>CM076580.1:99543994-99954811 GCA_034641835.2 Pinus albicaulis | reverse complement strand
CCTTGCGGATGGTAAGCAGTTGAGTGTCCCAAGCTGATGTGATACTTATTGCAAAATTCAACCATTCTTTTTGATTTGAAGGCCGCTGCGTTATCTGTGATTATCTTACTCAAGCAACCAAAATGAGACAGAATGTTGTTCTCATGGAATGAAATAATTACCGCATCCGTAGCTTGTCTAGTGGGAATTTCTTCGATCCACTTCGTGAAGTAATCTGTTGCCGTGAGGATCCACCTGTGCCGACCTGAAGAAGGAGGATGGATTTCCCCAATGAAATCCAAACCCCACTGCTGAAACGGGGCGCTTACCTCAATAGGCTTTAGTGGCAATGGCTGTAGTTTCTGTCTTCCTTCGAAAATTTGACATGCGTGACAGCTCTTGGAAATTTTATACACATCTGCAAAAAGTGTTGGCCAATAATAACCGGCTCTCAAATTCTTATTGGCTGTAGTCTTCCAAAAAAGGTGACCCCCATAGTCTCCTTTATGGAAATCTTCCATGACTTGTTTCGCTTCATCTTCCACTAAACAATTCAGCAACACACCTCCCGGATCTTTCCAATAAAGGGCAGAATTTAAAACACAAAAAAATTGCAGCTTTTAATTTCAAAGTTCTACCTTTGTTTCTAGGCATACCAGGTGGTGGGGATAAATTCTGAAGCACATACACAATATCTGAATATCACAGAGAAGCAACAAACATGTCAAATACCTGAGCTGATGAAGTTTCCTCATTCTCTTCAGACATAGCAGCAATAAGATTTATGTCTAAAGCTGCAGATTTGATTCAGCCATGAGCTTTGCTAGTCCTTGTCCTTTGATCAGTTTAGTAGGTTTAATTTCCACATCATATTATAGCAAAGCTGCGATCCATTTCCCTCTTCTTCCTTCCGAATTTGTCTGTACCAAAACATCTTTGACAGTAGCGTTAGGAAGGTAAGCGATAATATGAGAATGCAATATATACACACGAAAATCTTTCAAGGATTTCACAAGAGCAAGCGCTTGCTTCTCAATGATGTTGTATTTCAAAGCTCCGTCCCTTATAATTCGACTGAAAATGGCAATAGGCTTCTCATATCCATCTCTTTTCTGCATTAAAACAGCTGCTATAGTGTGCTTAGAAGCGAAAGAAAACAAAATGAAGTCTTGTGTGTAATCCGGGCTGATTAAAATTGGAGCTGAAGAAAGAGCTAACTTTGCCAAATTGAATGATTTTACAGCCTCTTCCATCCACTTCACTTGGCTGTCTTTTTTCAGCATATTGGTAATTTCTCTAAGATGTTCAGCAAGGTTAGGAACAAAACGACGCAGAAAATTCATTTTACCATTGAAAGACTGTATTTCCTTTTTGTTCTGGGGCTGTTCAATTTGTTGGATTGCTTCAAAACGTGCTGGGTCAATACGAATGCCATCTTTTGAGATAATGTGGCCCAAAAGTTTTCCCTCATCCATGGCAAATAAGTTCCTTTTCGGATTCAGTGAAACACCATACTTTCTGCACTTCTGAAAAACAGCTCTCAAGTGATACAGATGCTCCTCATCATAATTAGAAAAGATTGTTAAATCATCAAGGTATACAACAAGAAAAACATCTTTCTCATTAGCGAAAGCCATGTCCATTGCACGATGAAACATGGCACCTGCATTTTTCAAGCCAAACGGCATCTTGGCATAGTGGAATGTTCCCCACGGAGTGGTGAATGCGGTTTTGTCTCGATCGTCCTCATGAACCAAGATTTGATTATATCTTGAATAACCGTCGAGTAGTGACATCTGTGATGCTCCAACTACTCGCTGCAGTATATGGTCCATTTTTGGCAGCGGATAATTGTCCTTCAATGACACCTTGTTCAAATTTCTGAAATCAATACATAGACAGATCTCACCTGTCTTTTTCCGAACGGGAACCAAATTGGAAATCCAATCAGAAAATCTGATGGGAACAATTATTCCTAATTTGTACAGCCTATTTACCTCCTTCTCAATTGACGACAACAACTTCGGATTGATTCTCCTCAACTTTTGACAGAAAGGCTTCTGATTTGGCTTAATTGGGATAGTGTGCTGAATGATATTTGTATCATATGTTTTTAAATCTGAGTAGTACCACGCAAACACATCAGAAAAAAATGATAACAAACTGACATATTTACCTTTCACCTCTGGTGGCAATGCTTTGGATAAATTTACCATCTTCGGATTTTCCGCTGTCCCAATATTTACTTCTTCAACTCCTTTTTCAGTCGGCCTCAATGTCGGTTTGCGGGCTACGTCATCTTGATCAAAGAGTTCCTCTAAAGGTATCAAACCTTTAGGAATGATGTTATCCTTAAGCTGCAGCACTTCCATCTGATTTATTTGCATATCATCTTTACCATCATCATGTTCTGTATCTATGGAGGTATCTTTGAACTTACCTTTATTTTGCAGGAAATCATTAACCTCCTCATCGTCTTGAAAAACTTGCCAACATCTCTGATTATCCGGAACGGTAGGACGGTGCTTCACATGGATCTCAAATTTATTGCTGGAGTTTATTGGGACTTTCAAATTGCTTGCCGCCTTAGCAAGTCCATCTGCAATGCCATTTTGGATACGAGGCACACACGTCAAGGTATAGTCTGAAAACAACTTGAGGATGTCTAGAACTGCATTTCGGTAAGCCCTCATGCAAGGATGCTTGGCTTGAAATTCACCCTTTACTTGTTTTATCACCAATTCGGAATCACCATAGACTGCAATTCTCTTAGCGTTCAGCTTTCTTAGAATATTTAGGCCAGCAATCAGAGCTTCATACTCAGCCTCATTGTTCGAACAATCAAAAGCTAGCTTGTAAGAACATACCCGCACATTTTTCGGCACTTTATTCGGAGCGGAAAATGGACTGCGTACCCAAATACCAATTCCAGCACCATCACTACCCACTACACCATCAAAATCCATGGTCCAAAGACCATCTTCATCGTCCTCTAAGTGCTGAAATTGTGCTAGCTCTGTTTTTTCTATTTGCTGTCCATTTTCTTTAGCTGATTGTTCAATGGTGGCTTGCTTTTCTTGTCTTTCTTTCTGCAAAAATTCTCTGAAATTCTCGGTAATCTCTGGAATATCTTCTGCTTGAACTAACTATCTATATCATTGAAACTATCGGCAAACAAAACAAATGACTCTAAATCTGTATGTACATAATTTATAGGGTGATTGATTGGTTTCTCCTTGCTTGTAATCATATATTTCATCTTCTGTTCCCGATAAAACTTTCTCATTTGGCCAAAGACAGGAATCATTGCATAGGAGAAATCTAATTGTAATGTACCTTTCAATTTTGCTCCCCAAGATCTAGAAAGGAGCATCCCAAATCTTGGAGGAATGTCTGCTACGACCATGTCCATCAAGAAATTCTTTGCAGGAATCTGATCTAGACTTACAACCAAATCTTTGATGAGCCCAATACATCTCACTCTGCTGGAATCAAATGAACACAAATCATGGTAATTCCTTGTAATGTCTAAACCCAACTTTTCCATGATTTCTTTCGGCATAAGATTGTGAGAAGCACCAGAATCGAACATAGCATTGTGCAACACAAATTCATGCAACCTCAAACTGATATAAAAGGGAGGAACATCGCTGTTAGGAGATTCACCATCCAAAGCAGGCCCAAATATCAGTTCGGGCTGGTCATCTTCAATATCAACCGTATCAAACATTGGATCAAAATTCATAATTTTAGAGACATGACCTCTATAACTGTTCCTCATTAGTTCAGTCAAGGGAATTGATACCTTTAATTTAGAAATTTCATTTTCCAAACTAAAAGATGAAGACTTTTCTACCTCTTTAACTGGGACCTCTTTCTTCTCAGCCATTTCTTTTGACACAATGGGCTGATTTGATTTTTCCGCTGATGTTGACTTGCTGGTACTAAGATCAATCGTCTCTTTTCCTTTCTTTTGTGCTATGGGAGAATTCGGTGCTGAAACTTCTTTTCTTTTCTGAATTGGGTTTACAGGTACATCTCTGTTTCTCAATGAGTATTGCTTTTGCTGAGTGGACAAGGCGTTCATATACCCTCTTTGGTATTCATCTGATTCTTCCTCCAAAGCTGCATCATTTGCTAGAATGAAATCTTCATCCTTTTGAACAGCTGACCTTTCTGCATATTATTCATCCTCAGTGATATAAATGGGAAAATCATTGGGAGTAAAAAAGTGATTTTCTTCCCCTACAACATCACCTTCATCATCAGATTCTTGACCAACAAAATTCTGCTGAAGAGGAGTCTTTACTTGCTGTTGGGCTGCCGGCTCTTGTGTTCTCTGTTCATGCTGTTTAATTCTGAATTGTGGCTGCTGTTGACCACGGAAATTGGGATTTCGAATCTGCGGTTCAGGCTTGTCAAGAGTGAGCCTTTCGAACATCTTCTCTACCTTGTGGAGTATCTGATCTGATGTAGAAGCTTCTTCCTTTATGGTCACTCTCTTCTCGGCTTTCAATCTGGCTCTCTTATCATTCAAATTCGCCTCAACACTAACAACAATCTTCTGCATATCCTCCAAGGTAGGCGGATCTCTGTCTCGTAATGAATAAGCCATCTCCGGGTCAAAACCATCCGAGAACTTAAGGAGAGCTGACTTTCTAGATGGTCTTAAATCATCCAGAATAGCATTATAAACTGCATTAAATCTGATAACATAGTCTTGGACGGACTCACCAGGATTGCGCTTGATATTTGTGTACTCAGAAGTGATCTGGAGCGGATCCTTCTTTATTTCCCACCGATCTAAAAACTGTCTCTGGAGCTCTGCCAATGTAGGAATAATTCTAGGTGTCAAAGCTCTGAACCATTTTCTTACCTCCCCTCCAAATATTTGCACAAACAATCGCATAGTTACATTCTCTTCGTCGATCTCATGGAGATCGAAAAAGTCTGCCATTCTGTCTATGTGTTGGTGAGAAGGGATACTTTGCGGAGTGCCACCAAATATTGGAATCTTACTATGGTAATGTGCAGGCATATCATTCAATTGTTGTGGTAATACGAGAGGTGCGAATCGAGCAGCCATGGCTCTTGGCGGATTAACAACCGGATTTGGGAAAATGGGAGTATTAGGACCAGCTGATGTATGAGGTGGGGATGAAGGTGAAACTATTTCAGAATGCTGATCAGGGATATTGGGTTGTATGGGAATAGTAGGGATAAAAGGAGGTTCAGTTGGGATACGTGAACCGGATGCAATTTCAGATGGCCCAAGAGTTTCAGATGCGGATTCAATAAACTCGGGGATGTTCGTGGCAACAATAGAACTCTGAATTTTCAAGATATAGCTATCAATGGATCAATTGGCTTGCTCGATCTCAAGATACTTATTAAACTCAGGATTTATGACAGTGGAATCAAGATCACTTTCAGACTTAGTTTCAAATAGAGATAACTCGAAACGCTCATCAAATTCGAGATCTTCAATATATTTAAAAATAGCAGGACATGAGTGAGACTTAAATAAAGGAATTATAGGATTTCTTCGTCGATGGATTCTTGCAATTAGATTAGGATTTTCATATACTGGAGGAGGATCAGGATCAGGATGTGCTCTAGTATGTCTTCTGGAAGCTAGTGTGGAATTATCTCAAGAATCAAAAGGACAGAAACAACTTTCTCAGCCTATTCAAATCTAGACTTATCACCCAAAGTCTAGATCGTCTGATCTACTGGGGTAATTCACAAGTTAAATGCTACGACTACAAGCTACACCGGAGATGGACTGAAGCAGCATTTATCTACTTCGCTGATGCATAGCAACATTGTTTCGAAGGCTACATGGCGTGACTTCAGGCTCCGTCTATAACTTATAGATCAGATAACACTAACAAGCAAACCATTTGTTCCCCAGTATGGTCGCCACTATGTTAGAGCCTAAATCTACCTTAGGCTGAAATAAGGCAGAAAGAGGACAACACCAAACCACGCTCAGCCTCGTAGCTAGCCCTACGAGGACAGGAGAGGGCTCTCTCCAGGTCAATCTCAATGAAAAGTGTTTCAATGGAGCTTGAGATGACTAAAAAGACAACTGATCTTAGGCTAGATATACAAATAGGAGGGTTTGATTTTGATTTTTGGGGTTTCTTTGGAAAAAAGGGAAAAACAAATTTTGGGCCCGGGGATAAAGGCCAGCTCTTGCAGATTTCAAGTTGGGGCAGGTAAGCAAAGGTTTAGATGCCTTAATTCGAAATAAATGGAGAGAAAAGACTGCTGAGAGGCTGAAGAGGGAAATATGAGATCAAGGATCCTCTACAAACTGGAGAAAACATATAAAACTAAACAAAAGTTTAAGGCAGAGCACCAGCAAATTAATGAATTCTACCTTAGTCACTCATTTGTTTAATTTCAGAAGCAAAGAGCAAGGAAATGATACAAATATATCAGTGAAATTACAAATTACAACAGAGAAGAAACACCATCCAAACTCAAAGCCACAAGAATCCCAACAAGTGCTGCAAAACCCTGGTCTTTCCTTAGCCAAAAATGCAGAAGTGATGTACAATAGAGTGCCAAACTTTTCCCAAGTATCCAACCCTGATAATGTCTCAGAAAATACATAATATAGACCATCCTAACCCCTTCCCATGCCTCTAGGGGTCGAGCTCCTCCTTCTAGGAGCTGTTTCAACCAATTCTAAACATGGAACTGAAATCTAGGCAGCCAAACAACTTGCCTCTAAAAGGAAGGAAACTGATTCATTCATTTAATTTTCACCTTTTAGTGAATAATCCTCTAGAACAAGTAAATGTGAGTCAAAATTACATCATAGCCATAAAATTACATCATGATATATCAAAAATTACATCCAAAAGTGAAACTAGTCAAACTGGCCGAATTTCTGAGCTGAAAAAGTCAAAATTGGGCAAAAATTCTCTATGCGCCGCGCCCAAAAACTCTATGCGCTACGCCACTTTGAACCTATTTTTTGGGCACTTCCTGAAGTCCAAATCGAGCTCATGATAGCTCGTCAGAAAGCCCTGGATGTCTGCTATCCAACCCAAGTGGAATTTTTCAATTTGGAGCTCATTTGCCCCTCCAAAACTTCAATCTCCCGAGACTACTTCCTGCTGGTGCAAAAGGTGGCAGAAAGGTGATTTTCAAGGTGTTTTTGGACCTTTAGACCACCCAGAAATTGATGAAATGTCTCAGCCATTCCTGAGCATGCATATTTTACCATAAAAAACCCAAAAATATCAAGTTTTCCTCCATAATATGTCCCAATCATAAGCGCGCGTCGGGTGGCGCGATGCGTCGGCCGGAAAAACCTGTTTTGCAACCAAAATTTTCAAAATGACAAAAATTTCTCCAAATTTGCTGAAATTTAGAGTGAAGGTCCTCCATCATGCCTCATGCTCAGCCAAGGAAGCTTCGGCCAAGATCTAAAGTGGATCAGGCCTTTTTCGCCGTTTCAGTGCTTTTCTCAACCTTGCCTTCAGGATCTTCATTCTAGCTTTGCAAACGTGTGTGCAGGCCCAATAGTGATTCTTCATATGTCGGAGCATGTCTTTGTCCCTATTGGCCTTCGCCAACAGCTTCTCAAGATGTCTATTGACTTTCTCAAGCCAAATCTGCCGCTCAAATGGTGTCATGTCACCATGTCTCTTTCGGGCCAACTTTAGGTCTTCACGAATTTGCCGCAACTCCATAAGTGACTGCTGATCCTCCAATTGCTTATTGCGCTGCTCCAAGTAGTTTATCACCCACTGAGCTCTTTGCAATTTCTCGGTCAATGTGCCAATCTCAGCTTTCTGCTCCTGGATGACTTCCTTCAGCTTTGAGCTAGGAGAGCTCGCATCAACATCAATCAATATAAACTTCGTATCTTGGCCTCCTGAAGGGCCCTCATCATGCATCGGCCTCTTGCCTCTATCGTGAACCTATGAATGTACCTGTGATGTCGAAGGCGAGACCCCTTCCACACCATGTGAAGATAGTACTCGCGCTGCTGATGAAGGTAACGAGACCCCTTCCACCCCGGGTGGAGATAGTACTCGTTGTGATGCTGCAAACAAAGCTCTGGCACCTCTCTGATATGTAACACACACTGGAACACTGCTATGCTCAATCTCAGGGCCTTCCAGATGGTGTGGAGACTCACCATGCTCATGAATAATCTCTGGAGGAGGCTGAGGGGTTGTAAAAAAGTCACGGGAAATGAACTCGTCCCATGCAATGCCCTGCTGTGCAAGCTGATGTACCACCATGATCTTGATGAGCGCATAATGATAGATGCTGTTATGCTGCTGCGTTGGGGACTTCTTCCGCACAAGGACCATCATCCTCTCTATGTTACGGCACATGAAAATGGAATGCTCATCATCCGTACCCTCGTGAAATGCATCAACAACCGGATGTGGTATGCATAGAGGCGCGAGAATCTGCCCTCGCAACTGAAGTACCTGATGATAAGTTTCATCAATGGTGCATACTCTTCCTTCAGAAACCAGAACGGGAATACCCTGCTAAGCTGCCTCAAGTATCCAGGTTTGATGTATGGTTCATAATAGGATCTTTCTAGTTGCTGTCTCTTATTCCATTCCTCTCCTATGTTTGGTATCCCGGTGGCTTGAGAAATGGCTTGTGGTGTCAAGGTGAAGTTCACTCCAGCAAGGTTCACATGACCATCATGCAAATGTAGGACAAATAGGCGAGCTAACTCATGATGATGCTGAGTTTGAGCGATCATCTCACAGTACTGGAAGCATGACTGACGCTGAAAACAATCCATTGCAAGCGGGTAGGCTTGCAATTGAGTCAAAGAAGTGGGCTCCTCCCTGACGTGCCTGCTACTTTTATGAGATCTCCTTGGCAGATTTAACTTTGCTGTTGAATCACTGTCTTGCTCATATTCCTGCCCATATGATGAATTTGTCTCTGACATGGTGGTGAAAAGATATGACAAGTGTATGCTGATATATGTATGGTGAAAACAAGAGTTTTGTGTATCTTTTAATGCCACATGTGCCACATATATAATAAGGTGCTGTGGAGAAATATCACAGTAGAAAAAAAAAGGACTGTCAAGTGAGTTTTAAGTGGAAGGACAGTCACACCTCACTTTTTTGGGGAATTTTGGGATTTGGAGACTTTACAAGTGAATGGGAATGAGTGATAGTGATGGGGGTATCTTTAGGAATAGGAGTAAGTGAAATGACAAAATATAGGTGAAATCAAGGACATAAAGGCAGTTCTTGAATGTTATAGCAATTAAGATTTTGTCAATGGAAGGAAGTGATAGCAAGTGATAGGGTTTGGGAATTAACACAAGGGATCAAAAGGGTATGAGGGACATGGGACATCAAGAATAGGAGAGAGACTATGGTAGATATGATAGTGTGACAATAATAGCAGTGATGACAATGATAAAAATGACAAGAGCACAAATGAAAATGGAATAAGAGTTTTAAGCACCAAAGTTCAAGATTTAATCACCTATTTTCAAACCCTTGGGAGCAGATTTCAATATGGGTATAGGGTTTATTCTTCCACCAATTAAACTCTAATGTCTAGCCTCCAAACACACCAAGCACGTCTTCAAATCAATGAGCAAAGAGTTTCAACCTACTTGGAGCGGAAATATTTGTTCGATTTTGAAAAATTGCAGAGCGTTGATAAATTTCGGGCTTGGTGGCCCAATGCGCCGTGCACACACCCAGTGCGCCGCGCTCTGTGGGTGCACCGCGCCTGTGGAAAAACACACTGTCAGTTTTGGCTCTATGCGTCGCGTCGCGTGGATGTGCCGCGCCTCTTTCCTATGCGCCGCACGCAATCTTCACACACAGTCATGGCTTTAATATCACAACTTTGTTCTTCGAATCTTCAACTAGATTTCTCCTTTGGATTTTTTGAATATCTTCTGATGCAAATGGATAAATGAGTTTGAGAAATATCTTATATAGAGATGGTTTTAATTGTTTCTTCTCAAAAACCCATTTTGTAATGTTTTTTTGGCTATGGCACTTTTGCATTTAATACAACTTTGTCTTTTGTTTCCTCACTGACTTTCTGAGCTTGAAATGATGTTTTCTTGGTTGATTTTTGTAGGAATGGTGGCGTTTGTACTTCGACAAGGATGACCAGGGTTTGCATGAGAAATACTTCATGGCGGAAATCTTGAAAAATACATATTTTTTACAAAAAACAAATTTAATGATTTCTTTCCCAAAACAGAGTTTTGAAGAAGAAATATCCTCGAGCATATTTAATAATGAAAATTTTAGAATGAAACTTATTGAAGACATCCTCATGGCCTGTAGACATTATTCGACATTTTGAAGACCAACGCTTAGACCTAGAAACTGAAAATGACTCTTTTTTGACCAAAACACCATCTATGACTGTAAATAACCTGAAATCAACTTTGATGAACTTTGATAAATTTAGACCAACCCGGTAGGTACAAGCATGAGGGAAACAAGAATACCAAGCCCTTCCGTCAAACCATGGCATGCCCCTAACGAAATGCAAACGAAAGAGCTGAATGAGACACCTAAAAATGAAATGCAATAAGAGAAATGATCTCTGACGGAGGGATGACCAGACCGACTCTAATAGGGCGCATTTTCGGTTGAAGCCGACACCCTTTCATTTTTTGAGCCTAAGTTGTTGAAAATGGCTAAAATCAATGGGGCATTAGAGTTGTTGAATAACCTCATTCATTCAAATGTTCATGATATGGTAAAAGTGAGCAAGGATTCTCTTTGTAACATTCAAATTTGTTTGCTAGATGCACAAGAAAAGATTGAGTTTTTGCAGTTGGAATCTCAGCTCCAGCAAGACGAACTTCAACAAAAGAGTCACTATTATGAACCTGTTTCTGTTCAGAAGATTGAGAAGGAATCTCATCAGAAGAAAGAAGATAAAGTTGCAGTTGATTCCCATTCAGTTCATTGCACAAGAGCATATTTACATGCAGATGCAGCTGCCAAGCCTGCACTTCTCAAGCCCATCATCAAACCTTTGGAAGAGCTTGTCCACAATAAGCACAGAACTGGTCTTGGATATGACAAGGATGTGTCCTTTCATATTCCAGACTACACAAAGCCCATCATATTTCAGAGTGTCGGATTCATGTATGACAGTTCACCTGCAACTGTTCCAGATCCTACTCCACTTCCAAAACAACAGATTGTAAAATGCCAACACTGTGATCGAGTCGGCCACATGAAAGATCACTGTTTTGATCTTCATCCATGCAAGCACTGTGGTCGGCACACCCATTCTTTAGACAGATGCTTCAGAAACAAGCCTCAGCCTCCTGCAAGAACAAAGATTCATCTTGGATGGATCGCTTCTTGGCAATGGGCATCAACGGCCAAGAAGATGTTTAAGTCGCATGTCAGAACTTGTTCTCAGATATGAAGCAAACTTGCAATTGAGTTTTTGCCATCAGCTCACCTTGTCCCTGAGAGGGGGGAAAATGGTGGTCATGTACAATCTTCGACGTCAGATCAAGCAAACCTGAGCCATAATCTCTCATTCCATGTTCAGAGTTGTAGCCAGAGACACAGCAGTTCAAGCGAGCTTGAGCCACAATTCATCATTCCAGATTCAGAGATGTAGCCAGAGACACGGATGCCCATGAGCATGCCTTCGGTTGGTGGATAACCTTAAACCATCATTTTTGGTTGGTGGATAACCTAAAACCATCACAGGTAGTAGACCTCCCTTCTTTTAGGTCGAAGGTCTCTCTTTCATATATGAGGAACACTTCCTCTAGCAGAAGCCTTCAGCTTCTTCCTAGCTTTGGTTGAGTTCCAGGAAATGCTTCAAGCATTCCAGAGTTGTTGGTAATCCTAAAACCATCACAGGTAGTAGACCTCCCTTCTTTTAGGTTGAAGGTCTCCCTTTTTTATGCGGGAAAATTCTTCTAGCAGAAGTTTTCAGCTTCTTGCTAGTTCTGGAAGAGTTCCGGGAACTGCAACAAGTTTTGCATTCAAGTGTTGGTGGTCATCCTTAAACCACCTCTTTTTTCCAACATTTCAAAGAGTTGATTCAGCCCAAGTGCTGCCATGTATACTTTGCAGATTTGTATTACAACTCTCTTCTTGGATTGACACATACCCCTTCGGATTAAGGGGGGATGTTGGAACACCTAATCCTACATGGGTAGGTGTGGAATGCGAAAAGTCATAATGGAGTCCAGGTGACCTTGGAATATGAAACCAAGAGTCACACCATTGTACTATAAATGTATATCATGTATAATGGAAAAATAAGAAAGCCTCACGCTTATCTTTCATTGTGTGTTGAGTATCTTGTGTGTGTGTGTTATTTTCCTCATACACCATGTGTGTGCTCAACATGGTGTTTAACAAAATCTGAACAGCAAACTCCAATTAATGGGATCGCATGGAAAATTCTATTGAACAACAATCTATAATGGACAACAATCAAACAAAACAGCAAATGAATCAAATGTTGAACATCGTAGCTCGGTTAAAGCATAAGAAGACAAGTAATTAAGATTCTTGTTAAGTTAGAAAGGTACGGCAACGCAATTCACCAATGTAACATGCCAATATCAAATAAGCAATGAACAATAAACTGATTAAATTGCAAACTGTAACAAAACCAAATATGAAATATCTCACAACAATAATGAAAAGATAGAGATACAAACAGCGGATCGATCCACCAGGGCTAAGCTCTCAACCACCAGTGAAACGCCGCTGGGCTTTACTCCAAAGTTAAGAAATTAAAAGTTAATGAACTCTTGTATTAATCAGGCATAAAAAATGTTTACAACAGTTGCTCTCTGATCACGAAAGTTGAAAAATTACAGAGTTACAAAAAGAGAGTTTTAATCATCAAATCATTGTCTTCATACATAATACATGCTCTCCTTTTATAATCAGAAAGAGGAGAATGTAAATAGTAAATGTGATCCCTCATAACAATATCAGATTGTTCCCAACAACTTTATCAACAAGAAAATATATTTTCATCCATCTTTCAACAAGAGCAAGTCGAATTTGGATTTGCAGCTGAGATACTTTGTAGGACGGCTGCAATAGTAAATCTGAGAAAATCATGCTCAAAGAAACTTCCATTTCTCTCAACACAGGCTAAATTTGGGCAAACCGTTCTTTAAAAAAGTTAATTCGGTTTGTTCTGAACAAAACCCATGTTCCGGATTTTCTAGATTTTTCTCCATTTGCCCAGAATATCAACCGCACAACTGTCATTTCTTATTCCAACGAATTTCCGAGTTGGAATATTTGATGATGATCTGGAGATCAAATCTGCAATCTAGCAAATATATTGGAGGCTAAAATGGTGAGTGATGTTACAAAATATATTAATAAACCATCATTGATAAAATTATGCATAATAATCATCAATTTATTAAAAATAAAGGAGAAGAAATAATATTTATTCATAAGAGCATAAATAATTATAAAATGGATTTATATGATAAATTATGATAAAACTACATCATAAAGAAGAGTAGAAATGGATGAAATAAGTGTTAAAAAGTGGTCGTATTTGCAGCCCAACATACCCCCAAACTGAATATATTGCATGTCCTCATGCAACCCAAAGACAAAACCCATGTGTTAACCAAGAAAAAAAAATTGTTCATCCCAACTCATGAAATGGATGGAACAAATGAATTTTTCCTGAAATAATGAGTATTCAATTTTAGCAATCTTGATGAAGGCATAACAATTTTTACAGTTGACGTTCAAATACTTGTATATGAAGTTGCAAAAAATGTAATATAAGTAACAACAAACCTCATTAACCATTTTCTCAAAAATCAGATCGTGTTGATGCACAGATCATGAGATATAAACAAAATGGTTGTAGGTAATAGTGCATAATTTTCAAAATTTTATGAAATAATTTAGCGTGAAATTATCTGGGTTTGTGTATTTTAATAATACTTCTTTATTATCCAGAAATCACAAGAATTCAGTTCATAGTTTTAAAGATATATGCAATCAATTTCTGCACTGTATAAAAATGAAATTGTATGCCTTAAACGAGAAAGAAAGTAGAAAACATCCATCATGTGTAGCAATTCCTCCCCCCCAAATTGAAGAATTATCATGTCCTCATGCAATGCTAGAAAACAAAGAGAGGTGGTTGCTACAATCTGTTGAAATCGATGCTTGGTGTAAAACAACATGGAATAAGGGAGGTTGAGAATGAATAAGAATATCAATGGATGATAAATAATATTATTGACATGATGATAAGAAAGAAATGAAGGAAAGCAACACTCCCCCAACTGAAAGATGAGATTTCTCTGAAAAATGGGAAGTGGTAAAGATGTGGAATGAATGATGATAAATAATGCTCAATGGATTTTCATGAAATTCTCCTAAATTCATAATAAATCAGAAAATTATGTTATTTTACCTCAAGTGTTACCTTCGGAAAAATGTGGAATGATATGTAGGGGCTAGCCTTTGTTGAAGCTGATGTAGGCTGAGTGGATACTGAAAGTGATGCAAAAGGTGGAAGCCATGCAAGCACATCATGTCTGACGAATTGTGTGCGTTCGCGAGCCTTTACTGTTAGTTGCAATAGTGTGGTCATGCTGCGAATAGAATTCCCCCCCATATTTGTTGTTCTCCTGTAAACAAATCACGATTCTGTATGCAATTTTCTTGAATCCACAATTTTAGTTTTGAATGGCAATAGATAAGATGCATGCAAAAATTTTAAGCAAAAAAGCTTCTCTAGAAATACAGTATGAATATTGTGGCCAATAGAAGAGCAGCGTACTGCACAGCAATTGTACAACATGGAAAGGCATACATACTTATGATATGATCAAAAAATTATCACATTACTGAAATCAATGCATATTTTGAAATCGTGAGTAGATAGGGAAATGTTTATGTAATGATTCGAAAATAAGGGAAAATGACAGCTGATGTGAAAAAAAGCACTTATGCGGTCATTATCCACATAAACCATTATGATCGATTTATAAATAAATTTCATGCATAAGAGGTTCTGAACAAAGGGTTTAGGAGCATACTCTTATTTGATCTTAGATAAAGATTGAAGAAAAGAGTTTATCATTACTATTGATTTGTGAAAAATATGACTCCAATACCATCAGCAGAGCTCTGTTGCCCACAGGTGTCTATAACCTTGACAAAGTTTCTTTCTCACCCTTGGAACCATTATCCTTTGTTTATGCCTAGGGAAGTGCTATGTGATGTCATGATGGAAGCCACTGTGCTGGTTTGGGAACCAAATGAATCACAATGCCATTCATCAGGAAGGAGTGAAAAGTGGGCAAGCCGGCTCGTGATGAGACCTCCTGTTCCAAGGAATTTTTATTTTTCTGAGTTGTCCATTGGATCATATCCCTAGTGTGGTGGCCATAATGAGAATGCCACTTCACTGGTCCCTTATAATCATGGTAGGCTGGCTCTTGATGAGATCCCTATCCTCTATCTGTCATATCATGGAATTGCTAGTAATCATAGAGAGATTTTTCTTTTTCTTTTTTCTTTACATATAGCACTTTCCTATTTATATATAAAGGGTGGCTCAACACTCCTTAAGAGTAGGGATGGTGGAAGAAGTCTGAACATCTCAATAGAGAAAATATGCCCTTATTTTTATTCAATGAAATAAAAATCAAAGAGAGTTATGAGAATTTAGGGAAGAACTAACATGATAAAGATAATCGATCATATTAATTTTAGTGAAAATAAAGACAGCAAAGAGATATAGATGGTTGTGTCCTTTCCTTTTTCTTATCACTACAAAAAAATTCCTTAAAAATGACAAATTTTCTTGATCAGCTGATTCCAGTATCCTCTAATTTGCATATCTTTGCATAAATTGTATGTTTGCCTTTCAAAGAGTCATAAAAAATTCATAAAAATTCCTAGAAATGTTGTTTAAAAAACAAGAAAAATGCACTCAAAAAATGTTGTTCTTTGTGAAACGAAAAACAAAAACAATTTGCGAAAATGTTGTTCCTTTTGAAAGGAACAACAAAAACAATCGGCAAGAATGATGTTCTCGAACAGCAAAAACAATTAGCAGAAATGTTGTTCCTTTGGAAAAAAAATAGGAAGAATAGTCAGTAAAAACATGTTGTTCCTTTTGAAAGGAACATAAAAAAGAAGCGGGGAAAAAAAATTTTGTTCCTTTGGAAAGGAACAGAAAAAACATGCGGCAAAGGTGTTGTTCCTTTTGAAAGGAACAATAAAAAGATGCAGCAAAAAAGTTGTTCTTTTTGAAAGGAACGACAAAACTAATCAGCAAAAATGTTGTTCCTTTTGGAAGGAACAACAAAAATAAACACACAAACACACTGATTCTTAAGAGGAACGGCTGTTGTTCCTTAAGAGGAACAGCATGAAAAATAAATTCACACAAAAAAATAGAGAACAACAAATAAAATGCACGCAGAAATTGCTATAGGGAACAAAAAAGGGAAAAAAAATAGAGGAAAGAACAAAGCTAATTTGCAATCCATTTTTAAGCAAATCCAATCAAATAGAAAGGAAAATTTATGTACATGTTTTAAGAAAGAGTAATGTTTTACAGAATTGGTGCTACCGAAGAATTGCCTTCTGCAATTGAAACTTGCATGGTGGGGTTCTTATTGCTCAATTGCCACAAAAGCGGAAACTACAATTTGAAGGGATCAACACCTGAAACACAAAAACATAAAAGAAATCAGAAAATAAACAACACTTTATTAAGTTACAATAGCTATGATGTTATTTCCTAAGGGAATATCAATCTGTTAATGGAAAAAAATGATCTTTTTGAAAAATGTTTTGGCAGTAGTGATACGAATATTCAAACGGAAACCAATTATTCATTTCTTCTGTTATTAATATGTTAGGCAATAAACTGGATGAAATGCCCTTGTTTCACTAAAATTTCTTTCAAGAATCGCTCGTCCATAAATTGACCTTCTTTGTTCTCCTAAGACCTGCAAAAAAGAGTGTCTACCTTCAATAAAACATTAAATCATGGAGAAAGAGAGGTACGCGGGCTCCCCTAATCCAAGAATTATGAAAAAAACTAACAATTAGTTACTCTGTAGAACAAATCCACGGAAAAATAAAACAAATTTTATTTGTCACCTGCGGGAGAGCAGTAGTCGACTATACTAACCAGCAGTGTTTTAATCATACCTTCTTTGTTTTTCGTCCGATTTGAGTGATCCAAAGCCAAATGAGAGCTAATTAAAAGTTTTATCTCCAATAGAAACATGTTTTAAAAATTCCATGTAATGGTATGTTAATTTCGCTTAGAACAACCTGCATAATAGAGTCATTTTTGATTTTCTAGCTCATACCTCCAACAGTTGATATTTCAATCATAAATTTTTCATTTGATGGTGAATTGAACCGATTAAAATTGTAGATTAAAGTAGATTCATTTATTGATTTCCAATGGAAATATTTTTTGAAGACAAGAAGAATTGATGGGTCAAATATGCTAGTGAACAGCCGAGAAAACAGAGTTTCAAGAGTGCTGATTTATGATAGGAAATCAATATTTTGGTCATAAATTCCTCATACGATATCAAAATTGAGTGATTAAAATTGAGTTGTAAACTATATTCATAGAGGAATCTACCATAGAAATAGGTTTTAAAAATATAGTCATTTAGGCCTCCAAAAACTGACTGTCCCAACTCTGTTGTTGAGCTGCCTACTAGACACCCTGTTAATGTTTTGGTTCTAAATTTTTCGTTTCAAATAAAAATGGAGTGATTCAAATTGGGTTGGAAAGTATACATCAAGGGCTACTTGGGATAGAAACAGGTTTTAAAAATATTCATTTTTGGTCCCCCAAAACATGACTGTTCCAACTGTGTTTTCAGAAATTTCATCAAGCTTGCAAGCCAAAAAAATATGATATTCAAACAATTTTTCCATATTGGTAATAAAAATGGATATGAGTGTTTTTAGAATTTTTATTTGCAATATAATGCATCTACATACACAAATAAATTAAAATATTTATCACCGATGTTGATTTCCACAACGTGTTGCAACAAAAACAACTATTTTTATAAAAATAAAATAATAAAAAAATGTGTTTATTTCCTTATTTATTTTATTTCCTCCACTGGCCTACTTTTATTTGAAAATAGAATATGCTTATGTATAAGAGTATTCCCAGTGGAGCCATTTTCAAAATAAGGCCTCTAGTATGTACATACCCAAATTTGAAAAATGCATGTTGATAAATAGTAGGGTATGAGAAGCCAACTTCCCTTCTTGTAAAAAAATTAGGCGAGAATTCTCAATTTCTTGGGAATCTTGCTCAGTCTCTTTTGTTTGGCTATGTACCTCAGCAAAGGCTACATATGGTGACTCTGTGGCCTGAAGGGAACTAGTAAGTTGTCTAGAAATAACTTTCCTAGGTCCCACTGATGACTGCGATTCAATTTTCTTAAAAATTTCGTCAATAAAGGTCGTTCTCCCAAGGGTCACCGGTCCCTTAGGTTTTTCAGGTTTGGGAGGAATTTTATCTTATTTATCTTTTCTATTCATTCAAAAAAATCAAGCCTTCATTCCTACCTAAAGAAAGAAATTTACCCAATTCTGTTGTGAAGCGGGCTGTGAGCAAGTATGTTCCTTGCTCGGTGCGCAGGTTCTTACCTTTCATATTTAATACCCAATTATTCCCAAGTAGAAAAAAAGGTCAAATGTGCATCACTCCTTCTAAATGGCATACACTCTCCCCGGCAACGACGCCAAAATTTTGAGGTATAAAAGGTGTCTTTTTAACGCATATATATCCTACATTAATTATCAATCTAGGAACGACTTTTTGTTTCAAGAGTGTACTCTGTCTGAGGCTGCAATTCAGTCCAAGAGTAATGCCTTGCAAGATGTAGTACAGTGTTTCAAATAAAAAAGTAAATGGATGCCTGAAAAAGAAATCTAACTACAACAACATAAACACAAATGCTCTGAAATCCAACTATTCACTCAGCAAACATCAATCGAGGATACAGTAGCAATAACTCATTCCTCTAAAAATTGATGCAATTGAAATCAAACCGGAACAAGACAATCAATCTGGGAACGTGGAAGCAATAACCAGTGTTCTCTACAATTGACAGTCCTGCTTTAAATCAATCAAAAGGAAATAGAAAGTGAACTAAAGCTACTATTGAAAGTAAACTAGGAAAACTCCTTAAAAGCAAACTCTTGCAATCTGTAAACTAATTAATATGAAATGAACAGCAATGTAAATAGACAGCAAATTATAATTAAAGGAATTGAACAAAAAATCCTATTTAATAAATCTGAACAACAAACTCTAATTAATTGGATCGCATGACAAATTCTATTGAAAAACAATCTATAATGGACAACAATCAAATGGAACAGCAAATGAATCAAATGCTAAACAGCGTAGCTCTGTTAAAGCATAACAAAACAAGTAATTAAGATTCTTGTTAAGTTAGAAAGGTATGGAAACACAATTCACCAATGTAACATGCCAATATCAAATAAGCAATGAACAATAAACCGATTAACTTGCAAACTGCAATAAAACCAAATATGAACTATCTCACAACAATAATGAAAAGTTAGAGATACAAACAGCGGATCGATCCATCAAGGCCGGGCTCTCAACCACCGGTGAAATGCCGCTGGGCTTTACTCTAGAGTTAAGAAATTAAACGACAACAAAATCTTATATTAATTAGGCATAAACAATGTTTACAACAGTCGCTCTCTGATCACGAGAGTTGAGAAATTACAGAGTTACAAAAAGAGAGTTTTAATCATCAAATCATTGTCTTCATACATAATACATGCTCTCCTTTTATAATTAGAAAGAGGAGAATGTAAATAGTAAATGTGATCCCTCATAACAATATTGGATTGTTTCCAACAACTTGATCAACAAGAAAATATATTTTCATCCATCTTTCAACAAGAGCATGTCGAATTTGGATTTGCAGCTGAGATAATTTGGAGGACGGTCGCAACAGTAAATTTGAGAAAATCGTGCTTAAATAACCTTCCTTTTCTCTCAATATAGGCCAAATTTGGGCAAACCATTCTTTCGAAAAGTTAATTCAGTCCGTTCTGGACAAAACCCATGTTATGGATTTTTCAGATTCTTCATTTGCCCAGAATATCAACCGCAAAACTGTCACTTCTTATTCTAGTGAATTTCTGAGTTGGAATATTTGATGATGATCTGGAGATCAAATCTGCAATCTAGAAAATATCTCGGAGGCTAAAATAGTGAGTGATGTTACAAAATATATTAATAAACCATCATTGATAAAATTATGCATAATAATCATCAATTTATTAAAAATAAAGGAGAATAAATAATATTTATTCATAAGAGCATAAATAACTATAAAATGGATTTATATGATAAATTATGATCAAATTACATGATAAAGAAGAGTATAAATGGATGAAATAAGTGTTAAAAAGTGGTCGTATTCGCGGCCCAACAATAGTGTTGATTGATTCGGGTAGTACCCATAATTTTATTCATTGTAAGGTAGCTAAGGAATTGAATTGTTTCCTATACCTAGCACCAGAATGTCAAGTGATGGTTGCAAATGGAGGAACTATAAGTTGCTCTAGAAAATGCCATAATATCAAGCTAACCATGCGGGACTATGTATTTAATAGTCCAATGCTTTCCATTCCAATGGGAGGTGCTGATGTTGTATTAGGAGTAAAATGGTTACAATCTTTGGGGACGGTAGCTTTTAATTTTCAAGAAATTTTCTTGAAATTTTATTCATAAGAAAAGGAAGTCGAATTACAGGGTATCGTAGGGAAGCTGAGAAAGATAATAAGCTCTAATGTCATGACAATGCTTCTGAAGAAAGAAAAACGAGACGTAATTGCACAATTATGCTCACTAGAAGTTCCAACATCAAAATCATCTATTTCTGCAGATCTCCAAAAAGTCTTGGACAATCATTCCAAGGTGTTTGAAACTCCCAAAGGAATCCCACCTATTCGTGATCATGATCATGCTATTCATTTTACTCTAGGAAGTGTTCCTCCAAACATCGGGCGTTATATATATCCTTATGTCCAAAAGAGAGAAAGTGAACGTATGATTGTAGAAATGTTAGAGGCTGGTATAATTCAACCTAGTCAAAGTTCTTTCTCTGCTCTAGTAGTATTGGTGCACAAGAAGGATGGATCATGGTGCATGTGTCTGGATTATAGAGAGTTCAATAAGCTCACCATTAAAGATAAATTTCTCATTCCTGTGATTGATGAATTATTGGATGAATTACACGGAGAAATTTGTTTTACCAAGTTGGATATTCATTCAGGATATCATCAAATTAGAATGAAGGCTGAAGATATTCCGAAAACAACATTTCTAACTCATGAGGGTCATTATGATTTTTTGGTCATGCATTTTTTCCTTACCAATGCACCTTCTACATTTCAAGGGTTGATGAATTCCATTTTCAAACCCTTCCCTAGAAAATTTGTGCTAGTATTTTTTGATGATATATTAATGTAGAACAGGTCTTGGAAGGATCATGTTCAACATGTTGACAGGGTGCTCAAACTATTGTAGGAGAAACAATTATATGCAAAAACATCCAAATGTTTCTTTGGAGTACAAGAGGTGGAATATCCGGGTCATATTGTATCTCATGAGGGTGTTAAGGTAGACCCTAACAAAATTAAAGCCATTAAGGAATGGAAAGTCCCCATAACCATAAAGCATTTGTGAGGATTTCTCGGGTTAATAGGGTATTATCGCAAGTTTGTTAAGAATTAAAGGAGAATAGCAGCACCTCTAACAACATTATTGAAGAAAGATGCATTTTCATGGAATCCTAAAGAAACTAAGGCTTTTGAACATCTTAAAGAGGTAATGTGCCTAACACTGGTCTTAGCTACGCTAGACTTCACAAAAACCTTTATTGTGGAATGTGATACCTCAAGAAATGGAATTGGTGCTGCTTTAATGCAAGAAGGAAGACCCATTGATTTTGAAAGTCGTCTAATCAAAGGAAAGTATTTACAGAAAGCTATTTATGAGAATGAAATGTTAGCAATACTACATGCACTAAAGAAATGGCGACCTTACCTAATGGAAAGACACTTCAAGGTAAAAACTGATCATGATAGTCTTAAACACTTTTTGGAAAAAAGAATATCTTCAGAAGAGCAACAAAAATGGGTCACAAAGATGTTGGTTTATGACTTTGAAATAATCTACAAAAAAGGGAAGCTAAATGTTGTTGTAGATGCACACTCTAGAAATAATGAAGAGTTGGAAGCATTGTTTTGTGCCATTTCTATTATCCAACCAGATTGGATAACCGAAGCAAGGGATGAATGGAAGAAGGAAGAAGAAGTGTGGACACTCATTCAAAAGTTGCAACAAGATTATACTACATATGATACATTTATTTGGAAAAATGATTCCTTATGGTACAAAGATCGCTTATATCTTTGTAAGAATTTCCAACTAAAACAAAAGATTCTTTTGGAATTTCACACTTCTCCTTTAGGAGGACACTCGAGATTTTTAAAAACTTATCACAAGGTGAAGAAATAATTTTTTTGGGATGGCCTTAAATCTCATATTCAAAATTTTGTGGCGGAATGTTTGGTTTTCCAACAAAATAAAGTTGAGACAATTAAGACCTTGGGTTTTCTACAACCTTTATCCATTCCAAGTCAACGTTGGGAGGAGATTTCAATGGATTTTATCACAGGTTTACCTAAGTCCAAAGAAAAGAGTATCATCATGGTGGTAGTTGATAGAGTTACCAAGTATGCACACTTTTGTGCATTATCTCATCCATTTAAAGCAAGTACAGTTGCTACTACATTTATGGACACAATTCAAAAGCTACATGGAAACCCAAAGGTTATTGTGAGCGACAAAGATCCAATTTTTACTGAAAATTTTTGGACGGAGTTATTTTCTTGTTTGGGTACTCAATTAGCTCATAGCTCATCTTATCATCCTCACTCTGATGGTTAAATTGAGATAGTGAATAAATGTTTGGAAGGATATCTTCGTTGTTTTACAT
Organism: Pinus albicaulis; assembly: GCA_034641835.2. Classification (NCBI taxonomy): domain Eukaryota; kingdom Viridiplantae; phylum Streptophyta; class Pinopsida; order Pinales; family Pinaceae; genus Pinus; species Pinus albicaulis. The sequence continues at coordinate 99,931,761 of CM076580.1, read as the reverse complement.
CTGATAAACAAACACAATGGGTCAAGTGGTTACCTCTCGCTGAATGGTGGTATAACACTTCCTTCCATACTGCAGCAAAAATGACTCCATTTATGGCACTTTATGGATATCATCCACCTTCCTTCACATCATCCTTAAGAGAAAATTCTAAGGTTCAAGTAGTGGAAGATCACATCGAGCATCAACAAGAAGTTCTCCAACTCTTAAAGGATAACCTAAATTTGGGAAAAAATAGAATGAAACAACAAGTAGATCAACATCGCAGCGAGAGAAGTTTTGATGTAGGAGACTGGGTATTTTTATGGCTACAACCATACAAAAAAATGTCCCTCAAGCAAGTTAAGAAGGATAATAAATTATCGCCAAAGTACTATGGTCCTTACAAGGTGTTGCAAAAGATTGGTACTATGGCATACAAATTGGAGCTTCCTGCTTCTTCTTAAGTGCATCCAGTTTTCCATGCTTCATGCTTATAGAAGGTTATAGGTGAAAGTATTCCAGTTCAAACAATATTTCCAGAACTTGACGATGAAGGAAAATTCATATTGGAACTTGAAGCAATAATGGAAACAAGAACTCAATAGCTACGAAATCGATCAATTTAAGAGTATCTCATCAAGTGGAAGAATTTACCCACTGAAGATTCTACATGGGAGGATGATAATTTTATACATAAGCACCTCGAGCTACTCAAGCGTTGAGGAAAACACTTTTTTGAAGGAGAGGGGTATGTTAGGTTCCTATATTAATAGTTTAGTCCCTTATTGTTATTAGTGTAGCCCCTTTATTGTTATTGTTGTACCCTTGTAACCCCAATATTGTTATTATTGTACCCTTACATTGTTATTGTGAGGTCAACAAGGATTATATTGTGGGCCCATGGAATCCTATATATAGAAGGAGGTTTTGTCATTTGTATAATCCAAGAACTGTTCATTTATGTAATGTATTGGAGGTTTCCCCCTTGAAGAGGCTATTTTTAAGGTGTTGATCTCTCTTTTATTCTATTTTTGGAGCTGGTTTCATAACATGTGTAGAGCTAAGTGATTGCTTATGTGTGAAAATTTGCAGCTTGACATGGTGACAAAGGAATTGTTGTGCTGGAGAAAGTGTTGTGTTGAGCAATGTACCATGGAGTGAATTGTGTGCAAGAGATCGATCATTCTAGAAGATGTCCCATGAATTGTTTGCATGATCACATTGGAAGGTTGCGTTTTCCATTTAAGAGTCAGGTCGTTCTCCTTCTGTGTGGAGCACATTGGATCTTGGCATGGATCAATGAATCAGTGGTCGAATTTATGCCCACCTAGAATCCAAACAATTTTTTTGCATGTAGTTGGTGTGAAGTCGTGCATACCACGGAGGAGAGTGGGTCGAATGGTGGAGTTGATTTTTCATTGATTTACTTGGTGTTAGATCTTTGGCCAATCACATGGAATTTTGGAGCGTGGAATTGCTGAGTGGTATGCATGGTGCGATGGAGGACTGAGCGTTTGTGTGAGCCTCAGTGCTGGTGATAAAGTCCTAATCATTATGAAGTGTGGATATTAGAGTTGAGACCTATGAGAGCGACATGACCAATGTGAATGTTTAAGGAGCATGCAGAATGGTGGGAAGGAGTCTGCGTGGAACTCCAGTTATAGGTTTTGTATGAAGCCCATCTTGATATTGTATTTTTAAGAAATTAAGGAGAGATTCGTTACCTGAACCTAAAAAAAAAATTAATTGAAATCATTGTACAGTGATTTCCCGGGAATAATTTTCAAGTGGTTGGTCATTGTTCTGGGGTGGTGTAGACTCTTAAAGAATTTTTTTTATTTTGTTCATATGTTTGAATACAATTGAAGCTGTCATTTGGTGCGAAAAGAATTGAACGTGCAATCAAATCATTATTCTTGGAGGGCATGCTTTGATTTTATGACTGGATCCATTGAAATTTGGAGCCATTTCCCATGGAACAGAACTGTAGCCTTGACCGACCCCATACTGGTGCATGCCAGGGGAAATTAATGCAACACTGGATGAAGAGTTCTTGGTAAATGAGATCTTTCGATGGAGAAACATGGCCTTTTTTCTGTTAGTTGGAGTTTGAAGTTGTGTGTGGCTTCTTGTGGTTGTTGTCTAACCGAGCTGGCTACCTGAAGCAAAGAATTGACCTGTGTTGAAGAAGTGGTCACTGTGTAAGTTTGGTGTGGTGCAATATGCGTGGGAGCATGAAGTGTGAAAAGGAAGTGGTGTGTTCCAGCATATGAATGGTGTCCTGTATCCAAGATGACTGGAAAAGGATTGAAAGGACAACATAATGAAAATTTGTTTGACTTTGAAGGAGAGGCTCATGATCATGATAAAGTATGTGTCACACATTGTAATTATAACAAATCTACATGCCATTTATTGCTTTATAATGGTCCATTGTGGTCCTTGAAATGTTTTATGTACTTAGTATGTTCTTAACCTTGGAGTATACTAAAAGGGTATATGGCTGGAGACGCATGCATACCCCTTTGTTAGGTGTTCCCTAGTGACATCAAGTTGCGGAACTAACCACTTAGTAGGTACGAAGGTGGAAGATGTACTCGTATCTAAGCTTGATATGTAATCAGAGAATTGATTCTTTGAATAACGGGGGAAATTATGAGATGGGATAATCTTAGAGTGTGAAGGACCAAGTCAAAGAGAGTTCATCAAGAAGTTGGATGACCCATGTATGTGAAGGAATTCCTATTAGACCAATGGTTGTAGTGGTTACATACCCATGCATTCTAGTGGATGGTTGTTCCATTATAAGGACATCGAAATTTTGATGATTTTTGCATGTGGTATGAAACCAGCTCCAAAATAGAAGAAAAGAGAGATCAATGCCTTAGAAATCAGCCACTTCAAGGGGGAAACCTGCAATGGATTACATAAATGAACAATTCTTGCATGATACCAATGAAAAAACCTCTTTCTATATATAGGGGTCTATGGGGTCACAATATAATCCTAGCCGACCTAACAATAATAATGTAAGTAAACAATAATAACAATATGGGGGTTACAGGGGTACAACAACAATAATAAGGGGGCTACACTAATAAAAATAAGGGACTATACTAGTAATATGGGGACCTAACATACCCCTCTCCTTCAAAAAAGTGTTTTCCTCAACACTTGAGTCGTTCTGGATGCTTCTTTATAAAATTCTCATCCTCCCATGTAGAATCTTCAGTGGGTAAGTTCTTCCGCTTGATGAGATACTCTGAAATTGATCGATTTCATAGCTATCGATTTCTTGTTTCCGTGATTGTTTCAATTTTCAACATGGTTTTTCCTTCCTCATCAAGTTCTGGAAATATTGTTTGAACTGGAAGTTTGTCACCTATAACCTTCTTTAAGCATGAAGCATGGAAAACTGGATGCACTCGCGAAGAAGTAGGAAGCTCCAATTTGTATGCCATATTATCAATATTTTGCAACACCTTGTAAGGACCATAATATTTTGGCGATAATTTATTATCCTTCATATCTTGCTTGAGGGAAATTTGTTTGTATGGTTGTAGTTGTAAAAATACCCAGTCTCCTACATCAAAAATTCTCTTGCTGGGATGTTGATCTGCCTATTGTTTCATTCAAATTTGTGCCAAATTTAAGTTATCCTTTAAGAGTTGGAGAACTTTCTATTGATACTCGATGTGATCTTCCACTTCTTGCACCTTATAATTTTATCTTAAATATGACATGATAGATGGTGGATGATATCCATAAAGTGTCGTAAATGTGGTCATTTTGCTATAGTATGGAAGGAAGACTTATACCACCATTCAGCCAGAGGTAACCACTTGACCCATTGTGTTTGTTTATCAGATACAAAACAAAGAAGATATCCTTCCAAACATTCATTCACAATCTTAGTTTGACCATCAGATTGAGGATGATAAGATGAGCTATGAGCTAGTTGAGTACCCAAACAAAAAAATAATTTCATCAAAAAATTTCCAGGAAAAATGGGATCTCTGTCGCTTACCATAATCTTTGGGTTTTCATGTAGCTTTTGAATTGTTTCCATAAATACAGTAGCAAATGTACTTGCTTTAAATGGATGAGATAATGCACAAAAGTGGGCATACTTGGTGAATCTATCAACTACCACCATGATGAAACTCTTTCCTTTGGACTAAGGTAAACCTGTGATAAAATCCATTGAAATCTCCTCCCAACACTAACTTGGAATGGATAAAGGTTGTAGAAGACCCAGGGTCTTAATTGTCTCAACTTTATTTTGATGGCAAACCAAATATTTTGCCACAAACTTTTGAATATCAGATTTAAGGCCATCCCAAAAAAATTCTTTCTTCACCTTGTGGTAAGTTTTTAAAAATATTTTGTGTCCTCCTAAAGGAGAAGTGTGCAATTCCAAAAGAATATTTTGTTTTATTTTGGAATTCTTACAAATATACAAGTGATATTTGTACCATAAGGAATCATTTTTCCAACTAAATGTATCAGATGTACTAGGATTTTGCTTCAACTTTTGAATGAGTGTTCACACTTCTTCATCCTTCTTCCATTCATCCCTTTATTCGGTTATCCAATCTGGTTGGATAATAGAAATTGCACAAAGCAATGCTTTCACCTCTTCATTCCTTCCTTCGGTATTCCTTCTTGAATTAAAACATCACCAATTCCATTTCTCGAGGCATCACATTCCACAATAAAGGTTTTTGTGAAGTCTGGTGTAGATAAGACCGGTGCTAGGCACATTGCCTCTTTAAGATGTTCAAAGGCCTTAGTTGCTTCTAGAGTCCAGGAAAATGCATCTCTCTTAAATAATGTTGTTATAGGTGCTACAATTCTCCCATAATACTTAACAAACTTTCGATAATACCCTGTTAACACGAGAAATATTCGCAACTACTTTATGGTTGTGGGGAATTTCCATTCCTTAATGGATTTAATTTTTTTATGGTCTACCTTAACACCCTCGTGAGATACAATATGACCCAGATATTCCACCTCTTGTACTCCAAAGAAACATTTGGGTGTTTTTGCATATAATTGTTTCTCCTTCAATAGTTTGAGCACCCTATCAACATGTTGAACGTGATCCTTCCAAGACATGATGTAGATTAGTATGTCATCCAAAAATACTAGCACAAATTTTCTAAGGAAGGGTTTGAAAATGGAATTCATCAACCCTTGAAATGTAGAAGGTGCATTGTTAAGGCCAAAAGGCATGACAAAAAATTCATAATGACCCTCATGAGTTTGAAATGTTGTTTTCGGAATATCTTCAGTCTTCATTCTAGTTTGATGATATCCTGAACGAAGAACCAACTTGGTAAAATAAATTGCACCATGTAATTCATCCAATAATTCATCAATCACAGGAATTGGAAATTTATCTTTAATAGTGAGCTTATTGAGCTCCTTATAATTCGGGCACATGCTCCATGATCCATCCTTCTTGTGCACCAATACTACTAGAGTAGAGAAAGAACTTTGACTAGGTTGAATTATACCAACCTCTAACATGTCTGCAATCATATATTCAATTTCGCTCTTTTGGACATAAGGATATCTGTAAGGCCTGATGCTTGGAGGAACACTTCCTAGAATAAAATGAATAGCATGATCATGATCACGAATAGGTGGGATTTCTTTAGGATTTTCAAACACCTTGGAATGATTGTCCAAGACGTTTTGGAGATCTGGAGAAATAAATGATTTTGATGTTGGAACTTCTAGTGAGCATAATTGTGCAATTACACCTCATTGTTCTTTCTTCAGAATCTTTGTCATGACATTAGAGCTTATTATCTTTTCAAAATTCCCTACGATACCCCGTAATTCGATTTCCTTTCCTTCTGAAAAAAAATTCAAGAAAAGTTCTTGAAAATTAAAAGCTCCCGTTCCCAAAGATTGTAGCCATTGTACTCCTAATACAACATCAACACCTCCCATTGGAATGGAAAGAATTGGACTATTCAATACATATTCCCCCATGGTTAGCTTGATATTATGGCATTTTCCAGAGAAATTTATAGTTCCTCCATTTGCAACCATCACTTGACATTCTGGTGCATGGTATAGGAAACAATTCAATTCCTTGGCTACCTTACGATGAATAAAATTATGGGTACTACCAGAATCAATCAACACTATTACCTTTTTCTACTTGATATGTCCTTCTATCTTGAGAGTTTAAAGAGTGGTAATTCCTACCAATGCATTACATGATATGGTTGGACTCATTTCTTCTAGGGTTGGTTCCTAGTGTATCTCCTCTTCTTTTGAAGTTTCTTGTTCATTTTCATCCTCCTGTTCACAATCTATGTAAGATAATTTCTTCTCAGCACACTTATGACCTTTATTGTATTTTCTATCACAAATGTAGCAAAGAACACATATTTCATTAAATTTGGAAGTATTCCATCGATCTAGAATTTAGAACTTTAACTAGATTAAGTTTTTTCAAAATGTGGAATTATAAAATCACTTAGTTTACTAATTTTAATGTAGATATTCAGCATTTTTGGTGAAAATTTTATCATGGTAAACTATATAAAACAAATTTATCTCTTACATTATCTCTTTTGAGATTTTTTATGGTTTGTACTAAAAGCTAAGTTTGTTAAGGTTATCTTATGAAAATAATGTTGTGTATGTTACTACTATTAACTTTATGAAAATAATATTATGTACGTTTTTTTTTTTTTTTATAGAAACGATTATTGAATTATATTAGAGACTTGGCCTAAATGCCAAAATTCAGATTACAAAATGTGGAAGAAAAGCCCAGAGTGCCTCACCAATCGGAAGAATCATCATGCTTATGCTTAAATTCCAACGCTTTTTACATGAAACTATGGAATCAATTTCTGTGATTTGCCAAAGCTTGTGGATACAAACGAATTGTTTTAATAAAAACCAGTAAAACATGGCAGTTAGCTGATTAAGGAATTGGATCCCATGTTTCATCTCCGTCCCTTAGCATGGCCCCATCAGATAGGTGGGCTGCTTTATTAGCTTCTATATCCAGGGAAAATTTTAAGAACCCCCCTAAATTTATATATATAATAAATAGGCGAATCTCCATGATACATAGTTAAAATGGAAGGTGATTTTATTAATAATATAATATGTATATATAATTTTTTGGCGAATCTCTCACGAGATTATATTATCTTGTAAAATCATGGCGAATCACCAGTATAAAATGGTGAATCATTGTCTAGTGGAGGTCGGGGTGTTGGTTCCAATGAAGATATGGTAGTTGAACCAGGAGTAGAAGGAAGAGAACCACCAAGACCAAACATGGCACATGGTGACTCGTGAGGGAAGTAGTTCTCGTGTAGTTTGGAAAACACGTTCTTCTAGTTTTGCTAAGTGTAGTGTTGTTGCTCATGCTACTACTAGCACTGATATTGAGGTTGGAGAGGAGTTTGAGGAAGCATGGAAGGTAGCAATGGTGGAGAATTACAAAGAGTACCGCATGATGGGCTCCATTTTTCCCTTTGGTATTTGTGCCTGCAAGATCTTCTTTCCATTGAACCAACAATTAACCGTTCAACCAAAAATCAACTTGATTGAGTTGATTAGGTACGAGTCAACTTAGACTAATCTTCAAAACTATGCTTTGCACTATCCCATATTTATCACACTAATGCTACACAACATTGTGCATTTGCATCCAACTCTCATGCATGCATACAAAATTTTCATTAACATCTATAACCCTAACCAAGTGAGAATTGATCAACAATTTGCACCAAAGTTTGTTAGTGTTGAAATTTCATAAGAAATTTAGATCCATGGTACCTTAAATAAATTTTGAAATAACCTCCACAAATTCGACCACAATAGAGAAAACTTGTGATAAATTTTAAACCTACAAAAATTAGGATTCATGTTCCTAGGAATGATCATAAGAAGTAGTTGGCATATAGGTCGAGTTTTGAGCCTTGACACATTGATAATGTAATGGCTTAGGTCAAAACTTACACATTGAAAAGTCATCAATGAAGAGAAGACGAGATCATTATGAAACACATACTCCAAACTTCCTACCAAATTCTACTTAGTTGTTCGCAACTCATCTATACATAATCTTATAGTAAATAAAAATTCTATAAAGCCTTCTTCACATAGCTAATAAATGGCCATTGGAAGAGCACCCCTTATATAATAATAATAGTAGCAATCAATAGATTATTTCATATTGAACTTCATAGCCATAGCGCTCCTATGTATTGTATGACATATTCAACTTGCATTATCAAATATAGATAAAATCATACTTTTGATTGATCCATTTAAAACATACTTGTGCACAATGTTGAATGCAATGCCAGTTAAGGACTAAAGTCAATTTAACGTGTAATGATCTATAAAATAATGGAACCTAGATGGAACATAGACTGATTTCATTTAGATATAGGTAACCCTCTGAATGTAGACCATTCCTTGAAGAACATTTTTATTGATGAGGAATTTAATACAATATTCAATTTTCGAACTAAAAATATTATTTCTATAGATTTGTGTATGGGGTAAACAATAAATAAAAAATTTAACTATCCTTGGGGTGGTCAATATTTATAAATTTTATTTATACTTGCTTTACCATGTATATCATATGCCTATCAATCACAAACATGAAAAGCTGTGGAATTCACAGTGATGATCTGCTCTGGAAACACAACCAACCTTTATTATTGCCAATATTAACTTTTATATAGTAGCACATATGTAGATAAAATTTCCAGCTTCCAAAGAGACAAACTTGCTTCTTCAACATGATGGCACATTCTTAAATACTAACATTTCTGATTGCTGAATGTAAGAAAGCTTTCTAAGTACATCTAATATACTGCAAGGGTCAAAATCCTAGACTATGTTCTTTTTTACCATGTATCTATAGGTTGTAGCCTTCTTCTTGTTTGAAGAGGAGTTTTCTATTATTAGAACTACCTTCCCTGCCTTTGATGCCTTGAAGGAATTGCAAATTGACTCATCAGATGAAGACAACTTTTTGTTCTTATCAATTAGAGTTGAATAGCTTCCCTGTGCACTCAACACAAACTTTGACCGATATGAAACATCCCACCCACCAACTATGAGGTCCCACAGAATTGTTGCTCCCGCCTGAACAACAGACAACTTGAATGTGAGAATTCAAAAACAAAGAAAAATCCCAATCGCATATATCTTGAGGATGAACTCGATCTCAAATAAAAAACCCATAAAATTTATATCCAAAACTAAAACTCATCAAATTTGGAAGTATATTGGAAACAAAATCGAGGCAAAAGAGCTAAATTTGAAAGCAAGAATTGACACAAAATCTGCAAACTTGAGAAATTTTTGACGTACATTATTTTGTTTGACAAAATAGATCAGGGAAGAAAGGCCTCAGGGAAGATCACACTAGACTAGGGGTAAGTAAAAACCACCAAGGTGAAGCATGGGAACAAGAATACAACAAAAAATGATCTATAATTTTGTTCAATCAGTGATCCATCCATAGGACAAAATGTTTCTCCTAGGGGTTACCCACTTGGGTGTGTAACAAAGCCCATAAAACAGTTTATGAAGCTATTGACCCTTCTCCTTTAAGAGTGAAAATAAAATGACATAGGAGCGATAGAGGAAAGAGATATATTTGGTGTAGAGGATTTTGGACACCCTTAATCTTCTCATTAACCTGAAGAATACCAGAAGTTAGAGATCTATTTTCAAAGAAACAGTAAATTTAAAGTGTCCAGTCGAGGATATGATAGCTGCTCAGGTGAAAGAAAATTTGGAAAGGATCAAGAAGATAGTAAAGATATGCATTTTTAGCACAGATTCTACCATAGAAGCTCAACAAGAATAATGGACACTAGTAGGGATTGAAGAGGAACTCCTAGCATCAGGAAAGAAGCCACAAGCAGTTATCATTAAAAGAGAAATCATCCTAACTACTGCCCTCTAAATTTCTCAACATTTTCTACCCATCTAATGTTTGGTCAGACAGAAATCCCGTGGCTTGCCAGTTGTGGTTCTATTATTTTACTGAGAAACAACTCTGTACATTTAAGACAATAATAAAAAGAATATTTCAATTATAAAAAAGAACAGACTCTTGATTTTTTAATGCTCAGTGTCTTTCTTATCCTTTAACTTGAATACAGTGTGACTATTGTCAGAATAATCTGCTAAATATGAACATAGGATGCATCATTGCTGAAAAAGGTTTGGCTAAGGTGAATAACAGCCTTTCATCTTTGACTTTTGAATTGTTTGGACTCTTGAGGGGAAAGATTGGAGAGGCAGGGCCCAGGCTTGGTTCAAGAGAGACAACTGGGAATTGGATTGCATATTTAATCTGTGATATTATAATTTATATATGAGACTAGACAGACATACATCCTCGAAGGTTTACTGTTGCTCTGTAGACTTTCAAAAGGCTTTTGGCACTACACTGTTCCCAGGAATTTACCCATCAAGTAGCTTCATGTCCTTGGACTACTTGAGGACATTGTTTCTGGTGTGATGCAGCTTTATGATAGAATGATTGGCAGTTTTTGCGATTACTACAGATTTTCTTAAGGTATCACGAGTATTGGGGGTGTCAAGTGGGTGTGTGTTATCTCTCCCAGACTAGTTGGGATCTACATTGATTACCAGCAATTAATCAGGGAATTTACTCAATCTCAGGATGGTTTCCTACTTCATCAGATCCTGGTTTCATTCCTTTTATTTGTAGATGTTGTTGTATAATTGGCCTCCACTTCAGAGGGGTCATAGAGTCAACTCGATGCATTGGATAGATTTTGCAATAATTGATAATAGACAATTAACCTTGGGAAATTATGATCACTAATACCACCAAAGAGGCCCTCTGTAAGTATATCATTTTCCCTTTCTGTGGAAGTTAATGGAGATTACCACATTTTATGCTTAGGGGTCAAAAACCATTATTTTTCGAATACTGAGAATGAATTAAAATGGATGTTATATTTTGCATAGTGATCATCAAAATAATGGATGTTATATTTTGGATAGTGATAGTCAAAATAAATCTTGTGTTTCATGCTTGTATTGAAAATGAATGTTGTATTTGAGGCAATAATGATAAGTAGTTCTACCAAGGAAGCCATCTCAATCTCATCCTTTTATTATGTATTCCTCTGCAGCTGTACTTATGTAATTACAATAGGTGACCCATCAAATTGCAAACCTATCTGAAATGAATACTGATCAGTCCCATACAGGAGAGTTTAATAAATATAAAGTTTTATGAAGCCTTCAATATAGCAGTCTTTCTAGATTTCAAAAACTAGGCTCATATTCTGTCAACTTAAAATGTTACCTACATTAACAAAATAGAAGGATAGCTGTTGTAGAAAGCAGAAACTGCTTGCAGAATACTCTACCAACCATGTGGTGGCCAATGTCGACCTTTATGTAACAAAGATAAGTGTTGAAAGATCAGTAGACCAGACACAATTTTGTGGATTACAAGCTAATGAGATTGCCTAATACATCAACACTTAACTGTGACCTCAGGTGTTTCAATATTAAAAATGATTTCTAACATAGACAATTGAATTGATTTTATTGTTGATATATTATTGTTATTTAACTGACATTGTAGTAGGAGTCAATTATGGCATCTGCAAGATACTCGTATTTGTATAAAGGCAGCCCAGCCAAGGAGATACACCCATCCTTTGTCAGGTAGACATGCCACTTCTTTGTCATGTTCTCACTCTGTTTGAATTGAAAAGATGTATTCCTTCTCATGAATCATCTGCAGATGAAAGACATCCAATGGAACCTTTTTCGAATGAAAGCCTTGCACATACTTCTATGGAATATTCTTCAGTAGCTTCCATAATTTCATGAACAGCATTATGGAACATGTTGAAAATGCAGCAAGATGATGGAGCTTAGTGAAATGAAGTCGCCTTCACTAAGTGGGCCCACAAGCAAATTCTGGCGCAAAATCTATTTTTAGACTATGTCTATTTTTGGACATATGGAGCATGGTTCGGGGATTCCAGTTTGAGATTCTTGAAGTATGTGTCATGTTGGTAAAAATAGATGAGACTCTATTTTTGAGGTCAAAGAGGTCGAAGTCTATTTTTAGACCGCCTCTCCTTAAAACAGGGAAGTCAAATATTATTTACCCTTAATAATATTTAGACTATAAACAGCAGTTTACTCTCTTGGAGCACTTCAGTTCGAGCTACAGAAGTGGCTCATGCATCTGACAGAGGAATCACGTGGTTCCCAAGGGTTTGATGGCATCATGCATGGTTGAATTCAGTTAGGACTTCAGTGGCAGAAGTTTGGTGGAGTTAATGAGACAGCTAGTGGAGTTGTGTTCTGTTTATTTTAGTTGAACTATTTGAGATTAGTTTAACTAGCTAATCAATTAGTTATGAGTGGAGTGAATTAAATATTATTTAATTCATTAATTAGTAACTCATTATTCAACTCAAGAACACATCAGTTCACTACAGTGCATGATCAGTTCAGTGGAGACCAGTGAAAGATTGTGAGTAACTTCATGAGAAAGTACTGAGTACTTGTGAGGAGTATTGTACTGAGTTAGTTACTTGATTTCTCCATTATAATATACACAATAGCTGTGGGTTTTTGAGCTATAATCTTTCCCCATACATACTGTGTTAATGTGTATGATGATTTGATGTGTTATCGCTTGATTTTATTTCCGCATGTGTGATGATCTGAGTTGAGTTGAGTGGAAGAGATTATGTGTTGTGTATGAAGTTCAAATAGTATGTGACCAGGATAGTCTCGGTGGATAATTAATCATTATTCAGCAAATTTCTACATGGTATCGGAGCTATTGAAGTTCAAATTGATCATCACAGTGATTACAAACTTATTTCGGTAGACAGAGTCTGCATGCGGGCCAGGTAGCCTCCGGATTCATCTTTCTTCGAAAAGTGAAAGGTCTGGTAAACGCCCCTTGCAGTCGATCTCTGTGCTAGAAATAATTTTTTCTCACGATCTAGAGCGGTTGAGCTTTGAGGTGGAATTCGAAATTTTGCAGCAGTTTTGTTTTCTTGGTGCCAGTGTTGAAAATGACTTTCAACGGTTTGCGACTCGAATATGCTCTTGAAGGCAGTTCGAATTATGTTGCATGGAAGGATCGCATGGAGGCAGTATTAGAAGATAATGGTCTGAAGGAGTTCGTAGATACGGATGTCCAAAAGCCCACTGATCCTGCTGAAGTCGAAGCATGGCAAAAGAAGATGGCGAAATGTCGAAGGATCCTATTGGAGGGCGTCAAGGATCATATTGTATCCAACCTGCATGGAAAGGCTTCTCCATATTTAATGTGGAAAGCTTTGACGGATCTATTCCAGAGTAAGAGCGACCAAAGGAAGCTGGCGCTCAAAGATAAGCTCAGGAACATCAAGATGGAGAAAGGCAACAATATCGCCAAATACCTCACGAAGTTCACTCAGTGCAGAGATGAGCTGGGAAGTGTGGGGGTGACTGTCGAAGACGAGGACATGGTCGACCTGGCTCTCCTTGGTCTTCCGAAGGCTTAGCACTCATATCAAGATAGTGTCAATGGTCGGGAGAAGCTGCCGGGATGGGAGCGCCTTTGGGCGGATCTCATGCAGGAGGAGATAAGGAGGACTACTCGAGATGGATCTTCATCAAAGGGAGCCGATGAAGAAAACTGCGCTTTGGTTGCCAAAGCAAAGAAGGGGAAGGGTAAGAAAACCTCTCATTCTGGTGCAAAGGGCAAGAAGCAGGATATGGCGAAAGTGAAGTGTTTTCACTGCCATGATCACGGACATTATGCTACCAATTGTCCAAAGAAGAAGAAGAACAAGCAAGCGGAAAGATCTGCAGATGGAGAAGCTTTGGCTTCACAGTTCGAGCTTGACTTTTCACTGATTGCATGCTTGGTTTCAAGTGTGATGGGATCGGTGTGGTTCTTGGACAGCGGTGCGTCATTTCATATGACGGGAGATCGGAAGTTGTTCTCAGATCTGGAGGACAAAGATTTGGGTGTGCACATCGAGATGGGCGATGATGGTAGATACAGTGCGACTGGTATCGGCACCATATCCTTTCAGAGGGAGTCTGGTAAACCCTTTGTACTGAAGGATGTCATGCATGTACCTGGATTGAAGAAGAACCTGATTTCAGTAGCGATGTTGGAGGATAAGGGGTATGATGTGGTCTTCAGGGAGGGAAAAGACTTCCTACGCAGTAAGACTACTGGAGAGACTCGGAAGATAGGGGTTCGAACCAAGAACCTTTATCAGTTGCAGGTAGATGGCTGCGCAGCTATGGCATGCAAGGTGGGAGAAGTGGTGAGCCGGGATGATGAGGGCGAACTGTGGCACAGGAGATTGGGCCACCTTCACCATGGAGCTTTGAAGATTCTGCAGCAGATTTCTACTGGGATTCCTAAGGGCACTCTTGCGCAGTCAGATCAGTGCAAGGGGTGTACTTTAGGGAAGTATGTGAAAGCCACCTTTCACGAGAAGAATAGTCGCGCCACGACGATCCTTGAGAGAGTTCACACAGACGTGTGTGGTCCTTTCTCAGTTGCTTCGACAGCAAAGCACAAGTATTATGTGATCTTTGTTGATGATTTCTCTCGAAAGTGCCGGATCTTCTTCATGCAGAAGAAGAGCGATACATTCCCGAAGTTCTGTGAGTTTAAAGCACTGGTCGAGAAGGAGTTGGGGAAGAAGGTGATTGCTCTAAGGAGTGATAACGGTGGTGAATTCATCTCGGCTGAATTCAAGGAGTTCTGCAGTGCAGAAGGGATTCGGAGAGAGCTCATCGCACCCCATAACCCATAGCAGAACGGGGTGGCTGAGCGGAAGAACAGAACGATCGTGGGTGCTGCACGGGCAATGTTGCATGATCAGGGCCTACCCCTTCACTTGTGGGCTGAGGCATGCAATACAACAGTGTATGTGCAGAACCATTGTCCTCACAAGGTTCTTGGCATGAGTACACCAGAGGAGGCTTATTCTGGCAAGAGGCCTGATATTTCCCATTTGTGGATCTTTGGTTCTCATGTCTACATGCATGTGACGAAGGATGAGAGAAGGAAGCTGGATCCAACTGCTGAGGTTGGAATATTTGTGGGGTACACTGATACACCTCACAACTATCGGGTGTATTTTTCAGACAGTCGCAAGACTGTTGTGCGACGGGATATAAAATTTCAGGAGGAGAAAGCCATGTAGTGTTCGCTTGAGAGGGAGCTACACTTGCATGCAGATGAGGAGCTGTTAGTTCCTAAGGAGGAGCTTCCGGATGTGGATCAGCCATAAGAGGAGGTTCAGGAGGTGGAAGAAACCACCCAGGCAGCGCCAACCATCAGAGGGCGCATGCGCACTACAGAAGCTGAGCGACTGGCTCGGGATGCAGAGAAGGTTGTAGGACCACCTACAGCACAGCGCAGACAGAGACAGTCACCGGATCGGTACACCGGATACATGGCTCTTGTGAGTCAATGTGTTGTGACGGAGCCATCCTCTTTTGAGGAAGCTGTGGAGGAACCCGCATGGGTTGATGCCATGATCGAAGAATATGATTCGATCATCAGGAACAGTGCATGGGAGATTGTCCCAAGACCGGTGGGAAAATTAGTGGTGGGTTCGCGATGGATCTACAAGGTGAAGCAGGCGGCTGACGGGAGTGTGGAGAAGTACAAGGCGAGATTTGTCGCCCGTGGCTTTTCACAGATCGAGGGGATCGATTATGAGGAGAATTTTGCACCTGTCGCAAGGTACTCTTCCATACGGACGATCCTTTCTCTCTCAGCGCAGATGGGGTGGCACATTCATCAGATGGATGTGAAGACTGCGTTCCTCAATGGAGTTATTGAGGAGGAGGTGTACATAGAGCAGCCTGAAGGTTTCGAGATCTTCAGCAGGGAGTCGCATGTGTGCCGACTCAAGAGAGCATTGTACGGGCTGAAGCAAGCACCTCGTGCTTGGTACACTCGGATAGACAGCTACTTCACCGGGCTTGGATTCTCCAAGAGTGAGGCGGATCCAAACCTGTACCAGATTGTGGTGGAGGGGAAGCTGTCGATCATCGTACTGTATGTAGATGATCTGATTTTGACTGGCGACGAGCAGTTGATACTTTCATGCAAGGATGATCTTGCACGAGAGTTTGAGATGAAGGACTTGGGAATCCTTCATTATTTCCTGGGATTGGATATTTGGCAGCGCAGTGGAGGACTGTTTGTTTCTCAGGGCAAGTATGCCCGGGAGATTTTGGAGAGGTTCAACATGCAAGGCTGCAAGCCTGTTGACACTCCTCTTCCTAGTGGTTGGAGGAAGGAGGATGCTACTTCAGCGGAGGTAGTGGATGCCACTGTCTATCGACAGTTGGTGGGGTCGCTTATGTATCTGGTCAATACACGACCCGATATATGCTATGCAATTAACCAGCTTTCGCAAGCCATGGTTAAGCCTACCAAGCTCTTTTGGAAGGCAGGCAAGCATGTATTGCGCTATATCAGAGGCACATCGGGATATGGTCTATGGTACAGACAGGAGGATGGAGCGAAGCTTTCTGGCTTCACTGATGCAGATTGGGTAGGGAGCCCAACGGACCGAAAGAGCACATCTGGAGGAGTTTTCAACATTGGGTCAACAGTAGTTTCCTAGTACAGCAGGAAGCAGAGATCCATGGCACTCAGTTCAGCAGAGGCCGAGTACATGGCAGCTAGTTTGGCTGCATGCGAGGCTATTTGGATGAGGAAGATCCTCGCAGGATTGTTCAGGTTGCATTTGGAGCCTACAATGATTTACTGTGATAACCAGAGTTGCATTAAACTCTCGGCTAATCCAGTATTTCATGATAGATCCAAACACATCGACATCAGGTACCATCATATCAGAGATTGTGTTCAGCGGAGAATCATGATGCTTTCTTATGTTCCCACGGAGGATCAGGATGCCGACATCCTGACGAAGGCGACTACCGTATGCTCCGACCTACGTAGGCAAGGATAGGGGTTGCAAGATAATCCATATCTTGTTGAGAAGGAGTGTTGAAAATGCAACAAGATGATGGAGCTTAGTGAAATGAAGTCGCCTTCACTAAGTGGGCCCGCAGGCTATTTTTGGCGCAAAGTCTATTTTTAGACTATGTCTATTTTTAGACATATGGAGCATGGTCTAGGAGTTGCAGTATGCTATTCTTGGATGATTGGTCATGTTGGTAAAAATGGATGGACCTCTATTTTTAGGCATACAGGTCGAAGTCTATTTTAGACTGCCTCTGTACTGAGGAAGTCAAAGACATATTTACCTTACTAATATTTGACCTAAACAAATGAAGTGCATTTTCCTCGGAGCACTTCAGCTCGAGCTACAGAAGTGGCTCATGCATCTGACAGAGGAATCACGTGGTTCCCAAGGGTTTGATGGCATCATGCATGGTTGACTTCAGTTGGACTTCAGTGGCAGAAGTTTGGAGGAGTTAATGAGACAAATAGTGGAGTTGTGTTCTGTTTATTTTAGTTGAACTGATTGAGATTAGTTTAACTAGCTAATCAATTAGTTATGAGTGGAGTGAATTAAATATTAATTAATTCATTAATTAGTAACTCATTATTCAACTCAAGAACACATCAGTTCACTACAGTGCATGATCAGTTCAGTGGAGACCAGTGAAAGAGGTAGATGAAAGGGTGGAGTTAGCTATCAGTTGTGACTATACTGTTGCTATTTGCAACACAAAGATAGGTGGAGTAAGCCCATGAGGATTGCGCAGTTCAGGTTGGTGGTTTATCTATATAAAGAGGCCATCCCATATCATTGAAACACGCAATAGAGGCAAGGCAATTGGCGGTGAGTTTTGAACCAGTAACCTGTTCAAAACTAAGCTAGATTGTGGGAATTCTCATGAGAAAAATTAGTACTGTATAAGAGGATGAAATTGTAGGTTAGTTACTGGATGATATTATATGGTAGTAACAGTTGCGGGCTTGTGCTATAAGCTTTCCCCACACTGCATAAAGGTAAGATGATTTGATGTGTTATCGCTGATTTTATTTCCGTGTGATGATTCCAGCTGAGTTGGAGGGAAGAGATTATGTGTTGTGTATGAAGTTCAAATAGTATGTGACCAGGATAGAATCGGTGGATAATTATTTATTATTCAGCAAATTTCTATAGAACAATGACTGAACTGTCCACAATTACAGACATGATGAGAATTCTATTTCACGTCCTTGGTAAAATACACGAAAATTAGATCAACGTGATAATACTTGCAGTGTTTATAAAATCATAAAGCCTGGGTGAATCCATGTGCAAAATGTGTGGATCGTTAAGAAAATGCATCAAAATCCTTTTGATTTGAATGTTCTAATATATTTATATTTTACAGCTTTATATAAATTCCTATTATGTTAACAGTGAACACCACTCCACTGAGACAACAACCATAGTACACCTCTTTTAGAATGATAGGCTTTTACTGTACATAGAATGCCATGGAGATTCATCCATCAAGCACCAACAGTGTTTGAACTTTGAACTATGGAGGCAATTTGAAGAAATCCTCAGGTCACCAGGACCGATCCAAGATCACATGTAGCACCCTGTCAAATGGTGCATACCTCATGATACCTCATGAAAATAGATGTGATCGTCTGATAAGTGGAGATATGTATTTGAACCCTTGGTGTCACCAATGCCAAAACAAATCAAAAAATACTAATTAAACTCCTGGTGATTTCTTTATCTTGGCACAACTTTATCAAATGGTTAGTTGTTTAAAAGTAAAAGTTGAGATCACGCTATCCCTGTGTCCATTCCAAGCAGTGTTTTCATTTTATTTGTTATTTTCCAGTTGTAGCTACATCAACTATATATGAAATATTAACTGCACAAAAACAGACTTAGAGACATGACAGCCAGTCGGAATTGCACTTTTTCACTTGCATTAAGAGTTACAATTTCAGCAAACCTGCAAAGTTCCCTAGGAATTGTATATACACCTTTCCCTTGAGCAAGATCATCCCACACAGTCCCTTCATATCCGGCCAAAAGCAAAGAAAAGGTATGAGAACAGTAAATCCTGAATAAGTTTCTATGCAATTCTTAATTTTATGCAAAGAGAGGCCAAAAAATTGTAAATTTTGAATTCAAAATATTGCCTTCTTAACTATTGAAAAGGATAATTCCAAGTGCAAAGACAACCTTAACAATGCCAATCAAATAAATAACATCCATCAAATGTTAATTGTTTTAGTGCTTCTCTGCTGGTTAATGTTGAGAATTTGGAGGGCTTGAGATTAATTCAAATTCTCTTTTTGATAATTACTTGTGAACTTAATTGAGTTACTTATGTCTTCTCTTGCTTAGCTTAGTTAGTCTTTCATCAAGTCAATTACCAAAATACAAAAGACACAAAGTTAGGCTCTTCGAGCCAAGGAAAAACCTCTCCCTCTTGGAGAGGAAAACCCACAAGAAATTCTTCTTATAGATCTTCAAATGACAAGTACCATGACCAAGACTCAGACCCTTGACCTATGAATGCCTCCAAGACCTTAACACTGCTTCTAAGACTTCCCTTGGTCAAAATTGGTCAATGCTCTGCAATTCTGCCCTAAAAAAGATCCAGAAATTTCATATTTACCCAATCACTTTGCCACACGAGTGAAGAAGAGAGGCTAATCCTTATACGAACCAATGAAGAGAGGAGAGAGAAATGTGATGAGTGATGATGTCCAAAATGAGGAAGAGGTATCTCATATTTATATCCTTCGTTGAGAGTGGAGACACATCCATTGGGGCTTATGAGCCTACATGAGACTTCTGGCTGACCTTGGCAATTTGCACATGTGTGAGAGAATAAATTCAAAATCTCACTTCTGCTCATCCAAACAAGATGATCTTTAGATCAATCTTGCACCTCTCGGAAAGGAATCCAACAAAAATATCATTTCCATCATATGAGTTGTCCAAGGTGGAGTTTGGCCCTACTTTCCAATTTTAACAAGTTATCTTTGATTCGGATCTCAAGAGATTTATGATGTCCATGAGAACTTCCATCATAGAGAGATATATCACCATAGAAACTCCAATCATAGAAAGGGATGTCATGTCACAGAAATTTGCATTACAGAAAGTTATATTATCACAAAGACTCACATTACAAAGATAGAATATACCATAGGAACTTCACATCATAGAGACAGAATATGCCACAAGAACTTCACATTAACTTGTGCCTCTGAAACTCACTCTCAACCCTCAGAAAAGTATTACTGACTTTGTCCTTTGTCTAGGGTTACCACAGTCATCAAAAATTTCAATGTTAACTCCCCTTTCTAGCCTTTAACTTCCAACACAACACAATGAGGAAACTTATCCCTCACATTTGATATATCATATGCCTTTCGGCCCTCTTTCCCAGCCAACTAAGGGTCTCGGCCCTCCTTGCTACAAAACAGAGATTTTAGCCTAAAACACAAAGAGAAAATGTAGATTATCTAGCCCAGAATCATGCAAGGACACAGTCCTTCCACCACTGGTGAACTCATTTGCCTTATAGGCCTTGGAAAAACCTTCTACCCCTCCTTAGGCTCTCATTCCTTTCTTAGATGATTGCTCTTCAACCTTCCTAGCTTAGGTACCATGTTGAATATCAAACAGATGATAGAATTTCTAATCATGGTAATTACTTGTGTCTTTTTATATATGTGTTAATATCATTTAGTTATTACTTCATTCATTAGGCCATTTAAGACAGTTTGAGAGAATACCAGAGATTACTGTAACTGCACTAATATCATTGCAAGGATCAAAGAGGGTCTGATGGAGGGGCTCATGTTTATTGCAGGGGTTTCCTTATTAGCTATATATGTTTTTTGGTTGAAGATGATTCCAAATAGTATTATTCAAATGACAAAGAAATCTATATAAATATAAGTTCCCTTGTATATATATATACCATTTTTTTCCAAGAAATCTATATAATCCATATTTTTTTATTACCTCTAATATCTTATTGGCTATAATTATCCCTATAGCTTATTATTATCTAATATGTATCCAGAATTTTTTTGGAATCATCTTCAACCAAGATGATTCCAGTGGATTGTGGCTGACTCGGTCTGTTGACTTTCCAAACATTTTGGGTACAACAATCACATCTTCTGATTGATGAGGAATAGAGATCGCAGATGTGTGATCATCCCATTCTTTGTAACATATCCCCAATTCTCTCAACTTGCCACTGTACCAACATTCATAATATACAACACTATATACATGTGTACAAAGTTGATTGAGGTATACATGCTGTTCATGTGCTGGTTAAGTTCATATGGACAGCTATCCATATGGAAAACCATCCCTACGCTTATTTCTGGGCAAGCCATCACTACAACAGCTTACCAGATAATAAATTTAATCAACTTCATGGAAATATTTAATTGTCTAAACTTCAATTTTTGACATCATAATTGTCAATTCTTCTTTGCAGAGAACATATTATGTAAGGAAGCAAAGTGTCTCACTTAGAAATTTTAAGCTTTTCACCAAAGGATCTGGACATCATCTCTCGTTGGAGTGTTGGTTGCAGCAAGTCACTGTACCAGAGAAACTTTAAATGATAGACCTTTGCTAACTTAACCTTCAATAGTTTGAAGGCATTCTCTTACAGAATAACTTACCTCCATATCTCCATTCTCTCCCATTGAAGCAACAGGACATCTACAAAGATGCGTTAAGGGTTTGCCTAGAAAGCCATTTAAGACAGTTTGAGAGAATACCATA
Organism: Pinus albicaulis; assembly: GCA_034641835.2. Classification (NCBI taxonomy): domain Eukaryota; kingdom Viridiplantae; phylum Streptophyta; class Pinopsida; order Pinales; family Pinaceae; genus Pinus; species Pinus albicaulis. Next base: position 99,909,976 of record CM076580.1, on the reverse strand, counting down.
GATGACTGTAACTGCACTAATATCATTGCAAGGATCAAAGAAATGGAACCTAGTTAAATTGTAGACCCTGTGAATAGTTATTTCTACATGAGTAACTGAGGCTTAATTAAAGAGACTTGCTCCAGAATTGTTGAAAGAATTTCATCAAAAAAATATGTTCTGTGTTCAAGATTGAACCAATAGGTTCAAAGCTTTCATGACAAGAGGGTCTGATGGAGGGGCTCATGTTTATTGCAGGGGTTTCCTTATTAGCTATATATGTTTTTTGGTTGAAGATGATTCCAAACAGTATTATTCAAATGACAAAGAAATCTATATAAATATAAGTTCCCTTGTATATATATATACCATTTTTTTCCAAGAAATCTATATAATCCATATTTGTTTATTACCTCTAATATCTTATTGGCTATAATTATCCCTATAGCTTATTATTATCTAATATGTATCTAGAATTTTTTTGAAATCGTCTCCAAGAAATCTATCTTCATCATCTATATCTTCCAAAAAAATGGTGAAGATAGACTAAGTTCCCTGTTAAAGGGGTTGAGATGTAATTCTTTCCATAAGAATAGATGCAAAGATGCACTGAATGAAGTTGGCATTAATGGAAATGACTATCTCAGTTGAATTGGGTTGAATTTATTGGAAGAGACTGTCTCAGTGAATATAAGGGTATATGGTGTCGAGAATTCAATAATGTTTCCTACTAAAATTATCCAATTTATAATGTTCAATGTTTATTACATCTGCCGTCTTTCTAGTCTTTCCCTACACTATTGGTTTTCATTTAAAGAGAAGTGAGGCTTAAAAAAGTACAAACAAAGAGCCGTGATGGCCCATATGTGTGTGCTCTTTTGCATTGGTTGACATTCTAGTAAAATATGGCTTGGATATATAAATGCACGTTAACGCTCTGGAATTCCAAAGAATAACTCATGTAATATGAAACAGGTTTTATGCTGCAATTATTTTGTTTTTACTTCCTCCTACTTTAGCCTCAATAAGCATCAATTACCATGCATTAAATGAAGGGCGAGGAATATATACCTTATACATTTTAGGTTGTGTAAAATATGGCTCATCGATCTCATTGTGTCCAAACCTGCGGTAGCAAACAATATCCACAACAACATCAGACTGGAATGTCTGACGCCACTCGGCAGCAAGTTCACATGCATGTACCACAGCTTCCAGATCATCACCATTTACATGGAAAATTGGAGCATTCAAGGCTTTTGCAACATCTGTACAGTATTGTGAAGACCTTCCAGCTTTGGGATCAGTTGTGAATGCAACCTGATTATTGACCACTATGTGAATAGTCCCTCTAGTGGTGTAATTAGGAAGAGCACTCAAATGCAATGTCTCATAGACCACTCCTTGACCAGCAAAACTTCCATCTCCATGAATCAATACAGCCAAGTTTTTCTTCCTCTCTTTGTCATTTGAATAATATTGTTTTGCTCTAGTTTTCCCAACAACAACTGGATCAACTGCTTCTAAGTGACTAGGATTAGAAACTAATGAAAGGTGGATCCTTTTTCCACCTCGGTAGGCCTATCATACGATGTACCCAAATGATATTTCACATCTCCAGATCTGGTGTATGATCCAACTTCATCAGACGCGGGCTTCGTGCCGCTGCTGAACTCGCTGAAAATCTGTCTCAATGGCTTCCTGACGACATTGCCCAAAACATTCAATCTTCCTCTATGAGACATACCTATAACAATGCTCTCCACCCCTATATCAGCTGCCCGATCAAACATTTACTTCATACCTGGGATCAAGGTCTCAGCGCCTTCGAGCCCAAACCGCTTGGCAGTAGTCCACTTTGTAGCCAAGAAATTCTCAAACTGTGAACTCCAGATGAGCCGATCAAGCATAACGAGCCTGCGCTCTGCATTGTATCCCCCGGGAACTACTGTCTCAATATTCTCCCTCAGCCAATTACACTTATCACGGTCTGGTATGTGCATGTATTCATAACCAATGGTGCCACAGTAAGCTTGCTCCAATCGATTCAGAATTGACCGTAAAGTCTGCATCGGTCGATTCTCAGACAAGAACCCTGACATCCTCCACACGTCGAGAAAAAACTCCCGGTCTAGATCCGCCTCTGTGAATCCATACAGCCTTGGATCCAAATCCACTGGAATCTCCCTCTCCTCCAACCCTAGAGGTTCTAGCTTAGAAAATCGGTGTGCACAAAGCCCAGCCACCTCTCCGAACCAGTGAAAACTGAAAAAATGGGGCGAATGCCATGGAAACCTGGAAAATCGGGGGAAAATTTCATGTTTCTTGTTTTGTGTGCCCTTTTTTTGGTGGGCTAATGTTAAATAATTAATTATTTTTAAAATATTTTTTGGGCTAACTTTATTAAACTATAAAAAATGGGTTTTATATAAAAAATTCGCCCTAATAAAATTTAAAATCCCTTAAAATTCGCCTTTGGGCTAAAATTCGCCCCTAAAATTATCCCTGGACCATACTTCTTATAATAATGAAATTGAACTTGAGATTTATCATACCTCAGACCTTGTGTTTGATTTTGACTTGGGTCTTGACTTGGATTTTGATTGTTGCCCCTTCCACTTGAGCTTGAAGGGCTGCTTCTTCCACCTCTGTGTGGGTTTCTTCCTCTTCCTCTGCAATTTGTTCTTCCTCTATAATTTTTTCTTCCTCGATCTCTACCTTGACCAAATGAAACTTGTGTCTTGAATGCATGCTCCAATGATGAGTTTGTTGCTCTATTAAACCTATGTTCATGAGAAATCAGTGATGCATGAAGCTCATCCACTGAAAACTATGAGAGATGTTTTGTCTCTTCTATGGCCACAACTATGGCATCAAACCTTGCTCGCAAACTTCTCAAAAATTTCTCAAATATTCTCCTTTCCTCAAGTGTCTCACCATGAGACCTAATTTGGGTAACCAACCCAATTAAATGTGTAAAAAATGAGTCTACATTCTCAGACTCTTTCATACAAATTGTCTCAAAATCTCTTCTGAGAATTTGTATTTTTGTTGTTGTTGGAACACCTAATCCTACATGGGTAGGTGTGGAATGCGAAAAAGTCACAATGGAGTCCAAGTGACCTTGGAATGTGAAACCAAGAGTCACACCATTGTACTATAAATGTACATCTTTGTATAATGGAAAATAAGAAAGCCTCATGCTTATCCTTCATTGTGTGTTGAGTCTCTTGTGTGTGCATTCTTCTTCCTCATACACCATGTGTGTGTTTCAACATGGTGTTTAACATGGTATCAGAGCGGGCGATTGCTGGCCCTGCTCCAAATTGAGTGAGCCATTTTTGTTTATGGCCTGTGCATATCTGCATTTTTGCTGCATTTAGAGAGTTTTTTGCAGCAGTGTTTTTGCTGGATTTAGAGGTGTTTTGAAGAGGAGCAGCATTCAGAAGAAAGAGCAGCATTCAGAATTTGTTTTGAAGAAGAGCAGCAGTGGTTTTGAAGAAAGGCAGCACTACCCATCTGAAGGTTTTCATTCTCATTTTTCCTGCAATTTCTATTAATTTCTACATTGAAGAGTTGCTGAAAAACACTGTTTAAAGAGGGTTTCCGAAGTAGAAGTTTCTGGCTTTTTAATGGAAAAAAAATTTTGAGTTTTTTCGCTGCTGAGCTATTGGAAAAATTTCTGGGTTTTACTGCTAAAATTTTCTGGAGAATTCTGCATTTTTAAAGTCCATTTTCCTGGAAAAATTTCGAAGTTTTATTGGCAATCTCTGCAAATTTTTCTGTGGTGTATTACTACTTGAAATCCTGCATTTCTGAAGAAATTTCCTGCTGCTGCTTTAAGGTCTGGAGTCTCAGTTTTGCTCCTCAATCTGCAATCAAAAAAAAAAAAATACAACTCTGCAATCCACGCTCTCCACGCACTGTCCAACGCTCCACACTTCTCCCTACAGCCGACCCCCTCCCCATTCGGCTCCAGCCTGCTTAACTAAACACAGCTTTCACTCCACCGTGGCACCTGCAAACGCACACTCAAACCTTTACTATTCCCACAACTCACACACTCGCTTACCAGCTACACGCCCTCTTCCTCACATAGCGTCCCACAACCCCAAACTCCGGTCCCTACGCTCCTCTGCTTCTCATCCCACGACCGCTCTACGCACTAACTCATCCTCACACCCGTCCCTCCAATCCCTCTCAACGCGGCTTCCCTACCCAACACTCCGCCATCTCCTGCGCTACAGCCACACCCCTCTGCAACTTATGCGCCCCCTCAACTTACGAGCTCACCGTTCCACTCCCCCTCTTCCCACGGGCTTCAACGTGGTCTCCCCTCCCTCGTTTTGCCGGCCCCTTCCCTCTTTGACCACAGACTTGTCCAACTCCTTACGCCTTTTTATTAAATTCGTTTTTAAATTTTTAAATCTGTTTTAATTCCTATACGACTCCGCCCCTCCATTGCAATACAATCCGTCCCATTTAATATCATACCTCCCACATAATTAAAATCCCTCCCCATTTTAATAACCCTCCCTCACTCCCTCAATGCATACGCTCCTCCTCCCCTTTTTTTTTAATTTTAATCCCCTCCCCTTCTCATATTCCGATTTCCATTTTTAAATATCGATTTTGTTAATATTTACTTTATTTCTTCCTATATAATACCCTTTAATATATCCCCCCTCCCCCATTCATAACAACTCTCTTTATCTATTCCCCCCAAAATATACCTTCCTTTTAGTTAAATCACCCCCCTTCCATTTTTTTTTAATCCCAAATAAATATTTTTTAATTCATTTTAAATTAATTATATATATAAAAAAAAAAATAGTAGAGAGAGAGAGAAAGAGCAGAAAGAGAGAAAGAGCAGATAGAGAATAAGAACAGCAGAAATGAAATGAAGAGAATGGCATATGAGGAGCACATGGACTATACATAGAGAAAAGAGAAGTCTTGCATTTAATGATTTGTGGCATTGATTTGAAGGGTGATTTTTTGAAGAATTTTACATGAGAAGACAAGTTTGCCATCAGTTTTAAAACAACTATTTGAAGAAAAGATTTCAGCTGCCTTAAAGGCCTCCTACACAAGTATTTTGCTGCACATTGTATTGTATTGCATTGTATTGTGAGTAGACATTGCTTCTTCATAGTTGCAATCAGTACTTGAGTTGATGTAAGTCATTGTTGATTGCCCTCCATCATTTGAGGAGAACACTTTGTACTTTTAAAATTCTTTGGAGTCATTTGTATTTGTTGTTGCATCACATTGTAAACGGGTTCATTTTCGGTTGTAGCCGACACCCTTTCATTTTTGAGCCTAAGTTGTTGAAATGGCTAAAATCAATGAGGTATTAGTGTTGTTGAATGACCTCATTCATTCAAATGTTCATGATATGATAAAAATGAGCAAGGATGCTCTTTGTAAAATTCAGAGTTGTTTGCAAGATGCACATGAAAAGATTGAGTTTTTGCAGTTGGAATCTCAGCTCCAACAAGATGAAATTAACCAAAAGAGTCACCATTCTGAACCTGTTTCTGTTCAGAAGATTGAGAAAGACTCCCATCAGCAGTAAGTCAATAAAGTTCCAGTTGATTCACATTCAGTTTTTTGTACTAGAGCAGATGTACATGCAGATGCAGCATTTCAACCTGCACTTCCTAAGCCCATCATCAGACCTTGGGAAGAGCTTGTCCACAACAAGCACAGAACTGGTCTTGGATATGACAAGGATGTGTCCTTTCATATTCCAGACTACACCAAGCCCATCATATTTCAGAGTGCCAGATTCATGTATGACAGTTCACCTGCAGCTGTTCCAGATCCTATTCCACAACAACAACAGATTGAGAAATGCCAACATTGTGATCGAGTTGGCCATATGAAAGATCACTGTTTTGATCTTCATCCATGCAAGCACTATGGTCGGCACACTCATTCTTCAGATAGATGCTTCAGACACAAGCCTCCTGCAAGAACAAAGATTCATCTTGGATGGATCGCTTCTTGGCAATGGGCATCAGCAGCCAAGAAGATGTTTAAGACACATGTCAGAACTTGTTCAAGAATATTGAGCAAACTTGCAGTTGAGTTTTCGCCATCATCTCACCTTGTCCCTAACAGGGGGGAAAATGGTGGTCATGTACAAGCTTCGACGACAGATCAAGCAAGCCTGAGCCACAATCTCTCATTCCATGTTCAAAGTTGTAGCCAGCAGTTCAAGCGAGCCTGAGCCACAATTCGTCATTCCGGAGTCAGAGATGTAGCCAGAGACACGGATGCCCATGAGCATGCCTTTGGTTGGTGGAAAACCTTAAACCATCATCTTTGGTTGGTGGACAACCTAAAACCACCACGGGTAGTAGACCTCCCTTCTTTTAGGTCGAAGGTCTCCCTTTCATATATGAGGAACACTTCCTCTAGCAGAAGCCTTCAGCTTAGCAGCCTTCAGATTCTTGCCAGCATTGGTTGAGTTCCAGGAAATGCTTCAAAGCATTCTAGAGTTGTTGGTAATCCTAAAACCATCACAGGTAGTAGACCTCCCTTCTTTTAGGTTGAAGGTCTCCTTTTTATATGAGGGACAATTCCTCTAGCAGAAGCCTTCAACTTCTTGCCAGTTTTGGAAGAGTTCCGGGAACTGCAACAAGTTTTGCGTTCCAGTGTTTGTGGTCATCCTAAAACCACCTTTTTTTTCCAACATTTAAGAGAGTTGATTCAGCCAAGCGCTGCCATGTATACTTTGCAGATTTGTATTACAACTCTTTTCTTGGACTCACACATACCCCTTCGGATTAAGGGGGGATGTTGGAACACCTAATCCTACATGGGTAGGTGTGGAATGCGAAAAAGTCACAATGGAGTCCAAGTGACCTTGTAATGTGAAACCAAGAGTCACACCATTGTACTATAAATGTACATCTTTGTATAATGGAAAATAAGAAAGCCTCACGCTTATCCTTCATTGTGTGTTGAGTCTCTTGTGTGTGCATTCTTCTTCCTCATACACCATGTGTGTGCTTCAACATGGTGTTTAACAGTTGTCTTCACCTTTTCCATGCCTTGGTAAGTTTTTTGGAGGGTATACTAGGCTTGCTAGGACTTCGTTGTTACTACAACCCTTGGGAAAATACTTTCATGCACTGCCTAAAAAATATAGAAGAGGGCTTTTGAGTCCTTCTTCTTTTTTTTCCTCAACAAATCTCTTTTAAATTGTGTCAAAGAATTGTATGATGTTGCATCTGCTGGTTCTTGGAATCCATTCTCCACCAATTCCAAAATGTCTTGTGAAGAAAATAGAGCCTTCATTGTTATACCCCAATAGTCATAATTTTTGCCATTAAAATGAGGTATTTGTGGATTAGTCAAGCTTGTGCTTGTTGCTGCTATTTTCACTATGTAAACAAACTTTCTTACTATGTAAAATTTTTCTCACTGCATGAAAACTTTCTCACTGCTAGAAAATACGGTACACAAAAATGTTCAAAACTCATTTTAACTTCTGAGTAAAAACACTAGCAGTAATGAAACCCGATTTTATACCATGTTAAATTTTTTTAAAGACAGGGGAAATTCTTTTTCTCAACACACGTTCACATAGAGTTGCGGAAATGACTTTAACCAAGACAACACAGTTGCGGAAGTTTACATAGAGTTGCGGAACTCACTTAATCCAGACCATACACTTGCGTAAAAAAATTTTTGAGAGTCCTCTTTTCAATATAGAGTGGCGAAGATTAAAATCGCAACTATAGGAGAAAATATAATCAAATAATTTTACTCACAGTGAAACAAAGTTGTTACAATAAAACTCATACTTGATTAAAATCACAACTATAGGAGCAAATATAACTAAATAATTTTACTCATGATGAAACAGAGTAAAACAGAGTTGTTTTGGTATGTGAAATTTTCACAAGCATTAAGAAACTAACCAAAATTTATATTATAATTCAAAAGCACAACATACACATTGTTGCGGCGCTCCTTCACAAGTGAAACTACTATTCTTACTAGAATTACATTTAACTGTTGTTTTCACTTCCCAACCAAAATTAAACAATACTTGGGATGTTTGCCCATACACTTTTACTAACCATGCATTTTCTCCTTTCTAAACATTACAGAAGTTCTCAGAAGTAAACAACACTTTGTATATAGTGTTTTTAATTAGAATTTTTTCAGAGGTTATAATTCAACGGTTGGCCTTAGAGTAAGTTATAGATTAAATCTGTTTGTGAAATTTGTATAGATTCAAATTATTAATGGGGGGTTATAATTCAACATTTCATCTTATAGTTGGTTATAATTGTGATCAAAATTAATTTTTTTTGTGAAATCTGTATAGATTAAATTTTTAATGGGAGTGTTGAAAACATTTGGTATTAGAGTGGATATAATTGTGATCCATATTAAATTTGTTTGTGCAATTTATTGGTGGGAGTGTTAGAAAATTTTAAAGAATAGGCTAAAATTAATAAGGCTTACTGTTAAGTCACTCCACTGTTAAATCACTCCTTAATGTGAAGGTCAATCGTTTGAAAATCCATGGGAAAAAATCTAGCCATGTTAAGGGGTGGTGTGGCCCAAGGCAAGTTGATTTTGACTAGGTCGGGATTTCTCAAGCCACAGGTCAAGTCTGACTTGACAAACAAAAAAAATAAAATAAGAAAACATCAATAATCTCTAGGCCAGGATTTCTCAAGCCACAGGTCAAGTCTGACTTGAGAAACAAAAAAAATATAATAAAACATCAATAATCTCACTCAGTTTCAATACTAAGGAGAAGTGCTACAAATATTTCACTCTTACTGTCAACCATAAATAAAAAATTTCAATAGCCATATGAAACAACATAATCTTATATCAATGAAAGCAGTTGAAAAAAAAAATTATAGTTAAAACTTTCTACGCAGTCTCACGCTGAAGTAAATTTTGATCCATTTTATACATTAGAAAATGCAACATAAACAATGACAAATTATAGCATTTTATCAAATTTTGCACTCTAAAAAAAATTTTCACCTCAAGAAATTTGATCTTTCTCTGCTCTTGCTAGATCCATTATTAAGATGAATATATACAAGTACAGAACCAATGAATGCTCAAGTTATTGTTGGTGGGAGTGATGTTCAAAGAAATCAATTAAGGGAAATTTAGAAAAAAAAAAAGCTCAAAATAATTGGAAATATAATTCCTACTTGTCTTTATTGTGATCCATTATATGTGCAAAAATTTGTTCCTAATGTTTAGGAGTTGTTGAGATCTAGATGTTTTCTAGATTGGTATGTGATTGAGATATTCTCTTAACAAAATGATTATGTTCTCAATATAGTATACCTATCTTAAATAAACACTACATGTATTTATATGTCACACTATTTGATTAATACAGAGTATAAACTGCAAATTTTAATTTGGTATCAAACAGAATTGAGCCTAACTCCCTCAGGAGGACCACGTAAATCCTAGGAAGAATAATGATATTTTTTGTGTGTTGAGACCTGTTGGAGACTTTGACGTGGAACCAAACGTGAAGGCGGACTGGATCGGTGAGGTATAAAGTGGATAAGTGGATCGACATTGTTGTGTCACGTGTGAGAGAATTGAGAGAATTGAGGGTCATTCGGAATCAATTCTGAGCATATGTGTGTTGAGTGTGTGGAGTGTGAGTGCTGTTGAAGCGAGTATTGGTGGAGACCGAGTCTTATGTATTAAATATTTCCATTGTTTGAGCCAGTGGACTATTGCCTAGTGTGGAAGAGTGTTGCGTGGAGTTAACACTATGGAAGTGGAGTGTGCACCGAAAGAGGAAATTGTGGTTGTGGTTTTGAAGGGGCGTGAAGCCTATGCATATGATGTGTGGAGCCAAGTAATTTCTTATGTGTGAAAATTGCATCTCAACTTGGTGATGAAGTACTTGTTGTGTTGAATAAAATGTTGTGTTGAACACTGTACTATGGAGTGAATTATGTGCAGGAGATTGGTCATTCTACTAGAATCCATCCTATGAATTGTCTGCATGATCACAGTGGAAGGTTGTGTTTTCGATTTAAGAGTTAGGTTGTTATCCTTCTATGTGTGGAGCACATTGGATCTTGGCGTGGATCAGTTTGTTGGAATTTACTTCCAACTGCCCACATAAGGGCTAAACAGAAAAATCGGACCCGAAAAATGGTTATCAAACACAGTCTAAAGTATTTTTGCGTAAAAAATGGCTATGACGTCACTGGGCCAAAGTGTTACGCGATTATTTTATTAAATATAGTTTATAAATTGATTTGGAATCCGTGGGGCCCAGCGCTAGCCAATCAAATGGCGTTCGCACGACTTTGGGCTCCACTGATGTCACAACGATTTGTAATGCGAAAAAGATTAAGTCCAGTTAATAATTTTTTTGAAATCCGCATAGAGGTTAAAGTGCGTGCATGTTTACAGCGCGACAATTGTCCGATCACAGATCTTGCATTGCAGTGGCATAAACTACACCGAGGTGAATGTGGGGGGGTGCCCCCACAGTTGACCCCGCCATCGCGAGTTGACCGTAGATCGATGGTCACGGTTAACTGTGGGGGCACACCTCGATCGTATTGATCTGGTGGTGGGGTGGCCTTGCAACCACCAAGAGGTGGTGTCGCTGCCTGTAACTGTCGATCCACCACCAACTGCCGAAAACAACCAAAATGACATAAAATCTAATTTTTCCAAGCGGTGCTGTTATATTAATGAAGCCATTAATGAAGTTTATGGATTGGTGATTTTTTGTTGATTTTTCGATCAATGAAATTCAATGGTATTAGGTATGTAATGAATTTCTATAGTCATTCAGCCTATATAGAGGTTGCATTACACTATAGTGTGAGGAATGGGTAATTGATTTTTATGCTCGAAGGCTGAAAACAGAAACAGAGAGAGATATTGTAGCATTGTGTGTAACAGTCAAGAAGTTTTTTTTGTCGTGAATCCAAAACCTTGTTCTGAACACTTTTATATTGTAGCAGAGTTTTATTTTTAATGAAATAGCAGTGTTATATTTCATCTCTCTGTATCTTCAAATTTAATTTTATTCTCTGTGTTGTGGAAGAGGAATTGTTATCATTCCTCTATCTATTTTGTTAAGGAATTTACTCAGAAAATTCCAACATGGTATCAGAGCTATTCTAGGCACTTAGTGAATGCAACAGAGTTTTTCTCTTCACTATAGAAGCTGTAAGAAGTTTATTGAAGCATATTTCTCCAGCAGAGAAAGCTTCTATTTGTTTTTTTTTTTATATACACAGTAAAAAAAGTGGTTGTTTTGCACAGTCACAATGGTTGCAGCAGGAACCAATCTAACAAATCCCCAGCTTCCACAGTTTAATGGGAAGAATCATGAATATTGGGCTATCACTATGAGAGCCATGTTTTCTTCACAGGACATATGGGAGCTAGTTGAGAATGGCTACCTAGAACCAGCAGATGCAGCAACATCGGTTGCTTTGACAGCAGTAGAAAGAGACTTCTTAAAAAATAATAAGAAGAAGGACTCCAAATCCCTCTTCTATATTTTTCAATTTGTACATGAGAGTATTTTCCCAAGGATTGCAGCAACAACAAAGTCTAAAGAGGCATGGGATATTCTCAAAACTGCCTATCAAGGCATGGAGAAAGTGAAGACAACAAAGTTGCAAATGTTGAGGAGAGATTTTGAAACTCTCTCTATGAAAGAGTTTGACACTATAGACTCATTCTTCACTCATGTTATTGGGTTGGTTACCCAGATAAGGTCTCATGGAGAAACACTAGAAGAGAGAAGGATTGTGGAGAAAATCTTGAGAAGTCTACCCTCAAGATTTGATGCTATAGTAGTGGCAATAGAAGAGACAAAGGATCTCTCACAATTTACAGTGGATGAGCTGAGTGCATCCTTGATGTCTCATAAACACAAACTGAATAGAAGTTCAAATTCCTCATTGGAACAAGCTTTCAAAACTGAAATGTCTTTTGGCCGAAGCAGAGGTCAAAGCAGAGGAAGAGGAAAAGGCAGAAGCCCAAACAGAGGCAGAAACAGCCCTGCAAGTTCGAGTGGAAGGTGCAGCAATCAGAACCAGAATGAAGGCTCAAGCCAACACCAAGCTCATCGACAAAGGTATGATAAATCCCAAGTCCAATGTCATTATTGCAAGAAATATGGGCACTGTGCCAATGAATGTAGGAAAAAGAAAAATGACATGAATAATGAGTAGAATTCTAATTTTGAAAAAGAATAAAATAAGAACTAGAAGAATGTGATATTAACATGTAATATAGCACAAGATAAACAAGATAATGTATGGTTCTTAGACTCAGGTTGCAGTAACCACATGACTGGAAACATAGCAATGTTTGCCAATCTGGATGAGAATGTTAAATCTGGAGTAACAACAGGAATTGATAGTAAGATCTCTGTCAAGGGAAAAGGCAGAGTCAATATCCTGGCAAGAAATGGAGAACATAATTTTGTGCTAAATTTATTCTATGTACTTGGCTTGAAATGTAATCTTTTGAGTATTGGACAACTCATTGACAAGGGCTACAATGTATTTTTTAAATATGATGCGTGTACAATCATGGATGTACCTCCAAGCAAGAAAGTCATTGTAGAAGTGCAGATGACAAGTAATAGGATGTTTCCTCTCAAGCTCAGAGCAGACTTGAAAGAAGGAAGAAATGTAGTAGCTATAACACAAGAAGTCTTTCAAGAGGAAGTGAAAGATGAAAACTAGTTATGGCACTTGATATTTGGACATCTCAATTTCGGAGGCTTGAAATTATTGCACAGAAATGGAATGGTAAAGGGATTACCATTGATTGAGAAACTAGATAGCCTATGTGAAGGCTACATCTTGGGAAAACAACACAGAGAAAGCTTTCCAGCAGGATATAGTATAAGGGAAAAAACACCCTTAGAAATTTTCCATTCAAATTTGTGTGGACCAATGCAAATGCCATCTTTAACTGGCAATAAATATGTTTTAACATTTATAGATGATTACACCAGAAATAAATGGGTGTATTTCTTGAAACAGAAGAGTGAAGTGTTTGAGAAATTCCATCACTTCAAAACTATTTTTGAGAAGCAGAGTGGGCACTATATCAAAGTGCTAAGAACTGATAGAGGTGGAGAATACATCTCCAAAGAGTTTCTGCATTTTTGCAGTGTAAACTGCATCTAGAAGCAATTTACCATGAGGTACACACCTTAGCAAAACGGTGTTGCTGAAAGGAATAATAGGACCATGATGGACATGGTTAGAAGTATGTTGAAGGAAAAACATTTTCCAAATGGGTATTGGGCTGAAGCTATCAATTGTGCAGTGTACATCTTGAATATATGCCCAACTAAAGCTGTCATGAACAGAATTTCTGAAGAAGAATGGAGTGGCAGAAAACAGTGTGTCACCCACATGAAAGTATTTGGCTGTGTGGCACATGCACATGTCCCGGATCAGCAGAGAAAGAAGCTTGACAGTAAGGGGGAGAAATGTATCTTTTTTGGATACAATGATGAATCCAAAGCATACAAACTTTATAATCCATCCACCAAGAAAGCAATAATAAGCAGAGATGTGCAATTAATTGAAGAAGAAGCTTGGAATGGAAGTTTATAGACAACCGTAAACGTGAAGACAAGTGTGTCTCATGAAGAAGAAGAGGAAGGGACAACAACAAATAATCCTTCCTTGGTGGCTCCTCCTCCACCACCACAAGCACAACAAACCACACCACAAGCTGGAAATAGAACAGCCTTGAGAAATCCAGGGAGTGCTTCTTCAAGCACACCACAGGGAACAGAAACACCCTCGAGTTCAAGTGGAACTCCAAGTACACCAAGAAGACCAAGATTCAGAAATCTAAGTGAGATTTATGGATAAGGAGAGGTAAATGATAATGCCGGTCCGAATTCAGAAATATTTGCGTTATATTGTCATGTTGATGACCTAATTCATTTTGAAGATGCTGTAAAGGAAGAAAAATGGATTGAAGCAATGGATAAAGAAATTGGTGCAATAGAAAATAGTAATACATGGGAGTTAGTGGACCTCCCTAAAGGTAAATAAGTCATTGGAGTAAAATGGGTCTATAAGACCAAGAGCAATGCTATAAGCATAAAGAACAAGGCATAAAGAAAGACTTGTTGTCAAAGGCTATAAGCAGCAACAAGGCAGAGATTATGATGAAACCTTTACACCAATTGCAAGGATGGAAACAGTGAGAACAATGCTATCCATAGCAGCACAACACAAATGGAGGTTTATCAAATGGATGTTAAATCTACATTCTTGAATGGAGTATTGAAAGAAGAGGTATATGTTGAACAACCTCTAGGCTTCGATATTGAAGGCCAAGAGCACAATGTGTGCAAATTGAGGAAAGATCTTTATGGGTTGAAGCAAGCACCAAGAGCTTGGTATAGCAGAATAGATGCTTACCGGACAGAAAATAGATTTGAGAAATGTGATGGAGAACCCACACTCTACATAAACGAAAATGATGGTAAGATTCTTATTGTTGTTTTATATGTAGATGATTTAATTTTTACTGGCAATGAAGATTCTCTCATTGTTGATTTTAAAGTAGTCATGAAGAGTGAGTTTGAAATGACTGATTTGGGTTTTCTAAAATATTTTCTGGGAATTGAAGTAGAGAAAAATGAAAATGGTATATTCATTTCCCAAGAAAAATATGTTGATGAAGTGTTGAAAAGATTCAACATGCAGAACAGCAAGGCAACTGTAACTCCAACAGTAATAGGGTTGAAATTGAGCAAAGAAGACATCAACAAGGATTTTGATCCAAAGTTGTATAAGAGCATAGTTGGCAGTCTCATGTATTTGACTGCAACTAGGCCAGATATAATGCACGATGTAGGCTTAATCTCCAGATTTATGGAAAGGCCAAAAGATACTCATTGGCAAGCAACCAAGAGGATTCTAAGGTATGTGAATGGAATAAAGGGGTATGGTATTCTCTACTCCTCATCTAAAAATTTTGAATTGATAGGTTACATTGACAGTCACTGGGCTAGAAGTGTAGATGACAGGAAGAGCACATCTGGATATGTGTTTCATTTGGGATCGGGAGCCATTTCATGGGCTTCCAAGAAGCAACCAGTAGTTTCTTTATCAACAGCAGAAGAAGAATATGTGGCAGCAATAGCAGCAACATGCTAAGCAGTATGGCTGAGGAAAGTACTCAGAGATTTGTGTCATGAACAGGAAATAGGCACAACCATTTACTGTGACAATAGCTCAGCTATAGCATTGTCAAAAAATTATGTGTTTCATAAAATAATGAAACACATAGATACCAAGTTTCATTTTATACTTGAATTGGTTAATAATGGTGCTATTGTTTTGCAGCACTGCAGAACAGAGGAGAAATTTGCCGATATACTCACAAAACCATTAACACAGAAAAGTTTTGGTTTTTTCAGAAAATGTCTGGGTATGCAGTAAAAACCCAATAGTTGGAATTAAGGGGGAGTGTTGGAATTTACTTCCAACTACCCACATAAGGGCTAAACAGAAAAATCAGACCCAAAAAATAGTTATAAAAAACAGTCTAAAGTATTTTCGCGTAAAAAATGGCCATGACGTCACTGGGCCAAAGTGTTACGCAAATTTTTTATTAAATCCAGTTTATAAATTGATTTGGAATCTGTGGGGCCCAACACTGGCCGATCAAATGGCGTTTGCGTGACTTTGGGCTCTGCTAACATCACAGCGATTTGTAACGTGAAAATGATTAAGTCTGGTTCATAAATGTTTTGAAAACCACATATAGGTTAAAGTGCGTGCATGTTTACAATGTGACAATCGTCCGATCACAGATCTTCCATTGCGACGGCATAAACTGCGCAGAGGTTAATGTGGGGGGGTGCCCCCGCAGTTGATCCTACCATCGCGAGTTGACCATAGATTGACGGTCACGGTTAATTGCGGGGGCACAACCCGATCGTACTGATCTGGAGGTGGGGTGGCCCCGCAACCACCAAGAGGTGGTGTCGCCGCCTGTTTCAATGGTGGCGCTGCCCGCAACCACTGATCCACCACCAACTATTGAAAACAACCAAAATGACATAAAATCTAATTTTTCCAAGCGGTGCCGCTATATTAATGAAGCCATCAATGAAGTTTATGGAGCGGTGATTTTTTTTTGTTTTGTCAATCAATGACATTCAATGGTATTAGGTATGTAATGAATTTCTATAGTCGGTCAGCCTATATAGAGGTTGCATTACAATATAGTGTGAGGACTGGGTAATTGATTTTTATGCCCGAAGGCTGAAAATAGAAACAGAGAGAGATATTGTAGCACTGTGTGTAACAGTCAAGAAGTTTTTTTTTTTTACTGTGAATCTAGAACCTTGTTCTGAAGACTTTTATATTGTAGCAGAGTTTTATTTTTAATGAAATAGTAGTGTTATATTTCATCTCTATGTATCTGCAAATTTAATTTTATTCTCTGTGTTGTGGAAGAGGAATTGTTATCATTCCTCTATCTATTTTGTTAAGGAATTTACTCAGAAAATTCCAATAGAATTAACAGTCGAATTTATGCCCACCTAGACTCTGAACAATTTTTTCTTGCATGTAACTGGTGTGAAGTCGTGCATACTGTAGATGAGAGTGGGCCAAACGGTGCAGTTTTTCACTGGAGTACACACGGTTGACTTGATTTTTCATTGGTCAACTTGGTGTTAGATCTGTGGCCGATCATGTGGAATTTAGGAGTGTGGAATTGTTGAGTGGTACACACGGTGTGGTGGAGGACTGAGCATTTATGTGAGCATTAGTGTTGGTGTGGAGATAAAGACCCAATCATTCTGAAGTGTGGAAATTAGAGTTAAGACCTAAGAGAGAGGCATAAACAATGTGAATGGTTAAGGAGCATAAAAAATAGTGTGAAGGAGTCTGCGTGGAACTCCAGTTATAGGTTTTGTATGAAGCCCATATTGATATTGGATTTTTATGCATTTAAGGAGAGAGTTGCTTCCTGAACCTTTAAAAAATAAATTAATTGATATCATTGGACAACAATTTTCTGGGAATAATTTGCAAGTGGTTGATCATTGTTCTAGGGTGGTGTAGAGTCTCAAAGAATATTTTTTATTTTTTTCATATGTTTAGAGACAATTGAAGCTGTCATTTGGTGCATAAAGAATTGAACCTGCCATCCAATCATCATTCATGAATCCATTGAAATTTGGAGACGTTTGATGTGGAATAGATCCGCAACCTTGAATGACCCCATACTGGTGCATGCCAGTGGAACTTCACGTAGCACTAGATGCAAAGTTATCAGTGACTGAGATCTTTCGACGAATAAACATGGCTTGTTTCTGTTAGCTGGAGTGTGAAGTTGTGTGTGGCTATCTTTTGACGGAGAAACATGGCCTTGTTTCTGTTAGCTGGAGTGTGAAGTTGTGTGTGGCTTCTTGTGGTTGTTGTCCGATCGAGCTGACTGCATGAAGAAAAGAACCAACCTGTGTTGAAGAAGAAGTGACCACTCTGTAAGTTTGGTGTGGTGCAATGTGTGTGGGAACATATGAATGGTGTCATGTATCCAAGATGAGTGGCAAAGGATTCAATGGAAAACATAGTGAAAATTTGTTTGAGATTGAAGAATAGGCTCATGATCATGATAAGGTATGAGTAAGTTTGGTGTGGTGAAATGTGTGTGGGAACATATGAATGGTGTCATGTATCCAAGATGAGTGGCAAAGGATTCAACAGAAAACATAGTGAAAATTTGTTTGATATTGAAGAATAGGCTCATGATCATGATAAAGTATGAGTCATGCATTGTAATTATAGAAAATTGTGGTCCTTGAAATGTTTTATGCACTTAGTATCTTCTTAAGCTTGGATTATATTAAAAGGTTATATGGATGTAAGACACATAGAGGCATGCATACCCTTTTGTTAGGTGTTCCCTAGTGACAAAAAGTTGTGTAATTAACCACTGGGTAGGTACGAGGGTGGCAGGTGTACTCGTATTTAAGATTGATATGTAATTGAAGAATTGAGTCTTTGATTAACAAGGAAAATTATGAGATGGAATAGTCTCAAAGTGTGAAGGACCAAGTCAAAGGGACTTCATCAAGAAGTTGGATGAACCATGTATGTGAAGGACTTCCTATTAGACCAATGGGTGGAGCAGTTAGGTACGGACCAAGTCAAAGAGAATTCATCAAGAAGTTGGATGAACCATGTATGTGAAGCACTTCCTATTAGACCAATGGTTGGAGCAGTTAGGTACCCATGCATTCTGGGGGATGGTTGTTCCTTTATATGGACGTCGACAATTTGATGATGTATGCATGAACAAGGTATAAGGTGTAATTTTCAGATTGGACCAGATATAGATCATGCTGATTGAGATCGAGACAAGTAGTCATCAAGGGGGAGACTTGGAAATATAATTCCTACTTTTCTTTGTTGTGATTCATTCTATGTGTGTGAGTTTATTCCTATTGTTTAGGAGTTTTTGAGATCTATATGTTTCCTAGATTGGTGTACCGTTGAGATATCATCTCAAGAAAGTGATTATGTGTCCAAGATAGCCTACCTATCTTGAGGAAGTACTACATGTATTTATATGTAACATTATTTGATTAATACAGAGTGTGATCTGCAAATTTTAATTAATTTGAAAGCTATGTGTCTATTGAAGATTTGGTTTGATATGGGCATGAGAAAATATCATGCAAGCTTTAGTTCGATGCAAGCCCGGAGTGAACAATGGAGTGCCACTTTCGAGAATGAGTGCACATTGGAATGTGTGCATATGGTTTGGTCATATTACTCTCACTAAGAGATCATTTTTTTAAATTATTGTCAATTTGTTTTAGGATTGTTTTGTTTGAACTGATGAAACAAAAAATTAATTATGGTCTCATTTGAGGCATAAGGTCTAAAGCACTTGTATCATGAACTTGTATCATCATGAGATCTAATACAGGTAAAAGTTCATTATGGATGGCTTTCTAGATAGTTTGGTAGTTGTGGATCTAGGGAAGGATACCTCATTTTTTGAAGACGTGGCAGTGGTCTTCTCGTGAGGTTATGCCATAGATTGGGACGTTGTTTAATAGTCGACTTTCGAAGATCCGTGATTCGGGAGATTGAGAGTGAAACTTGGGAGTCCAACTTGTTGAATAAACCTTTACAATGTTCATGAGGCATCTTAAGGGACCACATCCTGATCTGGAAGTTGTAACCCATTTAAATGATTGTGTATTTTGTTGTCTATGGGTGGCTTCAATAAGTTTATGCAATGCAAACATTGACGGGGGAACTTGGAGTTAATGCTTACATCCTATATTTGTACAGATGGTTTGTGAATTGTTAGTGTTGGTTGATATATTTTCTCAACTAATTGATTGTGTTGTTAAGATAGTATATCTATATTATATCAATAGTTGATGTATTTGTATCTTTGATTAATCTAATGTAATGTGAAGTTTTGGTGTGCAATATGTTTTACAAATTGGTATCAGAGCATGGACTCAAGGTCGATTCCCCCTAGCTATGTCTCGTGGGGGTTGGGGGGGTGGGGGGAAGGCTGAAGTGGTGTTGGAGGAATCATAGAAAATCTATGGAATACATATTTTCCACCATGGGGATCCTAGTTACCAGTTTGGAAATTTTACCAAAACCTATGGGTTTTGGTGTAATGGAAAAAATCTTCAAAAAGCTCTTCTTTTTCATCTAACAAGCAATGGAAAATTCAAATTTTCCAAGAATTGTTGCCACAATAAAAACAAAGGAGGCCTGGGATGAAGTAAATTTTATTAAATTACAATTTCATAGAAGAGAATTTGAAACTCTTTGCATGCAGAGTTTCAAGTCTATGCAAAGTATTTTCACTAGAGTTATTGGAAGAGTAAATCAAATTAGATACCATTTCTTCTTTCAAAATTTGATGTTATTGTTGTTTCCATTGAATCTTTTAAAGATTTTGATCAAATTTTGTGAATAAGCTTAAAGGATCTCTTCAGTATCATGAGAAAATGAGGAATACGTTTGTTGAGAAATGCACTGATTGCTTATTTTGAAGCAAATCCAAAATTGTTGAGCTTCTTCTTCTGGATACATCATATTGGTAATTTGTATTGGACAAAAATTACTAATGTGATGGATATACGAGAATAAATTCAACACTTTTCAAATCACAGAAGCCTCAACTCTAAAAAAGGCAAGATTTTTATAAATAAAAGTCATGAAGTTGAGAATTTATCCTAAGAGGAAATTCTAAGTACTCATGGAGGAAGAGGACAAGTACATTGTAACACCCTCCTCCCACATTAACCCAAGCTAACTAGTCCACCAGGGTAAGCATGTGATGAATAGTTACTGTGATATGATTGAACTCCCTAAGTGTGTTTAAAGAAGTGGAACCGACGAACTAACACTTCACAAACCTCTCTCAGGTGCTACTAGACCCCTAGGAGCTAATCCACCACTCCAGCTGCTCAACCCCTGAGTTAACCTACCCTTTCAATGAATTAAACCCCGAGTATCTCACATGAAAAGGCATGCATGCGACTAGAACCCTCATGTCGCTCCCACAATGCCTACAAGGGAGGGACTGCAGTCTTATTCATCCAATTTTGTGCTAGAGTCTGTGATATTTAAGCCACGTTTTCAGGGCTAGCTTCCAAACCACTACCCGTAACTTGATAAGACTTTCTAAGAAAATAAATGACACCAAGAAAAAACCTCTAGCACAAAACTTGATCAAGGACTTGACCTAACTAAGCCCAACCATACAGTCATTTCGTCAAACATATCACAAATATGAAATCTACAGGTTTCAACAATAGATCTGAGCATGGGGGTTTCATACTTATCTGAGAATCACTAAGAAGCATTGATGCCTTATCAAAATAGTTGAATTATCAACTATTAGCTCATATATTCAATTTTTATTTATATACTAATCAAAACATGAGGAGAGCCATACATCATAATTTTCATAAAACATGCTTATAACCAGCAAATAACGAGAGACATATCAATGAGGAAATAACTATTAAATCCACATAACAAAAATTAACTTTACTCGTGAAAATACCAAGGGAAAAATATCTCTTATTAACATATGCAAATCCAACCAATTCAGGGACTTCCGCGTACCACTCGACCATAGACTAGGTTGAACCAAGTATTTCTCTCATCCAGTCACTCTCGTGCCATATGTCATGCATGAATGTGGGATCTCATGAAACAAATCAGGCACAACCAAACCAAGGCTTCCAGAGGCCAACTGCCTAAACCGTCAATGAGTGATTCTACCTCATGGTCAGACATCACTAACCATCATCAGATCGGTCTTTACCCAAGTTGTCCAAGGGTCAAGATCGTTTGTTCCAACCAAGGCTCCAGAAATAGTAACTCAAGCCAAAAATTCTATCGGGATCCAAAGAATTTTTACTACCAAGGCTTCAAGAATAGTAACTCAACCCACCAAGGGCTCCAGAGCGTTTGTCAAACCAAGGCTCCAAGACTAGTAACTCAACCTAAGATATTACAGGGCTCTAGAGCATTTGTCCAACCAGGGATCTAGGAACTAATAAATCAACCCACAACCAAAGAAACATGAGAACCAACCAGAAACAAAAGGAAATAAATCCAAAACACCATGGCTATCTAGGAAATGGAAATACTAGGAAAAAAATTTGTCAATCCAGGAAATCCTCCATGCAAATGACATATCATAACCAAGAAACCACGTTCATGTTCCGTGCATGCCAAAACTGTCAAGGAAATCATACATGAAACTCAATACCTACAATCAAAACTCATTGTTTTTGTTGATCCTATTGTCCTCTTGCACTTTCCTTCTTCTCATTTTCCTTCTTGATCCAAGTCCCAAGTATTCCACACTCCTCTAAGAGTTCTCCAATAAAACTCTAAGTGTCCAAGAATATGACAGAGAAAGAGAGAATAGAATGAGATTCATAAGTGAACTGAAAAAGGCCTTAACCAAGAGTTTTCCAGTTGATCCTACGAAGCCGTTTTATCAATGAGGCCTATTTTTTCTTCATCTTCCATTATTTTACTTCAATTTCCTCCTCACATGCAACATGTGACCTTTCACCTTCCTTTTCTCCTATTTT
Organism: Pinus albicaulis; assembly: GCA_034641835.2. NCBI lineage: Eukaryota > Viridiplantae > Streptophyta > Pinopsida > Pinales > Pinaceae > Pinus > Pinus albicaulis. The sequence goes on along the minus strand of CM076580.1, from coordinate 99,887,853 downwards.
CCATTATTTTCATAAATAAAATGCTAATAATGCCTCTTTTCCTTTCCAAGGCATTTTCCATTACCTTTTCCAATTTCCTTTTAGCCATAATAAACCAAATGAACACCCCTCTAAGATGTTTTCCCCACCATTCAATTTTGAATATGTGTCCCATGACCTTGGTCTTATCTTTTTTTACATGAATTTTTAACGATGTTTATTAAAAAACCCTCCCACTTGGGGGAACACCGTCCTCGGTGTTCAATGACATCTACAACTAGAAAACCGCTAAAGACCAAAACATACTGCCTATGGAGCTTTATAACACAATTTGTTGTAGTATTTATAATGACCACTATTGAAAACATCACAAACATATCGTTTATAGGAGGTTTATAGCATATAACTCATTACGACATTTACAATATTAACCACATATATATTCATACAAATTTACTTCAAAAAAAAATTAATCATATTGTCTATGGAGATTTATAAATCTAGCTTGATACAATATTTACAATGATACACACATATACACATGCACATTTTCTCAACCAACAAATAAAAGGATACGATGCCTACATCTGCAACAAGGGAATCCAGAGGCTCACACCTCCACCCTCAAAGTAATAGAAAAATTCACTTCCTTCCTAGGAAGTCCAGAATCCACTGCAATATCCAAAGCATTCATCCAATGTCCAACACTACAATCCCGTGCCACTTTTCCTCACAGTGAATAGTTACTAGCTCATTATTCCATGGCACACTCCCAATGTGCATATGATTCCATAGGGAAATGATAATGACCAAAACAAATCCATTGTCATCCTTCACTTCTCTGATACAGAGTCCCTTAGGAAATACGATCACACCCTTCCATGCAGTCATACACCTTCTAAGTTCTTTGGGCATCCCCTTCTCTACTACATAGTCCCTCATGTGACCCCTCCCTTGGCAAGGTTTCCTTGCATTGGAATATCCAAAAACAAAGGCATATCCCTACCTCGAAACCATCATACTAGTCATAGAATGCTCATGGAAATCAATGGAAACTATTGGGTACTAGTGTCCCACAATGGTCCTGCTCCTGAAGTAATTTACTAGCAAACTGCTGCTTGTTTCAATTCCTTTTGTTGTTGTTGCTAATTCTTGCAGTCATTTTCAACCACCATACTGGGAATTTTCCATTCTTTCATGTACCAAGCACAAAATTTCCATTAGATTCAAAATAAATTGAAATAAATTCACATCATACCTCATTCATAGCTCGTTAATAAGGTACACCTACCATTGTGTTTACTTCCTCTCACAACAAGTCAAACTAGTTATTTGATTAAATCATCATGTATAAACATATCACATCTAGTTAGATCAAAACACAACCATCATAAATTAAAATAAAAAATTGCATGAAATCATCATAAATAACATGTAACCATCATAAGTTAGAATCATAGATCACATGCATAATAAAACTTAAATAAAATATTCATACTTATCCTTCATCGGTCCTTACTTTTGCTTTTTTTCTTTCCGTACACACACCAGATCGGTTAGCACACCTGGAAAGCACCCATATGCCTTTGCTTCTCTTTAATCATGTAAACATATAGAAAATGTACATCACAAAACATATATCCACATGACATATGACACCACATAATACATACACCCACACCTAGCACAAAACACAACACATACACCTACATCTAGTGTACAACAATATACATATATGTACACAAAGTACAACACAATGAATATAAATGTTACGATACAATGAATACACAATGCACATACATAGTAATACATGCACGCAACACAACATGTATGACATGCACACAATACCACATGTACACCAGTACAATATGTACATAGTACCACATGTAGATGGCACCATGACCTGCATAATGTGTTCATAACATCACATGTACACGAGACCACCTGCAAAACATGTACAAAATTCCATGTACAACGTGTACACAACATAACATGTACATAACGCTAGATGTACACAACATCACGTGCACGACATGTACACAACACCACTTGCACAGAACACCACTTGTACAACATGTACACAACACCACATGCACAATCATGCACACACGACCATATGTACATATTTTTGGGGGTAACCACCCCCCCTTTTATTTTTCTAAGTACGAATATTCATTAATCTTATATAGAGGGATAAAGCGCTACCTCTAAGGAGTGAGCATGATACAAGGACGGATCTAGCTCAACCGAGAATAAGTGACCAATAATCGTCATTGCATTCCCAAATGGTTCTTTATTTATCTCCTCCCAAAGTCACGAAGCATGTAAGTCGTCCACTCGTATCAGATCTGACAGCTACTAGATCCCATCGCACTCGAACCTGCTCATGCATTAGCACTCCCTCGTAGACCCATTTCCATGACAACTGTTGATAAAATTTAAATCAACAACAATCACACCTAGACCCACGTGCTAGTTGTTTGCCTCCTCCCGTGCGATGATTAGGTCCTGCCTGTCTTGGTTGGTGGCCCAACCAACAACAATTGCACACTCAGCTGCCGCATTAATGAGCCCCGTAAATCGCCATGAAACCATAATGGCGCCATATTTTTCCCATTCTTCTTGTTGGTTTAGTATTTTGCATGCTCTTTGGCAAAGCACATCCATGACTCTTTCAAGGTTGCAGGACTACTTTGCCATCGAAAAATTCACCCATATCGACTTGTAAGTCATATTCTCTCTCCGTTTACTTGTTGTGATTGTAATTCCACTCCTTTGAATAGTTACAGTCAAGCCAACACGCAAGGAGGCCATCATAAACGAGTGTTTCGGGGTGCAAGACACGAAGTGTGCCTGACTAACATTCCAACCCTAAAAAGAACCCTTACTTCTTCAACCGCTACAACGGCTTATGACCACTTCCTCCTTAGGATCGGAATCCTACATGCCGCCCTCCCTTTGGTTCATTTCGACCTTGATTCAATTTTGTTGTTAGTTGAGAACTTTGAATTAGAGCAGCAAGTGGTATACTTTAGAAGTCATTAGGGAAGTTTTGATCTAAAACAGGCCTCCTAAGGAAATGATAAAATAATAGTGGAAATGATAAAATAAGATTAGATTACATCATCAAATTTTAGAGGGAAAAATTTAAAAACTAATTTTTAAACTCATATTTTCAACTTATCTCCCTATGGGTTTACTCAAATTTCAAGAGGAAACACTCGTTGTATGTAAAATTTTATTCCTCATCCAAGGAGTACCCATGTTGCATACTTTCAATGGACTCTGCTACACGAAAAATGAGAAATACATGAAAACCTTGATTGCAATCATGATTTCTTTTATGTATCTCTCATTTTTTGTATAGGAGGGTCCATCGAAAACATGCAACATGGGTATTCCTTTGATGAGGAATTAAGTTTTGCATATAATCAGTACTCCTACTGGAAATTTTAGTAAAACATTAAGAAGATAAGTTAAAAATACAAGTTGAAAAAATAGTTTTATTATTTTATTATTTTTTAATCCTTTTCCTTTTTTACTCCAAAAATGATGAATCATCCCCCATGGTAGACATCATCATCTTGAATCCTATTGGTTCTTATAAATTTTATTTTGTTTGCACATTTTTCTTAGGAGGCCCATTTTAGACCTCAAAATTCCCCTAATGAGTCATTTATAAATATTGACGAGGGGCCTATTGCGAAGATGTTGGGCATACGGGCTCAAAAATAGATAGTACAGATAAAAGACTGGATAATGAATTCATCACGTGGGCTGATGAGAAAAATCTTGAATTGCTTAAGACCCTCTTTGAAAACCCAGACCCTGAGCTAAATTTGGTTTTCCCTATTCCCACTAATTCGCTTAATCCTTTCTACCAGACCTTGAAGTCTCTCCTATCAGTTATTTTTTGTCTCGCTGACGACTCTCAATTGGACGAGTTGGTGTTCTCAGCAATTCATCTCATTACCCTTCAGTCGGGCCAACATACCATTAACTTCCCTAAGTACCTAGCCCATGCCCTTACTATAGATTTATCCACCACCCTTCCTTTTAGTTCCTATCTCCATTCTTCTTACATTGTTCACTTAGTCCTCTAAAATTATCCTTCATATTTTCTCACTTCAAGGCTTCTTTTGAGCACCAGAGACACTGATGGTAAAGAGAGAGAGGTTTTATTTTGGTCGAATGGAATATACCCTCAGCGTATCCCTTCTTCTTAATCGCAATATAATTCCTTTTTCACTTACTCTCTAAAGTCCAAGATAATAGAACCCCAAGTAGGTAGGATTTCAAAAGAACAGACCAGGGTTCTAAGATTGACCGAACGAGAATGTATTATCAATATAACTCAAAAAATTTATTATAACCTGTTTTTGGAAACAGAATGATCATTCTACATCTTCCTCGGTGTTTGAAATCACTATCTAGAGAATCTAGACTCTTAGATTCGCGCTGGAACTGTCCCGTCGTCACAAAATTTCTGAAAAAAAATAGTTGATCTTAAATCAAAAATAATTCTCTCGTTCAGACTCCGATTTGACCGATTTGTTTTCTGAAATAAGGTATTTTTTCAAGGGGAGCTCAGATCTATAACCATTTCTCTAAAATTTCACACTGAAAACTGCAAAAAATTACAGGAGAGCCGCCGTCCATGAATTGTCGTCAAAACAATTTCTGCAACAATGCTGGTTTTGAATCAGCGATATCTTCCTCATCCAAACTCCGATTCGGCCGATTTTTTTTTGAATTTGGGTATTTTTTCACAAGGAATCCAAATCTGGTATTAGATTTAGGTTACAAATCCATGAGAATGAGGGTCTGAAGCATATTTAAGTTTCAATATTTTTGAGCAATCTTCAGCAAACTCCATGAATCTTTTTGGGTGGTGAGTTTGTAGATCATATATGAAAATTTTGGTAGAAAAATTACCAAAAAGAAAAACCAGATCTGGATTCCTTGCGAAAAATTCCCAAATTCAAAAAAACAAATCGGGCGACTTGGAGTTCAGATCAGGGAGATATTACTGATTCAAAATCATCAATGTTGAAGTAATGTTTATGACGACAATTCATGGATGGCATCTCTCTTGTCATTTTTCTTCAGTTTTCAGTGTGGAATTTTAGAGAAATGGTAATAGATATGATCTCCCCTTGAAAAATCACCTGATTTCAAAAAAAAAATCGGTCGAATGGGAGTTCAGACATGGGATTTATCATTGATTTAAAATCAACTATTTTTTTTTTCAAAAATTTTGTGACAGTAGAACAGTTCCAGCGCGAATATGAGTCTAGAATCTCCAGATAGGGATTTCAAACACATGGTAAGATGCATAATGATCATTCTATTTCTAAAAACAGGTTATAATAAATATTCTGAGTTATATTGACCTAGTTATATCCATTTTAAATATTCTGAGTTATATTCCCTTTGGAGATGTGCCCTCCCATATCGCTTTAGTAGGTACCTGCTTCACATTCATAAGTTTAAACATAATATAATTTGTCTCGGGTTATTTGGAGAGGTGCCCTCCCACCCCAAGCTATGTAGGCACCTGCTACTTCATCAACAATAACCATCACGATTATGGGCCAACGACACAAAATCCTTCTCATTGAAGTCCATTTGCTAGGCCACACACTGTTAGTAACACAGTTGGTCACAAGAATTATAGGGTATATCTATCCTCAGATCTTCATTTTTCATGGTTTTGGGTCATCCACAAACCCACACTGCATCAAAGTCCGTTTGCTAGGCCACACACTATCAATATCACAGTTGGTCACAAGCATTACAAGGTATCGCTATCCTCAGATCTTCGTTCATCACGGTTATGGGTTAACCACAAAAAACACTTCTCTTTAGTGGCTCTTCATATTCAACAAAGGCTTCTCAGGAGGGAACTTCACGCAATGGGGACCATTACTTCTTAAGGAGGGAGGAATGATATGAATGGAAATGGCATCGACCCATGGTATTCATACACCCATGTTATCCATCCACCCATGGAATTTACCCATGGTATTGTAAATGGAATCGACCCATGGTATTCATCCACCCATGGTATTTATCCACCCATGGTATTGTAGGTGGCATCCAGCCATAGTATTCATTCACCCATGGTATTTTAAGTGAGATCCACCCATGAAATTTACAGATGGTATTGTAAAAAAAATGATATAAGTAACAAGTTGCATTTTGTAAAGGGACAGATTGTCCACCACAATGTAGCTTCTACAGTTATTCTCTGTTTTAATAAAATAAGTTTCTTTGTGGTTTTATTTTCTTTGTGTTCTCTTTTTTTTTATGGCATTCTAATTTTGCAGATCTTGTTAGATCCATTTCAATTTTTTAGATCCATGATCAAGAAGGTCTCTGAGCAATTGAAGATGGCCCGTATGGCCCTATGTATCAAGACTAATCGATCAAATAATAGGAGGACATTGCCATGTGCTAGTCTGGACACCCTAAATATATTGCTCCTCTAAAGAAATTACTAGAGGAGAAGGACAAAGAGATTAAAGCGCTCCAAGAAATCCTGAAGATATCGGATGATGAAACTCATGTTACGATACAAGATTTGAGAGGAAAGAGGAGTTTTAACTCCGTCTTCAAGAAATAGAAGTTTCTATGTGGATCAAATAATAAGAGCGACATAGTGCTCTCAAGAAGATAGAGATAGTCAAAGCATAATCTCATGAAAAAGAGGAGAGAAATCTAAAACTCTTGACAGAGTATAATGATTCAATTGATAAGGCTTTTAGTTCGGCCCGGATAGTGGAGTTAGAGGTTCCCAAGTTATTACACATCAAGATCACTCAGTTAGAGAAAGAGTTGCAGTCAGCTAAAGAATAAATTGCAAGACATGATCACCAAACTGATGTTGTAGTATAGTGAAAGAATACTGAAATTGAACATATTCAAGCTACTTTAAAATATAGGAACAATGAAGTTAAATCCTTTAAATGGGTAGTTCATGTCACTATTAAATGGAAGAAGGTACTCATACAGGCTAAAGGGGAGATATGGAGAGAAATTTGGCAGAACATTACTAAGGTCGAATCATATGTGAGAATTATTTCAGACTGCGAGAAGGCTTTAATACAAAGTGCCAACTTGGAGGAAAAGTCTACTGCTGTGGCCCTAGATAAAATACTAGAGGACCTCGATGCCATTATATATTTGGTAAATACCTTGGAAGATGATACTTTAGTGGAACTAGAGCTACCTCCTAGAGAATTTGCATTTTCTCTCTGTGCATGTTAAATGAAAACCAAGTTATAATGTAGCCAATGCGTGATGAATTTGACAAGTTCATCAAGGAAATGAATTATTTTAGAACCGAGTGGAACTATTTGGGAAGATGCGGTGTGCCTTAATTCTTGAATAAGGAAAATTGGACAATATATTGGCAGAGTTTCTTTGAGAAACTGAAAGCTACATAACAATATTTGGGTTGTTTGGCCATGATAAGGGAAGAGATGGTTGCTTCTTCCATAGTGGTAAGTGCTCTTTGCTGGGGCTTTACTATCTTGGCTGGGATAATCAAAATTATGTGCAATCTCTCCACCACTATGTATCATATAATATCATGTTTGGTGGTAGTAATTTCCAAATACAATAATGTGCCCTAGTTAGCTGCTCTTGAGTGGGAAAAGCTAGTCGTATTGAAGAACCATTTCCATCACAGCGCAGTAGTCAAGCAACTCTCTACCACGTCACAAGTGGTCGAACTAGTTCAACATGCAGTACGTCACCAATCAACCGAAAGTCTGGAATGAAATTCCCCTGATTAAAACTTAGGTTCCAACTTTAAGGAAGCGTGTGACGCACATGCTCTCTCCAATGAGGCTGACTAAAAGGACCAAGTCGTCAAAGCCGCGAAGGCAACACGATGCTTAATTATTTCATTTTCAAGCTTTATTTTAATTTTCATTATTTTAATTTCAATGTCAATTAGTTACAACAGAAATAGTTACTAAAAAAATTGTTTTGAAAAATATTATTTAAAGCCATGTTTCCCGTCATGGGGGGGTTGTTGTTGGCAGAAGTGGAAAAACATTTATGAAATATTGAAACTGAATATACATGATACCTAATTTTCATTTTCAATTCTAAAAGTTTGACCTGGCGATTTTTATTAGTTCTATATGTTCTTTATGTTATTTCGATTTGTAGTGACAACGAATTAAATCTGAGGCTCACTCTTATTTATGTAATAACTCATTTGGTTTTGAACTTTGATATTGATATTATCAAAATAATTGTTGAATGATTACTCTTGAATTATTGATAACTAAAGGTCTATCTTTCATTTAACAATAATTATTTTTTTTATCAGTGATTATAATTCTGAATGTTTCTCTTGTGGTGTTGCTATATCTGTTTTATTTTAAGGTGCATTATGTTCCCTATATTATAAATTTTTACTCTCTTGATATGAATCCCAATCACGATATTTACTATTAGCTATTTTCATTTACAATATAGAGTAAAATGAAGATGCCTTCACTTGTTGCACATGCTCCTACTTAACTTAAGGAAAGATCTTAAGTTGTTGTTTTTCTTTTTTGTTTATTTATTTTTCTCTTTTCTATGATTTCTATTGTCCTTGTTAGATTTTATGAGTATTGTTTTTCTCACCAGGAATTTGTTTCAAGAGTTGTATATATTTAAATGTGTTTCCTCCTTCTGTGAATACCACCACCTATTAAAATAATTGATTATCTATATTTGAATCTATATATAAACTTATTTTATTTGTATATTTAAATTCAAATAATATAGATTACAGGGTTACCCCCTATGGTGTGTTGGAGGTCAGCAATTACACCTAGAGCAGGACAACTCGTTAGTCCTCGGTGAATGCAGACTTGAATTGTTTACGTGTGGGAATGATTTGAGCACCAACACATAATACCACATGTGCAACATGAACATAACACCACATGTACATAAGCTTGCATATAAAACATGTGCATAGCATCATATGTACACAACACCGCATATCCAAAATGCACACAACACCATATGCACACAACACCACATATCCACATATGCACATGTATGATATGTACACAACACCACATATCCAACATGTACATATCACAATCTATACCAAACACTCCATATTCAATATGCACACAACACCATGTATACATTAAACACACAACACCACAGGTACAATCATTGAATGTACAATATGCACAACATATACACAAAATTAACACTTCAAATCCCAAACCACATTGTCTCTACCAAGTGGCCTTGCTTCCAGTGTCTCTCTCTCATCCATGCTTATCCTAGCATGTCATAGATCACACTGTTTTCATTCTACTGATGTATCTCTCAACATTACCTGTCAAAAACATAGGAATAATATAAAAACATTACATCAACTCATATCCACATGATACTGACCTCATGAATTTGTTAGAGATACTCTCCCAAATTGATTCCTCATAAGACCACGAACCTCTTCATGCCATTAACCTACATAATAAATCATTCCTCCATAAGAATGATACCTGACAGCCCTGTCAGATACTGACATAAATACATAGATACATACATATATATAATAATTAGCACAAAACAATCATGATCATGTTAGACAATGACATAAATACACACATATATACATATGCACATTAGTATTAAGAAATCATGATCCATGATGACCCTATCAGACACGACATACATACATACATATGTGTATAAATATATAAACATCAACATAATCATGACAACAACATAATTATCAAATAGCATAAGGTCAAGGTTAAGAGAACATGCTTTAATCCATGCACAACATGCACAAAATTGAGAACAACAATTCCCAACTTAGCCAAGGCATATTACAACTCAAATATATTTATGTTATCTTTCCTGATTACCTTTCTCATTATTGTAATACCATTGTCCATTCACACCAATGGACCCAACCAATCCAACAGATTTTGATATTCTTGCCTTCAGCTTCCCTTATACATGCTCCCAGCTTTATCCAGGTCTTACATTTCCTATTGGGTTTCATTGAGCTCTTCCCGAACTCCATTAACTTTCCTCTTTCCCAAACAATTCCCATGATCCTCAAAACATAAAATGAAAGAATAAAAGAAAACAAGAAGAATACCATGAAAACCAATAGAAATACAACACCACAACAAAGTGGCATGGCCATGGAGTAGATACAATCAAGACCGAAAATAAAGAGCAAAAAATCCTAAAATATCAAAAGAAAAATTCTAGTAAAAAGAACTGTGACTCAATCCCCATGGGTTCCCACTATTTCCAAGGGAATTCTAAACCTAATCCTTCTTAAATATTTCATAGTAGTCTCTTTTTCCATGCAATTCCCTGCATCATATTATCATAAACACAAAACTATCAATGTATAAATAAATATAGCAATATACCAATTACCTTACCTTGGTGTGCCAAGCATGTTTCCTTGTAGCTGAACACATCATCTCTCAAGGGACTTCAATTCCCTTAAAGAATCCATCCATAACTGGAAACTAGTTGTTATACCTCTCAAATACATGTTCAGGAATATAACACATATACACATAATGTTAAACAAAATCAAGGTTAAGAAGAATTCTTGTATGCAAAGCACTAATTCTTTTGGAATTAATGTTTCCAAACATAGCCAAATGAATTTTCACCCAATTCCTTTCTTTTACCTTTTCCTTGTTGCAATCGATTCTTACTATGCACTGTCACATCACCCAACTGTTAGTTATATAAAAAAATAAACTATTCCATTGTCATGGTAATACAAAGCATGTTTCCTTGCAACTATTCACACATGTCAATCAAATTTTCCAAGAATCAAAACATCATGTCTATTAATCTTAAATCAATCCTTACTAGGACTAACAACCATGTCATAGTCAACTCATAGTTACTAATCATAATCCTACAACTAGCGATCACTTATACTCAAGTACATATCAGTTGTCTCGGCACATAATGTGTTAGTACAATGATCTCAAAAAAAAATCATTCCTTCATGAAATATGAAACATAACTATATCATACAATTACTCAAACATTCAATCAACTTGTAAACATACCATGCTAGTTAAACCAAATTGATGACATAATCAAACGCATACCTCAATGTATCTCGTAGGAGGCTATCACATCTGCACAAGTCAGTCCATATTAATACAAAACAAAATCATAATTATATCATCTCATACCTGAATGTCACAACCATAACCATCTAGACAGACTAATCTAGATCAACATGATACATATAACATAAATATATTAATGCAATAACCCTAATCATAAATTTAGCTAACATATAACAACAACAAGTTAATGTGTAACATAATCATCAACAATATATAGCATAATCATCAATATAACAATCAACAAGTTAATATATACCATACTTATCAACAACATATATCATAATCATAAATATAACAATCAATAAGTTAACATATAACATAATTATCAACAACATGTAACATAATCATTAATATAACAATCAACAAGTTAACATATAACATATTTATCAACAACATATAACATAATAATCAAGTTAACTAACATAAAGCAACAATAAAAATGCATATAACATCAAGTTACTATCATTCATGACTATTCGACACGTGCATATGACCACACTGATTCACTAGCATCTACCATGCATGTAACCACAACAACAATAAAATAAAAAACATGTATATAACCCTAATGCATATAAAAATACATTAGCTAACATCCCTGCATGCCAAACATATAATACATGTATGGTGATATGCTCTCACCCCAAATTTTAGTGTTGCAATCTTGCTTTGATGATCTGCGTCTCTTTCTCTATCTCAACCAACACATCAACATCATAACATACCAAAAACATCATGATGACACAAACTACATAATGACCACCACGACGCATTCATGACCTACCATGCATATATAACCATAATCATGAAAATGCATGCATAACAATATATAGACACTAACATGCATAACAAATTCATATAAAACCGACATGCATTCATGAGAAACACATCCCAACATCAACATCATCAACTTTTACATAGCAACACAATTGCAACCATGACCACCACCATGCATACACAACAAGCGCATATACCAGAAGCATAAAGAACACATGTGCAACCGACATGTATGCATGACCAACACACTTCCCATCCATTCCAAGCTTTGAACGATGCTTAGATACCACTTTGTAACACCCTCCTCCCACATTTACTAAAGATAATCAGTCCATCGGTGTAAGCATGTGACACTGAGTTACTATGATATGATTCAACTCCCTAACTGCAGTTAAGGAAGTGGAACCAACAAACCAACACTTCACAAACCTCCCTCAAGTGCTATTGGACCCCAAGGAGCTAATCCACAACTCCAGGTGCCCAACCTCGGAGTTAACCTAGCCTTTAAACAAATTAAACCCCCAATTCACTCCCATGACAAGGTATGCATGCGACTTGAACCATACAATCACTCCCAAAATGCCTGCAAGGGAGAGAAAATAGTCTTCTTCAACCAATCTTGTGCCAAAGACTGTGATATTTAAGCCACTTTTTTAGAGTTAGTATCCAAACCAAACCCCAAAACTTGATGATACTTTCCAAGACATTATTATACCAATACAAAGTGTCTAACAAAAAAAATTATCAAGGACTTGGCCTAATCAATCCCAACCATGACATTCATTTCGTCAAACATATCACAAATATGAAATCTATAGGTTTCAACTACATATCTGAGCATATAGGTCTCATACTTATCTAAGAATCGCTAAGAATTATTGATGCCTTATCACAATAATTGCATTATCCACTATTAGGTCATATATTCATTGTTAATTCATATACTAATCAAAACATGATGAGATTCATACATCATAATTGTCATAAAACATGCTTATAACCAGTAAATAAAAAGAGATATATCAATGAGAAAATAATCAGTAAATCCACATAACATCAAGTACCTTTACTTGTGAGGGAAAAATATCTCTTATTAACATATGCAAATCCAAACAAGTCAGGGACTTCCATGTACCACCCGACCATACACTAGGCTAAACCAAATATTTCTCTCAGCTAGACACCACCATGTCATACTCCAAGCATGAATGTGGGATATCATGAAACACATCAAGCCCAACCAAACCATGGCTTCTAGAGGCCAACCACCTCAACCTCAACCACTGATTCCACTTCACGGTTGGACATCACTAACCATCACCAGATCGGTCTCTACTCAAGATGTCCAGGGCTCTAGAGTATTTGTTCCAACCAAGGCTCCAGGACTAGTAACTTAACCCATAACTACTGTAGGGATCTAGAATGCTTGTCTGACCAAGGCTCCTGGACTAGTAACTCAAACCACCAAGGGGTCCAGAGCATTTTTCCAACCAAGGCTCAAGGAATATCAACCGAAGTTGTTACAAGGCTCAGGAGCATTTGTCCAACCAAGGCTCCAGGAGCTAATAACTCAACCCACAGTAAAAGGAACATGATAACTAACCTTAAAAAAAATGAAATAAACTTGCAAAACCATGGCTATCTAGGAAATGGCAAGGCTAGGAAAAACCATTGTCAATCTAGGCTATCCTCCATGCCAATGGCATATCATAACTAAGAAACCACATGCATGTGCCATGCATGCCAAAAATAGCAAGGAAATAATACATGAAACTCAGATCTTGCAAGAAAAACCCATTGTAGATGTTGATCTTGATGTCCTCTTGCACTTTCCTACTTCTCCTTTTCCTTCTTGCTCCAAGTCCCAAGTGTCCAAGAGTATGAGAGAGAGAGAGAGAGAGAATAAAATGAGAGTAATAAGTGAACTAACAAAAGTCTGAGCCAAATTCTTACCAACTATTCCTCGGAAGCATTTTTATCTACGAGACCTCTATTTTCTTCATTTTCCATTATTTTCGTTTAATTTCCTCCTCACATGAAACATGTTACCTTTCACATTTTTTTCTCCTATTTTCCATTATTTTCATAAATAAAATGCCAATAATGCCTCGTTGTCTTTCCAAAACCTTTTCCATTTCCTTTTCCAATTTCCTTTAGCCATAGTAAACCAAATGAATACCCCTCTAGGAATTCAACTTAGAATACATGTCCCATGACCTTGGTCTTATATTATTTTACATAAATTTTTAACCAGGGATGTAACATACATAGAGGGGGTAGATGTCGAAGAAGAAATTTTTATGCAAATAAAGAAGAAATAGATAATGGTAGTAATGAAAGAGATACAAAATTTAGAAAACTGAAGTTCAATTTTTTTATTGTAAAATATTTGGTCATGATGAATGTAGTTTTTGAAGAAAACAAAAATAAGTAGAAAATTTTTCGAAGTAAAAGGAGATTTCGACACTTAATTTCTAGCTTGTGCTTAAACTAACAAGCTACAAAAATTCAAAAATACCTTCGTAAAAATAAATGAATCTACAAAATCTAAACTACTTATGGGAGATGACAAATTTTAGTGGGAGTTAAAGGGAGTCACTTGAATGCAAGGAAAATTAAACCATATTAATTATGTGTTATATGTTCTTGGTTTAGCATATATTTTGTTGAGTGCGTGGAAACATATTTCAAACATATATTTTTCTATTAAAAAATAAATTATCATATAAGATGAAGAAAAAAGGTTGTGGAGGCGGCGTAGTGGTAAAGTCGGCCTCGTAATGACGGACCGGTCTTGTGTTCGATCCCGAGCAAGGTCGTAGCTCGTTGTGCGAGTAGTTAGTCTAAACCGGGCCAAGCCCACTACCTTTTAAGGTCATGGAGGTGGCGTAGTGGTAAAGTCAGCCTCGTAATGACAGACCGGTCTTGTGTTCGATCCTGAGCAAGGTCGTAGCTCGTCATGCGAGTAGTTAGTCTAAACCGGGCCAAGCCCACTACCTTTTAAGGTCGTGGAGGCGGCGTAGTGGTAAATTCGGCCTCGTAATGATGGACTGGTCTTGTGTTCGATCCCGAGCAAGGTTGTAGCTCATCTTGCGAGTAGTTAGTCTAAACCGGGCCAAGCCCACTACCTTTTAATTTGGAGGAGAGATGAAACGGTTCGTGTTGCAGAAACCCTAGACCTTCTGCAGAATTGATCAGCCGTGTTAGCCTGCGCTCAACCAGCCTTCACGGTTTGGCAACCAGCAATGGCTTCAAGATCGGGGGGGGAAGGTCAACCCCCCCTGTCAACAATGATGGCACCCACGTCAGTTCGGTGCAAAGCAATGACACAGCCAACAAAAACCAGGAATCGGCACCACCAAAGACGCCGACTACACAGACTCAGCAGGAGGCAATGGCTCCCACGTCCTCCACCTGCAAGCCTATTGCGCCAGAAAGACCCAAGATCGATCTGCCCAGCAATCGCATAAACGCTCGAATCCAGTACATGAGGGACCATGCCCTCATCGGAAAATTTATTGGCTTTTGGCCAACTGAAAAAGCCCTACAAGGTTGGGTTTCTTCCAAATGGAAGCCCAAAGGACATGTCATGCTCCAACTTGGACCGAAAGGTTTCTTCACGGCGATATTCATATGCATTGAGGACCGAAACAGGGTCTTGGATGAGGGGCCATACTTTTTCAACTCAGTTGGGCTATATCTTCGGAACTGGGTGGAAAGATTCAACCCCAACAAAGAAAACTTCAACTGGGCACCTGTCTGGATACGCCTGTACTCGCTACCGCTTGAATACTGGGACGAAGACTCACTCCAAGAAATCGGTAAAGGGATAGGAGAGTTCATCAAGATTGCAGAGGAGACAAAGCTTCACAGATACACTTCATATGCTCGCATCTGTGTCTACATGCACTTAGACAAAGCCCTACCTAACGCCGTAAGTATATATCATGATGATTTCGAATGGATCCAACCTTTAGATCATGAGCATGTTCTTTTCAGATGTCGCAGGTGTCACGCTCACGGGCATCTGTTCATAGATTGCCCCCTTACCGTACAGGCTCAGAACAAAGAGGCGGAAGTCAATCCAGAAGATGATGGATTTACCAAGGTGCCCTCGCGCCGAAGACATGGCAAGAAACCCTCAGCGGCGGGTAATAAACCCTCCCCTTCCTCCAATGCACCCTCTACTAGTAATAGTTTTGCAGTTCTCTCTAACCAAGATCTTGCCTCTGATTTTGGCCAAATCCCTGCAAACCCCCCCCTAAAATCCTCAGATCCTTCAAACCCTATAGCCCAGTCCAACCCCTTGCCTTCTCAGAACCAGAAACTTTCTAATGCCAGTTCCTCCTCAAACCCTTCCACCGAAACCAAGCTTCTGACCTGGCACCCTGCAACCATGGATGTTGACGATCCTAAAACCCAGGCAGCTGCTTCCAACGAGGCTTATAATAGCAGCAGACAAGAGACATTCATGGAAGAGGACTCAGAAGGAGTAGAACTCGGGGAGCTTGATATCCTAGGGCTAGAGGATGCTTGTAGAAGAAAGGACTTTGACAAAATCAATCCTCACCAAATTGACAAGCTGGAACAGGTTCTATCCAAAGCCCATCAGCAAAAGAATCTAGGCGTTCATCTAGGCAGTCATTGGGACAACCTAAAAATTACAAAGGAATCAAGGAAAAGAGGTCAAAAGCTGGATTAGTAGTGCACCATCACCATAGGGGAAATATTGGTGAACTCAGGCTGATATCCCAAGCTTACAAGGTTCTTCAAACCCCTGACGAATAGTACCCCATGAAGATGATCTCATGGATTATTAGAGGGCTCAATAGCCCAGGAAAGCACAAAATTCTCAAAAATATGATCCATAAAGAAAGGCCAAATATTCTCTTTCTTCAAGAAACTAAATGCACCAGTGAAACGCTAGGTCCAATCTTGTCCAAAGTTTGGCCTGGCTGTAGCTCAGTAGCGGTGGATGCCTCCAGTTCTTCAGGGGGTCTTGCAATAGCCTGGGACACTCAGTCCATAGACCTATCAAACTTTCATGCTGCGCATCATCTCATTCAAGCTACTTTTCATCCCATTGGAACTAACATCCATGGGCACCTCTCAAACGTCTATTTTCCGTAGGATCAAGCCAAGAAAATAGCGCTTCTGCATACCATGGAGATCCTGAACTCACACAGAACCTATCCCCTCTGGATTGCAGCAGGGGACTTCAATATGATTACTAAAATGGAGGAAAAAATGGGGGGAAGATCCAGAATAGATCCGGAAAGTTCTCACTTCAAAGAATTCATAACCAACAGTTGGCTCATAGACATCCCTTTCTCAAATGGCACTTTTACATGGAATAATAAAAGAACAGGAACTCAACAGATCGCCTCAAAGCTAGATCATTTTCTCATATCAGACAACGCCATCCATTTAGGAGGGGAACTCTCGGCATCAATCCTCCCGTAGGCAGGTTCGGACCATTGGCCCATCTTGCTACATTGGAAAAACATCGGTCCTCAGTTCAAAAAACCCTTCAAATTTGAAGCATTCTGGCTTTCTCACCCCACCTTCAAATACATGGTCATCCAGGCATGGCGCAGTTTCACTCCGCCTTCAGGTTCGAAAATGTATCAATTTCAAAAAAAGCTCAAACATCTCAAAGCTATCATCAAGAATTGGAACTCCTCTGTTTTCGGAAACATATTTCAAGAAATAAAAATCCTAGAAAGCAAAATGGAAGAAACTCAGCAAAAAATCATAGTTGAAGGAAGAAATGTTGATCTTGCTGCTTGAGAACAGGAGCTACATAAGCAACTAGAGGAGAGGCGCAAGCAAGAAGAAGTCTTGTGGAGGCAAAAATCTAGAATAAGCTGGTTAAAGGAGGGGGAAAGGAACATGAAATTATTCCACAGGTCAACTATACAAAGAAGAATGCAAAATCGTATTCCTCACATTACCAATCAGCAAGGAGAAGAAGTGGAACAACACGAGGAGATTGAGCAAGTTCTCCTGGACTATTTTCAAAGCATACAGCAAGAGGACCGCACAATAGACAGACAGCTAGCTATCGACAAGATCTCACAGCTGATCCCCAAATTGGTCATTGCAGAGCATAATAAAATGCTTCTCCGTCCTGTCTCCCTCCAAGAATTTGAACTAGCGATGGCCCAATCGAAAGATGGAAAGGCGCCTGGTCCTGATGGCTTCACCTCCAATTTTTTCCATCATTTTTGGGAGCTTATCAAAACAGAAGTCTGGCAACTGGTTGAGGAATCCAGAGCGTCTCACTGGCTTCTCCCCTCCTTGAACGCCACTTTCTTAGCTCTAGTGCCAAAAGAAGAGCACCCAAGTACTCCTGAGAAATACAGACCAATTGCTCTCTGCAATGTGGTTTATAAGGT
This sequence comes from Pinus albicaulis, assembly GCA_034641835.2. NCBI lineage: Eukaryota > Viridiplantae > Streptophyta > Pinopsida > Pinales > Pinaceae > Pinus > Pinus albicaulis. The sequence goes on along the minus strand of CM076580.1, from coordinate 99,869,549 downwards.
CATTTCCAAAGTCATAGCTAACAGATTAAAGCCTCTTCTTCCGCACCTTATCTCGCCAGAGCAAACCGGTTATGTGGAGGGCAGACAAATAATGGACGGCATCATTCTTACACATGAAGTTATCCATTCTCTCAAAAGCACCAAGAAGCCAGGTATGCTCCTTAAAATAGATTTATCTAAAGCTTTCGATAAACTATGTTGGTGTTATATTCAGAGCATTCTCAAAGCTTTTGGTTTTGACCAGATGTGGATAAGGTGGGTAATGTCCCTCATATCCACACCCCTTTATTCCATTCTAGTCAATGGCATTCCCTCAGCTCCGTTTACGCCTTCCAGAGGTATCAGACAGGGTGACCCTCTCTCTCCCTTCATTTTCATCCTCATGTCTGAAGGTCTCAGTAAACTCATTCATCATGCAGTCCTCACAAGCCAATTGCGTGGTCTATCCCTTCATGGCTCTCTTACCACCAACCAACAATTTTTTGATGATAATATGCTCTTTGGCTTCCCCTCTGCCCAAGAAGCTCGAACCTTCAAAGACATCCTAAACCTTTTCTTCGTAGCCTCTAGCATGACCGTCAACGTTTCTAAATCTCAACTCTTCTTTTTCAACACTCCTCTGATGATCCAAGCCAGCATAGCTCACATTCTTGGCTTCTCTCTTGCTCAGCTCCCCGCCAAGTATTTAGGCGCGCCTGTCATTGACACTGCCATAAAACACTCGGCTTGGAATCATCTCCTGGAAAAATTGGAAGCTCGACTCTCTTCCTGGACTTACAGAGCCCTCAATCTAGCCAGCAGACTTGTCCTCATCAAAGTTGTTTTACAATCCATGCCCCTATACCTTTTCTCTGTGCTTGCAGCTCCAAAATGGGTTCTCAATTAGATCAAGAATCTGCAACATCGTTTCCTTTGGGGATCCTCCAATCAAAAAAGAAAATGGGCTCTGGTCAACTGGAACACGGTTTGCTCTCCCAAGGAAGCTGGAGGGCTCAGACTCAGGAATCCTCTCCACAGCAACGAAGTCATGGGAGCCCGCCTATGGTGGAACTGGCTCTCGAATCCTTTTACACCTTGGGCTAAAATGTGGACAGCCAAGTATGCTAACAACAGACCTCCTGAAGACTTGGTCAGGCTCTATCCTGAATGCGCAGGCTCCCTCATATGGAATGCAGCCAGACAACATTTTGCTCTCATACAACAACACAGCTTTTGGGAAATAAGAAATGGGCACACAACTAGATTCTGGGCTAACTCCTGGCAGCAAAACCTAAGGCTTACTGATATTCTCAGCCTCTCCAATGATGGACGAATCAATCCCCCAGAGGAAATCCAAGTCAATCAAGGCTGGCTACCTACTAATAGCAATGAATTCAGGCAATGGAAGCACTCAACTCACTTCATTCCTACCGCTCCAAGCAACACGCTGGAAGCTCTTCAGGAGGAACTACAACGCCAGAAAATCAGATGTTCGGAGGAACCTGACATACTCCGATGGGGATACTTGCCCAAGGGCATGTTCACTACGAAAGAAGCCTTCTCTCTTATGCATCCAATCCCTCTCCCTCGAGATAGGCTATGGCAACTTGTTTGGGCTCCTGGTACTTGGCCTAAAGTATCCACTTTTCTCTGGTTACTTAGTCACAAACGTATCCTCACATGGGACAACTTGCTCAAACGAGGATTCTATGGCCCCTCACAATTTCCAAATTGCAAGAAACACAACGAAACGATCCAACACCTCATGCTGTCCTGCAATCTTGCTAGCCAACTTTGGGAGAAGATCTGCTTTAGGAGTCAACAAAGCAAACCACAAGGGGACTGACCAACGTTATGCACCTCTGGCCACAACGACCTTATAGCAGTCCCATACTTAATACTCTTTGGGAAATCATTCCAGGCCTCCTCTTCTGGTCCCTTTGGAAAGAACACAACAGGAGAATATTCAAAAATCAATCCAGCCCCTTGGACATCATCTGGGACAACTTCAGCAAAAACCTCCAAGAGTCACTAGCCCTCCATTCTTGGCAGGAGGAGGATCTGCCTAAACAGCCCAAGGAAGCTGCCATATGGCGAAACTGGCAGCTGAAAGTCTCGATCTCTCCAAACTCCCACAGACAGAAGTCTCCTGACTCCCAACTCCTTTGGACGCCCCCTCCTCCAGGAATCTTCAAATTGAACTTTGATGGAGCCTCTAAAGGCAATCCGGGTCCAACTGGCTTTGGTGGCATATTCAGAAATTCACAAGGAGATGTCCTTGCTATCTACTATGGTTCAATAGGCTGGGACACTAACAATTCTGCAGGATTGGAAGGGATTTGGCAAGGGTTGAATTTATCCCATCTCTACAATCTCTCACCTATCATTGTGGAAGGGGACTCCCAGATACTCATCAGCACAGCCAATCAACTGCTTCAAGGCACCAGATCTGCAAAAATAGACACAAGATGGATACTGGCTTCCCGAATTGACAATCTAAGAAAATGGTTGAACAAAAACCAAGCCATCTCCTTTATACACAGCAAAAGAGATGACAATAAGGTAGCGGATCTCCTAGCCAATCTAGGAGTCGAAAGCTCGGTCACTCTCCATCATGGCAATCTTCAAACCATCCATGATAGTGATTTTCTTCAGAACTGCATCAATCTGGTGCAAAACGATCGAAGACCTCCGGATGCGGATGTCTAGCTAGTTCGATGGGACAACCGCCCCTGGCCATCTCCCAAGGTGCTTAGCATGGGGTGGCCATATGGCCCCCTGGAGCGCCATTAAACCCAACTTCAATTCGCATGCGAGCAATGCATTTACTCCTCTTCGCCGGCACTTCTTCCTCCTTGGTAAGCCCATTCGATGCATTATGGACGCGGATTTTCATTCTCCAGAGCATTCTGGCTCCACGAGCATCTATTTGGAACCCATTGGTGGACTGTGCAGAGCCCAGTGCTCACACACACACCGGTCGACGCTGTTCGATTTATAGTTGTCTTGAAACTATTCCTGGTTTCCATTTTTCTCATAGCGCCCTCTGTCAATCCAACACCATTTCGTAGATTCCTCCTAGCTCCCTCTGTGCTCGGGCTCCCTCTCAAGCTTTTCCCCTCTGCCTGTGGCCGGTTCAAGTTGCCGAGACCGCTATGCCAAGACTCAGACAACGAATGACATGCCGCCGAGGAGGCACTCGCGGCAGATCTGCAGGTGAGCGGCCCTCTTCCAGTCGGCAGGAATTTGATAGTCCTTCTGGCTCTAGCCATGGCCATCCGCCCTCCTCTCCTCCTCATGAAGCGCGGCAGAACCCTGTCTCTTCTGCCCCTATTCCCTCTGGCAGCCATTTTATTCGGCAAACCACGCAGAGAGCGGAGCTCCGCTTTGACAGTGCTTTTGATCATCCCACCATCACAGCTTTCATTACCATTACTCTACGTGAAGAAGCTACTCTTCGTTCTCCTCCTTGGCATGAATCCCCTCCCGCTCCCCTTGAACCCCATCCCGCTCCCAGTGACCCCTACCCCAGCCCTGCTGTAATATCCCCTGGTGGATTGGGCGAACCCCCTGTCACTGCAGCTCCCTCCTCGGGCCATTTCTCTATGCAGGTGGACACAAATGAAGTTCAAAGCGCTGGAGTTCAACACGCTGCTGCTAAGGCTGAAGATTCCGAGGAAGACTACGGGTGCCCCATTGAGGAGGAGCAGCCCTCTCCCATCAATACCAATTAGCTCAGCTCTGCCAAGGCTCAGTATGGTTTCTGAACTAGTTTACTTTGCAAGAAATACTGGTTTTTGTTATCCACAGCAGCATACTGGTTTTTTGTTGGCAATAGTGTTATCTTTCTGTTGTTTTATCAGGACAAATGTAATTGACACTACACCGGTTTCCCTATACAAGGGCGGTGCAAATGTTTTTATAGAACTGGTTTCCCTCTATGGGCAGTTCAGTATCAGGATAGAGCATGGACTTCAAGCCCAGTCTCAGGCTACCAAAGCTGAACTGAGGCAGTATTGTAATATAATATTTACATAATAGAATTAGCACAATTTAGAAAAATAAATAAAAAGATGAAGAAAATCATAATCAAATAAAAGCCAAAATTAATATGTTGGAAAATATAATTTTTTCTTTCAATTTTCCTTATGAAGTAATTAGTGTTAGAAAATTAAATATTACAGAGCAATGAAACACATAAAATATGTTGAAAATACAAGCACACAAAACACATAAAACCAGAGAGACACAGATATACGTGGTTCACCCAGTTTGGGCTACGTCCACCCTGAACAGCCAGTCCTTCCTTTATATTATCCAACAAAATGAAGAGACAAAACCTACGACGGATCCGGCGTAATATCCTCTGTTCTCTCTCACAGTCTCCCTCTCTGTTTCTCACTCCGAGAATACACTCATAACACACAGCCGCAATACAATGCCCTCATATATACAAGGGGTTTGCCTTCTAGGGAAAAAAACCCTAATCTAAACATAACTTCTACAGTCAGATCATTTGCCTAATGAACGACCCAGATTGACAAGAAATTACTATACTTTTACAAGGAAATTTTACATCTATTTTTAGCTTCGGGGGCGCTGCCCCCGAACCCCCGCCAGGGGGGGGCTCTGAAAAGCGCTGCCGCCCCCCCTGGACCCCCCACGGCAGCGATTAAATTTCGGGCGGCGTTGTCCCCCCTTTTTAAGGTACAAGGGTCCAATGCTGTGATACAAAGTAAACAAGATAATCAGGCTCCACACCCAACAATTAGAGAATTAAAAATTTGTTATGATGATGATTCTTGGTTATGGCATAAATGTATAGAAATCTATATATAATATAGTTAAACTTACAACAAAATATGAAAATGGTCAAAGATTTTTCTATGCATATTTTTTTTGAGAATGATGAATTTTTGATAAGAAACATAGAGACACATCTCGAGTAGGAGAATCTTGAAGAGAAAAAAAATATTAGCTAATATAGGCATATATATGTGTTCCCATGTAAACCTTTTCACTCAACAAAAATACGTATTTACTAATTTTGTGGATGATTTTAGTTGAGGAACATAAGTGTATATCAAGTGATTATATTTATATTGTTGTATTGTTATGTAGGATAGAACCTCTCATGGTCCCATTTTCCTTTAATTGTACAATTTATCTCCTATTTATATACTAAGGAGATCTAGTCTTAGGATCATAATATAATATCTTGTATATTTTATTCATTATAAAAGGAGGTTCCCCCTATGTAATATTGGTTTTTTATCATTTTAAATCAAGGCTCCTAAAGTTTGGTATCATAGCTCATAATCCTAGGGTTTTTCTACTTCAAATAGGTCATTGTTGTTATGATTTTAACTCGAGAGAAAAAATATATTTACAGAGATTTATCGAGAGGAATAAAAACCAACAACAAAGAAAATAAAAAATACATTATGCACATGATATTTAACTGTGAAAAAACCCAAAATTCTAGGAAAACCCATGCTTTCATTCTCCCCCTCATTTCACAATGTGACACATGTTGTGCTCAACTTAGTGTTCCTAAATTGAGTTCATTAATTGTCAACCAGGGTTAGTAAACTGTTGAAGTGTGGTGCACTATATGTGCCTAGGTATTTGTTTCTCACTACGTTGTGTTTAGTGTTTTTATGATGTTTTTGGTTTTATATTCAAAAGAAAAGGAACTAAATGTTGGAAAAGAGAAGAGGATGGTTACACTAAAACAGAGCAAAGCCTATTCTAAACTTGTGTATGGCACTAAAGGACAGAAAATGCAAAGCTTGATAATGACTCTTAACCCACAACACAAACTCAAAATCTCAGAGCATGAACTTATCCAATTCATTCATTATAAATGTGTTGGAATAGCTTGGGAAAAGGACAAGTTTAGTGCAAATGAGGTTCTCCTAAGTTAAACAATTATCTTACAATATTACGAAGAATCTCATCCATGGCTAGAAGTTTATTGGAACACAATTTGGAAAAGATTACTTGTAGCACAATAATATTTCTACTTCAAATTAACTTGCAATGCTAAGATTAATCCATTCTGCAACTTCAACTTGTCACTACTAAGCCTTGTTCAAATGTTAAAGATTTTCTAGAATAGTTTTGGGAAAAAGGCTTATGTATGAAATTGCAAAAGATTGCAGAACAATCAAGGCCTTAAACTGATATCACTAATTCTTGTTCATGTAAAGATGTGTAAATAGAAATTCAAAACAAGATTAGTTTTTAAATAATGAAGGCTGTGAAACCTAATTTTGATAGCTTACAATGCAATGGATGACACTGAACTAGAATGCAACTGATCAAACTTAAAACACAGTGACAAGAACTAAACTAAGATGTCATTAACCTAACTTGAAAGACAGTGAACTAGAACTAAACTAAAATGCCACTAATATAATCTTGAAGTACAATGAACAGAGTTGAATTGGAGTGCCATTATCAAACTTGAAATATAGTGACAGAATTAAACTAGAATGACATCTACCTCCGGAGTATCTCAACTAAGCTAAAATGCAACTAGTTCTATGAAATAACACAACCTTATCTTGTTCGATGTGAGTGATATCTTGGAATAGTTTGTAAAAACAAGTATGGCTATATCATTCAATGCATAAAACATAAAACATCAAGTTCAATCAAAATGCAGTAAGCTCTAAAACACCACCACAGCTATGTCTCATCTAGAGTTAGTGATATTTTGGAAGAGATTAAGAGGAACAGTACTAGCTGTAACAACTGATGTGATTGAGCACGAAAACATAAAGTTTAAAGAAATACAACTAACTCCTACAATACTACAGTTGTGCCTCATTCCATATTAGTAGTCTTTTGGAAGAATTCGTGAGAACAAGAATAATCTGTAGCATCCAATTTAAATGAATATAAATACACGAAATTCAAAAAATTACTAAACTAGGAATGCAGTTACTTATCTAAATCATAGGAACAAGGCTACTCAGGTAGCAAGGACCCTCTACCACCAGAGTAGCACACAAGATCTACTTCAATATTGACTCAGTGCTTTCAATAAAGTGATGCTTCTTTCATTAAAGGAGAAATTACTTCAAAATAGAGTGTTTCAGACTTCTAAGATCTAGCAACCAAAAACAAAATCTAACCTTGTCTCTCGGTTTCCCGAGCCATATTTATAACAAAATTACATAACCGTATCTGAGATAGCATAGGGATAAATGTCTTTCCATATTAAAATTGAACTAGAACTCTAATGGTGGTCTCGTAATATGATTAAGGACATCTGGACTGTCCTTGTCCTATTAGGAGTCTATCTCCTAGTTTGAGTTCCCACGTGCATAACCACCTATAGAATTCTGTTCAAACTTTGTGAAGAGCAACAAATGATGAAGGAATGATGTGGAATATGACCATATTCACTTTTTATTGAGGTTACATCTAGAACCTGCGTAGACATGAAGACAGCCGCAGAATCGGCAACTAGCTACAGAATGTCTGCATTCTGTAGCTAGATCTAGTCAAAAAGTACTACAACGACAAAATCATGAAAACATAGCAAGTTAGTCATGATATACATTCTTAAAGAAATTTTAATTAATCCTATTGATCATTTGAGCCTGTAATTAATAATGGACAAAGGAAATGGAGTGGAATGTGGTGGAAGAAAAGAACATCTTTGGATCTCAACAACACACTCGGATTTGAACTACTAAGGCATGCCTCTAAAAAAAACTATGTACATTTGATATTATATATGGCCTTAAAATGATTCTTCTTTAGCTTGTTGGAAATTGTAAATTACTCTTGTATGCATGCAATGCAAGGAGACTCGTTGCGAGTTAATTCGAGTCCAATTTATATTTGGAAAAGTTTAATTTAATATGAACAAGTAGCAAGAGTTGAGTAAAGTCTACTTGGTGTTTGCAAGATTCTATAGTTAGTATAACCATGGTTGGGTCAATGTGAGATGTATGAGGCTAGAAGAACCAAGAGCCATAGCTAGGTAATTGTGTATGTGAGAAAGTTTTATGAATAAAAGTTTATTTGTGTGTGCATTGTGTTTTTCCCTCCTCTGCCTTACCTTCAAATTGGTATATGAACCACACAATCTAAGGAGCTAGAGAATATAAATATGTGACACTGTGTGAGGGGTGAAACGACTACGATCAAAGTGATATCAAAACCACGTGATTTAAGGAGCCAAAATTTTTGCAGCCACAACATTATGTGAGGGGAAAAACAACTTACACACCTGAAGCATGTTACTAACACATAACAGATACACAATTTGTACAATTTTTGCTTAACAAAAAAACCTCCCTTCATGAAAGGTGCATTAAGCTTTAATTCAGTTGGCCACGAAAATTCTTTGGAAAGCACTAAATTTGAAAGGTTCAAAGGGATCACGAGCACCAAGAATCATAAGGAAAAGAGTATGATAATTTAATTCTTTGAAAGGTCAAAAGTCACATGGTTTTGTTTGATGTGAGTGATATTAAAGATTTAATAATAGGTGATATCTTTTTTTGAAAATTTATTTTTATTGTATTCCAAAAATATAAAAGGGTTAGATCTAAGAATTTTGTGATCCACAATGTAAATAAATATCTTTCAGATTAATCACATCATTAGGAAAGATGTGATTAATCCGAAAGCCATTTATCTAAAATATAAAAGGGCTTCATTAAAATGAGGTTCTTTTAAGCATGTTTTTTTGGTTATTAAAAAGATTTTTTAAAAAAGGTCAAAATTATTAAAAGAATTAAAAGCGTTGGTTTTAAAGGGTTTATTCTTATATTAAAAAAAAAGAAAGAGATGCATGGTAGAAAGGTTTATAAATACTTTTGGAAGGCACGACTACATGGAGATTCTATGAATCAGGTTTAATGTTTTAAGAAAAAAAGGTTTTTTATTGGAAAGTGAGTTTATGGATTTGCAAAAGTCCATTTGTTTGCAATTTTTTCTAGTTTTTCAAGCATGATAGTGTTTTGGGTTCGGAAAAATATTTCTAAGTACGTGAATCAAGTAAATATTGTGCCTTAGAGAGGTTCATATTATAAACCATATTTTTTTGGGGGGGTGATATGGAAGGACACCTCATGCAATAAGGAAAGAAGGAAAAATATAGAAGAAAAATAATATTCATGGATCACAAAGCAAGACTAAGACAGATCAAAAGAATAAATAGAAAGGAAGAGGCTGAGATCATTGCTATGTTTAGAAAGGTTCAAGCTGCAGCTGAGGAACCAAGAATTATAGCAGAAGGTAGAAGATAAATCAAGCTTGATTAGTGTAGTGTGGATATGCTACCAACTCTTATATTTATTGGTAAAAAAATTAATTTTTGGTTGTCAAAATGCAAACTTTTCTTCGAGGTAAATAGTTAATTGAGTGTCGATCTAATAACCCGTACGATGAAGTATGTGATTCTTTAGTATTGGATTTTATAAAACATACATTGGATGAGAATTTTTTGTGCAAGGTATCAAAGGCTACATCTTCCCAAGAATCATGGAAGATCCTATAAGAATAATTTGGTACAAATTAAAGTGGAATACAACAACCAGTTGTGTTACAGTCTGTTGAAGAATCAATAGGGAATTCAACCTCAGATCTAAAAGTAAATGAGAAAGGCTCTTGGAGGACAACCGATCTTGGAATATCCCACTAAAAAATGTATGATGGTCATGAATACTATAAAAGTGAAACCCATTATGATGGCATGCATATGGATGAAGAAGACGCAACAAAGATTACAAAGGCTGAAGTTGAATCTTTTATGTATGAAGTAGAGCAAGAGTATATGCATGCTTGAGAACTCCATTGGAACATGAATGGTGAAAAATGATGGTGAATTCCACTGTGATGAGACACATGTGGATGATGACTGAGAAATTAGATGTAAATTGGTGAATTCATCAACTACTAAATTTGTTGAAGTTGAAATTGTTAATGAGCACATGCATGCTTGAATATCCAACCATAGGGTGGATGAAAATTATGTTAATAAAACTTGTGGTTTATTTTTTTAAACGTGAACTTAAAATGGAGATATGAAAAGTTCCATGATTTATGAAGAATTGAAAGTTGAATATTCAATTTTTAGCAACAAATTATGAAGAAGTTGGAAGTACTCATGAACTAGTGTGTGATCTAGCAGCAACTGATGATTAAGAAGAGGATAAAGTGATTGAAGATTTTTTGATGAGAATATCCACTCGCGACATAATAGTGGAAGATAGTCTCAATGGACAAAAGACAAAGAAGGAAGAGGAAGAGAAGGAAAATCTCGCTTTAGATTATAATCAAGATGTTTTAAATAATATTTTTGAATTTGCAGGTGTTCAAAATAGAATGGGAACTAAATTTGAAAAAAATGCTATTAATAAGTTTGATGCATATTTGAAGCTCAATGAATAATGTGTTGAAGCCAATTTAACAAATTAATGTAAGTCTTAGATAAATAGTTGGAATAAAAAATTAAATGAAATGGTGAATGAGAAAAATGATATTGATTATGATTTTACATGTAAATATAATAGTGATCTTGAGTGTGCAGATTACATGAAAAAAACAGCAGTACCTGATGATGACCGTAAATGAAAATACATGGAAATTTATGGAGAATAAGAAGAAAATGTTGAAGAAATATTTCAATTTTGGTGTTTTGAAGGAGCTAAATTTTATTATGTGCTAATGTTATGGAACCAGTTAATTGATCAAGTGTATGATGATAATGAGTTCAATTTTGGTTATAAGATTGATGATAGTGAATATAAATAACAATAGTCCACAAGTAAGCATATTGTTGAAGAAGAAAATGGCCAGAACAAGTTCAAGAAGCCTAAGGTAATTTTAGAATGTTAACAAGCATGTTCAAGAAGAAACTGTAGCAACAAAAGGTGAACAAGCATGGAGTGTTCAATAAGAAAGCAAAGATTAAAACAAAGGTGAAGTCGAAACAATTTTTAGGGTATAGAATTTGGAAGAAATGAAAAAGAAAATTCAATATTATAAAAGTTTTGAGTCATTGTAAGCCTAGTTGAGACTTAGACCAACAAACATGTTTAAGTGATGATTGAGTCAATTTTTATTATAAGAGTAGGAGGAATATTTGATTCATGTTAAATTTATTTTGAGTCATGTTTTTTGAGTCATATGGTCATAATTAATGAGTGTTGGAGATAGTAAACTACTCCTAATGCATGTAATGCATGGAGAGTTAGTGTAAGTTAGTTTGAGTCCAATTTATATTTGGAAAAGTCTAATTTAGTGTGAGTTTGCATGAACACAATATCGGGAATTGAATCAAGTCTAGTTGGAGTTTTCAAGATTCTATATTTGGTAAGTTACGGTTTTATATACCTGTGGTTGGGTCATTCTGAGATGTATGAGAACAAAAGAGCCAAAAGCTGCAACTCGGTAATTGTGTATGTGATAAGTTTTTTTTTTTGTGTGTAATTTTTGTTTCCCCTCTACCTCTCCATCACAGCTAAAAATGTTTTTGAACAACCCAAAAATGAGATTCTTATACTTTTATCCATAGTTGAACATCAATGTTGTTTTTTTGCTGAAGAGTTAAAAAATGTTGAGTTTCTTTGAAATAGCTAAAAGTAAGTTTGTTTTTTTTCTCTTCTTGTTTTAGAAAATATGTAAAGTGCTGAAATTTTACCAAACTAAAATAATCATTTTCCTAGTTTTTAATATCAACTAATTGTTGAGTCTTATTTTTCCATCGATCATCTAATTTGGAAGAAATATGATAGGTAAAACCGAAGTTCATTATTTTATTTCACTTTTATCTTTCATGTTGCTCTTATGTTTTATATTTTAAAAATATTTCTAAATGAACAAGGTTAAAATATTTTTTTTTAAACAACTAAAAGTAAACATTTTCTTTATTTCACTCAGATATTCAAAACATTCCGAAATTAAAAGTGCGAAATTTGAAACAACTAACTTTGGATAACTTGGGCATGCGTGAGTTTGTAAAGGATCTTATCTATTGCATTCCCCTCAATATATGTATTTAAGATCAATAATAAAATACTATCTATCTCAATTTTTGCTTCTTCTGGGATGAAATATGTGATTTCATCCATTGAAATTGATATCTACATTAAGAGGTTATCATTAGAGAAATTTTGAGGTAAAACATGAGCCTCAAAACAAAAAAGTACAACCAAAACAAGATTTATAAGAACCAATAAGATTCAAGATGGTAATTTCAACCATGGGCATTCAACATTTTTGAAATAAAAAGGTTAAAATATTTTAAAAATAAAAATAAAATAAAATAAACTAATTTTTCAACTTGTATTTCAACTTATATCCCTATGGTTTTACCCAAATTTCGAGAGGGAGCATTCAGTGGATGCATAATTTAATTCCTCATCCAAAGAGTACCCATTTTAAATAATTTTGATGAACTCTTCTACATGAAAAATGAGAAATACATGAATAACGTTATTGCAATGACGTTTTTCATGTATTTCTCATTTTTTGTGTAGGAGGGTCCATCGAAAGTATGCAAATGGGTACTTCTTGGATGAAGAATTATGTATTTCTATTTTTTCATGTAGAAGGGTCCATCAAAATTATGTCACATCGGTACTCCTTAGATAAAGAATTAAATTATGCATCCAATGAGTGCTCATGCTTGAAATTTGAGTAAAACTATAGCGAGATAAGTTGAAAATACGAGTTGAAAAAATAGTTTTTTTCTTCTTTCCCTCTAAAATTTGATGATGTAATCTAATATTATTTTATTATTTCCACTATTATTTTATAATATTCCCTAAGAGACCAATTTTAAATCTCAAAATTTATGTGTTGTGTGTCTTCGATTTGATTTGCACCTCAACGATGATTTTTGGTGTATTTTATGCATCAAAGATTTCGATTATTAATTTTCACTGAATTTATTTAATTGAAATGAATAAAGCCTATTCGTTTCTTGTTCATGGCAGAACAAAATGCATTAATCGTAAAATATTGTTTTTAATTCTAAAGTATCTCTCTGTTATTGTGTTTCCTTTTTAGCACAGAATAAAATGCATCAATTGTAGAAAGCTCACCTTTTGTGTGTGTAGTTTATTTTGGGTTGATTTTAACTTTCTTGTTGGATCTAAAAATTGTATTTTTTTGTTATTTAATTTTAAATTAGAAATTATTCTATATATATATATATATATATATTAAAAAATACAATTGAAAAATATATTTTCAATTTCACCCAAAATCATGTTGCAAAATTGCAATAAAAACTCAAAAAAACCTTTAATCAAAATCTATTACCTAATTATTTTATTCACATGGTTTCTCCCACTAAGCACAATAAATAAAATCATTGTAAGGACCTTCTTAAATAATACAACAAACTCATTTTTAGGAATTTGGCTTCCGTGATCCATAACATGTATATAAAATCTTTCGAAAATAATCACACATGAGAATAATTTGTTGAAGTGTTTCGAACTAGCTAGTGTGGTTCATCATCAGGACAAGATGAGAAATCAGATCTATGACCAGTTTAAAAAGATAAACAGATGCTCCAACTAGCCATTGTAAATATCGGCTAGTTTGACTAGAACGAGAAATAAATCTAATTATTTTAATTAAAAAAAAAAAATTTATATAATATATAATTAAACATATTTTTATGATATATATTTTAATTTAATAATATAATTTTAATAATCTTAATATTTAAACTAAATATTAGTAATTTATTATTTTATTTTATTTTTATTTATTTATTTATTTTAATTAAAGTAATAATACTAAAAACCTTATTTATAGATAATAGTTTTAAATATATTTAACTATTATAGATTAAATTAGATTTAAACCATTAAACTCACAATGCGAAATAGAGTGAGGACAAGAGAACAAGAGGAAGAGAAAGGGAGGAGGTTAAGAGGACAAGAAAGGACAAGAGGGAAAACCGGGAGGGAAGAAAAAACAGCAACTAAGAGTGAAGGGCAGGAATCCAGCTCCTGCTAACACTCCCCTCATCATCTCTATTAAGGTTAACCGATATTTTTTTTAAATTTCTAAGGCTTCCCTTAACTTGCGGTGATGGAAATGTTCAATCCTCGTAATAACCTTAGTGTCATCAATGCAAATGTGATGCTTTGTCTTTTCAACATGCCCTACTAAGGCAGAGGAGTGTTATATACCTTGTTTAAGGTCATCAACGTGCTCATGAATTCTTTGACTAACGGATTGAACCGTTTCACCGATGTAAGGCATCCCACAGGATCATGGAATCAAGTAAACACCCTTACCATCCTTAGTGAAAAATAGGTCCTTTACTGATCAAGGAGAACTCCAAATGGTGCAGAAGGGCTTGAAGGTTGAGGAAATATTATGTCTCCTAAGGATCCTAGCGATTCTATCGGTAATAACTTGAATAAACAGAAGGTGAACTCCATATAACAGATCACTAGGATCTTTTTTATTCATCAAACCTTTTTCTGCTTTCTGAAAAGCTCTAAGACCTTGAACCTTGCAATAACCATTTTTATTAAAAACATTTAGGAGATGATACTTTTCTCCTTCAAGGTGGTGTTCATCCGAGATTCTTAAAGCTCTGGTAGGTAGGGTGTTGAGGACCCCTAGTTTTTGGGCATGGCAATGATGAGAAGCAACATGCAGATATTTCTCAGTGTGCCTCTTATTTATAAGGAATTAATGAGAGAAATAACCATCATCATTCCTCGAAATAAGAACATCTAGAAACGACAGGCTTCCATCCACTTCGACTTCCATGGTGAACTTAATGGAGCCAGACTGATCGTAAAGATGATGGAAGAAGAGGTCCAATTTCTCTTTTCCATGAGGCCAAACCACATAAGTGTCATCAACAAACCTTTTCCAAAGTCTACTGCCCATCTGGTTGAGATTTGTCTCACCTTGACCTTCTTTAGTTTTGAGGGTGAATTCTTTGAGAAAACATGCAGTGTGGCCATGGGTTCCCCCTTGTCCCCTGTTGTGGCTAATATTTTCATGGAAGACGTCGAATACATGGCCCTTTCCTCCACCCTTTTCCAACCTAGACTTTAGAAAAGGTTTTTTGATGACACTTGTGTGGTTTGGCCTCATGGCAAAGAGGTTGACGTTGAGGGACTTAATTTAGTTGTAGAGGTTTTCTAGCATTTCATGTTATTTAGATTGTTAGTTGAATATTTCTTAGATCTTGTTGGATCATTTGGATCTTCCCATCCTAGAATCGTATTCTTAACATCTGGAGGAGGAGAGAGTCCATGAGGAGAGGGGAAAACATTTTGGAGATTATTTGACTATTGATATATCCTACAACAAAAAGTCGTATTTTCATAGCCCTCCACTAGCTATGAAAAACTAATGCCCCTCCAATTGAGGAGGATATTATCCTTCAATGCTCTGCAGAGATGTATTTAAACACATATGTGAGCAAAGGTTACAATTCCCATCTCAAGCATGTCTGTGTCTACCTTAGTTGAATAATTAAGTGAGTTTCCGACATCAGCTAAGACCTATAGATGTATCAGATGAAGAGGCATTTTCAGGAGTCTAACCCAAACTGGAATGGTTAGATATGGCATAGAAAGAGGGTTAAAACTAGTAAACCATGGTTTACAAAATAGGCAAGATCGACCCCAAAACTAGAGTCCTTGTTCAAAAACCTTTTGATAATCGTGAATATATTTAAAATACACTACAACGAAATTCTTCAAATAAAAAAACAAATTTGTATTCGGGAGCCTGGCGTAATGAACCCCTTACCAAAGTACAAATGCCAATTACCATAACCCATTGAAACAACAAATAATGGCATGATCCAAATAATCCATGTAGAAATTGTCGGATTGGGGATGATCCACTTTGATAGTTGGAATATCTTTAGCCTGATCCATAATGAAGGCTGACCCTAAATGCACTTTGGAGGTTGGATGGGGTAGTGTTGGCTTAAGGGCATCCCTAAGACCATAAACTACGAAGTATAGGGTGAACCACAACCTTTGGCTCTATCATTTAATCTTGAAACTAGGAAGATTTTAGTGTCCTTGGCTATGTCATATTATTTGAGTGAATTACGTTCCTAAATTTGCCTACCTCTATGTAGGAGGCACATAAAAATGGAAGGGATTCATGTCTAATCTTGAATTCTGGTAGCAAGCGTAGATACTAGATTCACTATTTTCACTTAGATATAGAAAGTACCACTATATATTTCCCTCACGAAGACCGAAAATATCAAGAGATCTGGAGCAATGACCTCAACTTGTATACATGAAGAGCCCTACAACAAAAGAATACCCCTCTTATTTACCAAATCTATAGCAAAAGTAGTAAGATGAAGAGGTTTTTGACAAATTGCATAGCCCTGAAATGGAAAATATCTCAAGAATAGGGCGGTCATTTATGGAGATAGGGTTTCCATCACAATCTTGATCAGATCGAAAACTTCACCCATAAATGAAAAAATAACAAAACCAAATTTTGTGGAAGGTAATGGAGATGAATATGAATACTCCTCAATATTCTTATTAGCATTAGATGATGCAGAGAATGCAACTTACTTGACCATAGGTGATTTTGACAAAGTTGTCTGAGAGCCTTGATATCCCTCGAATTGTTGAGAAAAACATTGATGAAGGAATTTTCGTGAGAAGCTTGAAGCCAAGACAAAACTCTTTGAGTGGGCCCTAGGATTTGAAACCCTAGCATGATGTTCTTAACTGGCTGCAAAAATTAATACTCCATTGTTTTTGTCGTTATTTGGTTCTACTAACAAAGGGAAGTCACATACACTTTGGAAATAGTCACCATGAGTGTTTTGAAAGAATTGTCAGTCAACCCTAGAAAAATCACCCATACTCTAAATTTTAAAAGTATTTAAATTATGTAAAATATAAAATTCAAACTTACAATTCCAACACATTTTTACAAAACTTTAAGTAATGTTAATTTTTGAATATGACTAAATAAAAAATTCCAATCATAACGATTTGATCCTTCCAATCATAATAATAACAAAATAAACAAAATAAAAACTTCCAGTCATAATGATTTGATCCTCCACAGAAATATTTGCACAGCATTCAGAAAATCTGGATCTATCAAGCTCCAAAAAGAATCAAGAAAACCTTTCTGATCTGTTCCTCTAATATAAAAATTCAAAGTGTCTATCTAGAGTTAATGCCCACGTCTAGATTCCATGCTTGTCATCTAACCTGTGTAGTGTAAAGAATTTACATGTACTACAGTTTTTCTACGAGATAAGGGATATGAATTTGATGAACCTAATGTTAAATCAATTTAGAATGGTCTAAAATTTGGCAACACATATTTGATGATGTAGTACTCCATTTATTTATACCTATATAACCCGACCCGAAAATAAACCTTATTTGAGTTTAAAATTTATTCGTGACTGATTCACCTCAATAAATCATGAAAGTAACATGGAGCAACTTTCAAGTGCAATTGGTACAATAATTATATGGTCCAAAATGCACATTCGTGTCTTTTTCCCTTTGATTATGACTTGAGTAGGATAAAGCAGATGATTATGTCTTTTTCCCTTTGATTATGCATTCGTGTCAACGACAGTGCAGTGTCGGGAAATAGCCTAAAATTTTCCACTACTGAAATATAATATTAAATGTTCGCTTTAAGCCGACTGTGTGACGACATCTTTGATGGCCTTACAAATTTTAAAGTATGACTAAATTTATGATTACAACTTACACGGTCATTGATCAGATATTTTATTTGAAAATTCCAAATAAGTTTATTTTTATATGGATTATCACTAACGGAGAGATCAAGACAAACATCAAACCACAAGTTCAAAATCTGAGGCAATTCTCCTACCCTATGACAATAACATGGAGGGGTTGAACTCCCGCAAACTGTCGGATTAAAAATCATTTTTCCTCCATCCTCGTCAACACCGTCGGATGGTGATGAAGTATCTGTGTGGGTCCACATAAAAAGAAAAAAACCACGAAGTAATAAGAAAGGTAAAGGAAAAAAGAATAAATATTCTTCGTCACACGATAAACAAACAAATCAATCTTCTGATGAGAAATGAAAGCCTTGTTATCCATGTTTGATCTTTAATGAGGAACACTTTACTCGTGACTATCCTCACTATGTGGAAGTGAATCAGTTCTTGAAATCTTCCACTTCACCAACTGTGTTGGCTGACCCATTTCCTAATGAGGAGACTCACATGGTTTCTCGGGACCTTACTTCATTTAACACGATTTTTATGCTTTCATCGACAAAGCCTAAATATGATATTATGGTGACTACCTGGAATAAGGACTATTGTAATGTGAATCTTCCAAATGATCATACTACTAATCAACCTATCAGTTCGACACCATCCTCATCACATTCCACTCCATCTTTGATTCCTACATAATTGACTATTAAACCTCCAAAGGGTGTTATTCATAAATCTTCTTTCAACCCTCATGCGAGATATGCTCAAAATTATAACGTAGTTGAACAATTGTATCTCTCCATTAATTATTTTGACTCTCAAGGTGTTGTAAAATTATCCTGCCCAGAAGAAGGCTTTTCTTTTTGCTATCGAATGTGTTGATCCTTCATATTCCAACCTGGCCATTTTTAATCATGAGAAGTATTACCGTCGACTTCCAACTCAATTGCCTTTTATCATTTAGGTTGTTGTTTGAGGTAAGAAAATTTATCATTCTATCATGGATGAGGGAGCCTCCACCTGTATCAAGCCTTTGTCTTATTGGAAGGTGATTGGTTCTCATCAATTGAGTCAGTCACCTACCACATTGAAAGATTATGATGGACGAACGTATAAAGCATGTGGTATTTTAAACTCATTACAATTGTAATTAAGGGGAAATAATGTATCTATATAAACTGAAGTTATTGACAAACCTCTTGATTATAATATTCTATTGGGTTTCAAGTGGGTTTACACCATGGTCGTTATTGTTTCGACCTATTTCCGTATGGTTGCCTTTCCTCATAAAGGAAAAATTGTGGCCATCGACCAACTCACATTCTTTGCCTCTGATTCTCATGTTATAGGAAGTGTGCCTCTTATAGGGGAAACTATACACTCTTATTATCATGTCAGGGTAAGATTGTTTAAGGATTCCTCGGTTATGGGAAGATTTTCATTTCCTCCTCCTTCAATTCCCGATAAATCACCTTTGGTTACTTATATCAATATGATATCATCATCTAGTATTCCAACTGATCCATGGGTAGTACTAGATGTGACTAACATCGATAGTTTGGTTGACTCAATGCCACTTAGCCACATCAAGCTTGATTACAAAGCCATCTATCTAGCTTGTGTGACTTGGTCTGATTCCTTCTCTTCGATTTATTGGGTCCATCGTTCACTAGATTATGGAACATATTTTGATTTATTCTCTCACATATTACCTATTGATGAGAGAATCATGTAGATGATGATAACAGATGATGCACCATGGGCGATCATCACCATCGTTCCTATTGATAAGATTCCATTGAGGATACTCTCAGTGATTTGTACCTACCTAATATCTTTGAGTCTTCTACAAGTTTCGTCTTTATTCACTAATTTGATTCTAAAAAGAACCTCTTGAATATGGAAGAGACGATACCCCTCGATATCTCTATTAAATCGAGTATTGTCTAAAATCTACACATTGGTGCGTCTTTTTCTCCATATGATATTAAGACCTATAAAGCTCTATTTTAGGAATTTCGAGACATATTTTCTTGTACTTATGAAGAAATTCCAGAAATCAACCCAAATATAGTGGTGCATTAGATTAAAACGTATCATGATGCTATATTAGTCCAACAATGCCTTTGTCTAGTACATCCCAAGAATTCCATTGGGATTAAAGCTGAGGTTGAAAAATTTCTTCGTGCTGGTTTCATATATTGTGTTCCTTTGAATGATTGCATGTCAAATGTCATCCCTGTCATTAAGAAATAGGGGAAAATTTGTGTATGCGTAAATTATTGGGATGTAAATTATGCTTATCCAAAGGATAATTATATGACTCCATTTATCGATCAAATTATTGATGGTTGTGATGACTATGGGATATATTCATTTATGGATAACTTCTATGGCTATAATCAAATCAACATTGTCCTAGCGGATCAACCTAAGACTGCATTTATTTGTCCCTTGGGTACTTTTGCTTACGAGAAGCTCCCTTTTGGTTTAAATAATGCTAGGGCTACGTTTCAGTGATCCATGGATTACACTTTTCACGAAATCAAAAATATCGTGCAACCTTATTTGTATGAACTCCCTTCTCTAGGAAGTGTGCCTCTTATAGGGGAAACTATACACTCTTATTATCATGTCAGGGTAAGATTTATTAAGGATTCCTCACTTATGGGAAGCTTTTCATTTCCTCCTTAAATTCCCGATAAATCACCTTTGGTTACTTATATCAATATGATATCATCATCTATTATTCCAACAGATCCATGGGTAGTACCAGATGTGACTAACATCGATAGTTTGGGTGACTCAATGCCACTTAGCCGCATCAAGCTTGATTACAAAGCCATCTATCTAGCTTGTGCGACTTGTTCTGATTCCTTCTCTTCGATTTATTGGGTCGATCATTCACTAGATTATGGAACATATTCTGATTTATTCTCTCACATATTACCTATTGATGAGAGAATCATGTAGATGATGATACTAGACGATGCACCATTAGCGATCATCACCATCGTTCCTATTGACAAGATTCCATTGAGGATACTCTCAGTGATTTGTACCTACCCAATATCTTCGAGTCTTCTACAAGTTTCATCTTTATTCACTAAGTTTATTTTGAAAAGAACCTCTCAAATATGGAAGAGAAGATACCCCTCGATATCTCTATTAAATCGGGTATTGTCTAAAATCTACAAATTGGTGTGTCTTGTTCTCCATATGATATTAAGACCTATAAAGCTCTATTTCAGGAATTTCGAGACATATTTTCTTGTACTTATGAAGAAATGCCAGTAATCAACCCAAATATAGTGGTGCATTAGATTAAAATGTATCATTATGCTATATTAGTCCAACAACACCTTTGTCTAGTACATCCCAATAATTCCATTGGGATTAAAGCTGAGGTTGAAAATTTTCTTCATGTTGGTTTCATATATCGTGTTCCTTTGAATGATTGGGTGTCAAATGTCATCCCTGTCATTAAGAAACAGGGGAAAATTTGTGTATGTGTAAATTATTGGGGATAAATTATGCTTATCCAAAGGATAATTATATGACTCCATTTATCGATCAAATTATTGATGGTTGTGACGACTATGAGATATATTCATTTATGGATAATTTCTATGGCTATAATCAAATCAAAATTATCCCAACAGATCAACCTAAGACTTCATTTATTTTTCCCTTGGGTACTTTTACTTACGAGAAGATCCCTTTTGGTTTAAATAATGCTAGGGCTACATTTCAGTGATCCATGGATTACACTTTTCACGACATCAAAAATATCGTGCAACCTTATTTGTATGAACTCCTTGCTCATTCTAAACATTGGGTTCATCACCCAATGCATATTAGGGACATTTTCCTATAGTGTAGACACTATAATATTTGACGTAATCCACAAAAATGTGTGTTCAATGTTAGTTCTGGTTGACTTCTTGGTTTTTTCATTTCTAAACATGCAATTAATATCGATCCTCTGAAAGTTAAGGAAATCATCGATTTTCCTACGCCTTCTTCTCTCATTTATCTTCAACGACTCCAAGGGAAGGCTAAATTTATGTGGAGCTTTGTCCCTAATTATGTTGATTTGACCAAAGGAATCACTCGTCTGCTTAAGAAATGGATTCCCTTCCATTGGGATAACGCTTCTAAAAAACCATTTCATGACCTAAAAGATGTATTGGTTCAGGAATTTCTCACATATCCTCGTGATTATCAGCGTGATTATTTCCTATATATTGTTGCTTCCATTATTACTATAGAAATGGTATTGGTCCAGGAAGATGATCTAGGGATTGAACATCCCATATATTATTTGAGTTTGAATCTCAATGATACAGAAATCAAGTATAGCCATGTGGAAAAGTTATCTTTGGTAGCCATTCAAGGCGTCCAAATGTTTCTCCATTATATATTACTTCGAAAAAATATGGTCATTTAAGATTGCAACCCTATGAAATAATTTTTTTCATGTCAATTGCTAGGGGGGAATAGTCTAAATGGATCATTATCCTGCAAGAGTTTGGAGTTCATCAGATCCAAATCAAAGAAATCCATAGTTTTCCCTAAGCTCAAATGTGACCTTCCCTCTACTGATTTCGTATCAATGTATGAGGATTATATCCTAGAAGAGTCATTTTTTATGATATCATCATCTAACCCTTTGTATGGAGACATCCTTATGTAGTTTCAGGCCAAGACTTTCCGGCCTGATACCTCTCACTCTGAGAAGCGATGTATTTGATACTAATTCAAGAACTACATCATTGTCAATGACACCCTTTATTGTTGTGGTATTGATATGATTTTCTGAAGGTGCCTCACACATGAGGACGCCAATAAATTCCTCAATGAATGCCACTCGAGGGCATGTGGCAGTCATTTTTCTAGATATGCCACCGCACAAAAGATACTACATGCTAGTTACTTTTGGCCCACCATATTTCATTTTTTTATTCTCGTTGTCCAAAAGTGTCACACATGCAAAATTTATGATCATAACGCCTGTGCGTCATCAACTCCCTTGAATCTTGTTATTGTTGTAGGTCCTTTTGCGAAATGGGGTATCGACTTCATGACATGTAACCCTCACTTGTCTGAGGGGCATGGCTATATCATTGTAGTGGTAGATTATTTTACTAAATGGGTAGAGGTGATGCCTACATATAATAATATTGGTGAAACGACTACGTATTTATTGTTTAATCATGTCATTGCACGGTTTGGTGTTCCACAAGCTATAGTTACGTATCATGGAAAACACTTTCACAATAACATGATGATTGAACTTACTCCAAGTTGGGAGTTTCTCATGAAATTTCCACTCCCTACTACCCTTAGGCTAATGGACAAGTTGAGGCCATTAAAATTTTTCTCAAAATGATGCTTCAATGTATGATAGGGGACAATAAATCGGATTAGCATTTTCTTATTTTCATTTCCTTGTGGCTTACCGAACCTCTGTTATGAATGCTACTGGATTCACCCCTTTCCAATTAGTCTATGGTTTGGAAGAAATCCTCCTAATCAAATGTGAGACTCCATCACTAAAATTGACTATAGAATTTCTTCCTACCACTTCCACAGAAGAGGGACCTCTCTTACATCTGACCCGTTTAGATGAGACGGTGAGATTATGCCATGGTTAATGAAGCTGATAAGAAACTTGTCAAGGTGCAGTATGAAAAAAGTGTCAAGTCTCGTGTCTTCTAAAAAGGAGACCTTTCCCTTCTATATGACCAAGATTATGAAAAATTAGGATTAGGGAAGTTCCAACCTATGTGGTTAGGTCCATATATTTTCAAAAGAGTTATTGCTAAAGGGGCCTATGAGTTAGTCGATTTGAAGAAGTCCCACTGGCACAACCTAGGAATGGGTTGTACCTTAAGAAATACTATGCTTGCTCTCATGCGTAGTACATTGTGTACATACTATTTATAGGTGTGTTAAGTGTGTTTTTAGTGTGTCTCTTCAGAGTTTCCCGTGGTTTCTCTTGATCCCATTTTACATTTGGTTTGCAGATGCCGGCATCCCTTGAACCATATGTTGGCTCAAGGGGTTCTGGCCTAGGTTCGAATGTTAAGGTTTGCCAACAAACCAATATACTACTAACCCTTTCAGTAGTGACCTGCTTGCGCAGGCCAAAGTCTCACCTGAAGTAGTATGGGAGGGTGCTGGAACCAAGTTTCCGCACCCTAGGAGAGGGTAGGTAAGTCAAGCAGAGCTGCGTTCGACTTCACAATTACCAGATCGTATATCACAGAACCTAGATCTATAGATCCCTTCGCATCCACGTGCACAATACCAATTATAATCACAGTAATCAACAGATCATAAATTCACAGAATAACAACACAACTATCACATATATTCTTGCATAAAGTATAACAGACAGATCTATATCAGATGTTAACGTAGCATAAGAAAATAACACAGTTACTTTCACAGCTTAACACAGAACCATGCATAACATAGCATATATCATAGATTCACATTAACAGATTCAGATATTCCAACAACCTTCTGCTTTCATTAATCCTTCAGATCCTTTTACAATACCCAAAACCCAACCTGTGAACACAGCAGCAGGGTCTGCACATAGCAGGACTAAGGATCTCTATGCACACAGCCAGCAGGAGTCCTTTCCCCCAATAACCCAAACAGATCTACTAATTCGTAATTCGCACCAATCTTGATTTATCCCCTTTCTATTGACTCAAAATGTCCTTCTATTTATAAAAATCTAGACTAATTTTTCTCGTGGTCCACAAACCGTGGTTTGTAGACTCTAGGTCTACCCTTTGACCCATTACAATGCTTTCAGGGCTTTGACCCACCCCAAAACCCCTACGCTAGACTAAAATATGCCAAAAATATGCAAAATACTCAAAATTGTCCCAATTCGCAGCCTTTGGAGGACCCTATTCCAATAGTCCCCCAGCACAATATTGTGACTCATCCCGAGTCACTGTGGTGGTGGGGTCTCCCCCTGCATGCACAATTCATTGACGGCTACGACCAGTGGGGGAAACACTTCTTGACTCTGAGCAGTATCACTCTGCGCAATATCCATGAGCTTCTGTGATGTTGGTCCTTCTGTCTGGCAATGGTGACACTCTCCAATGTCTGATTTAGTCGCTTAACAGCAACATCAACATCCTATGAGAGCTGGAGGGTTGCAGCAGCCCAAGGCTTCAAGCGTTCTCTGATGACATGCTTCTTGTGTTGGAGCTCGTTAATCTCATCTTGGAGGGTGTTGCTGGTCCTCAATAATCCAAAAAG
The DNA here is from genome assembly GCA_034641835.2 of Pinus albicaulis. Classification (NCBI taxonomy): domain Eukaryota; kingdom Viridiplantae; phylum Streptophyta; class Pinopsida; order Pinales; family Pinaceae; genus Pinus; species Pinus albicaulis. The sequence continues at coordinate 99,844,564 of CM076580.1, read as the reverse complement.
TTATGCAGAAACTAAGGTGGGTAATGTAGCCTTGATCTGCTTGAAAGCTTCCTACTTTTTCCACAAGTCCTGATTTATTTTACGGAGGATCGGATCACACTAGACCTTGGTCCATAACTGCATGGCCATCTCTAGTAACTGGGCGCCTTGAGCAATCTTCCATGTAATGGTGTTTGTAGTCGCGGTCACCAGCACAACGCACTGGGCTCAGACCTTCAGAGGTGTTTCGAGCTGCAATTTGGACTGTAAGTCAATGATTTTCTACTCCAGCTACATCTTAAAGACCTGCATTTCCATCCTAGAAGCCTTCAACGCTGTGACCAATCCTTCAATTTTAGCTCGAGGGGTGGCTGCGGTCGGGATCTCTTCTATAACCTCAATGCAGATCTGGTGGATCAAGGTTTCGAGCTCTGCTTGCTACGCGACAATGAGGAGCACTTCCACATTTTGTTGTGCGATGGTCTGCTTGGACACACCGAGTTGTTGCTGTACTTGCTGGTCCTGATGGTGAATCTCCTGAAACACAGCGATGTGGAGACCCTGCAATGCTTCGTAGGGTAGCTTGGCTAGATTCAACTGCACCCCTGCACCTGCTTGGAGTTGTATTCCCTGGTCAGGCGAACTGATCACAAGGGCGGCACTAGGTAAGGAACATAAATGACTTTCCTCTGTAACTAGCACTGTACTGCTAGATGTCAAGGGAGTCTGTCCCTTAACCATGCTTGTCTGTAGCATGTCTGTCTTTAACTGTAGGGTGCGAAGCTTGGCCTGGATGGTGTTGATCGCAGCCTTCTGTTGTTCCTCTAAAGCTACCCATTTGTCTTCTATGGCTAGTGTGACTGCATCTGCAATTTGTTTGATATCTCCCTCAGTCAACATAACTGTCTCATCTCATTCCTTCCGCTAGGTGTACTGCTTCTTTCAGGGCCCCTTGACAGGCTCACTTGTTTTCTTTGTACCTTGGGGGGGAGGTGGTACCTCCGATGTTTACTTCCTCCATGCCCAGATCTGGTTGCGAGTCAACCTACCTTTTGGCCTCAATGTCCTTCTTGGTGATTTTCTTTGGCTGCGTGTCCTTTTTCGCGGCTGCGCTTGAATCCTTCCCTGTACTCTTGCTCATGCCTCCAATATCCTTGATGACAATAGGTGGGAGCACCTGTGTCATGCTAGTACCTGGAGTGCCCCTTGCACTGGTTTTGAGGCCTATCTTCCAAGCAGGAGGCCATAGCGCAATCACACTGTCAATTTCCTCGTCTGCTACCATATAAGGAAGCGACGTCCATGTTTTATCCTTGTGGCTGTGGATCTTAATGTCATGCATGGTAACCTTGAATGCTGCAATATTTTTGTATCTGTCATATATTGTTGGGGATAGCCGAGGCCAAGAATTGAAGGCTGCTGCCACGCTACTCTGGATGAGGACCCAAAAGACATGGTTATCCTCTATGCGCTGCATGTCCTTGGAATCCCAAAAATGGGCATACCAAGCCCCTTCACACATATCTGGGGTGAGCTCGAGGATGACCAACTCCACAGGGGCCTCCCAGGAAACTAGGGCTATAAGGAGCAGTAGCCAGGCATAGCAAAATTATTTTCCCTACTCCTGAGATTCGCGGACGTTGATCAAGAACTCATCACATAAGTATTGGGCCTAATTGAGGTAGATGCCCTTCACACACTGACCTGTTAACTGAATGACACAAGCAGGGATGGTTGCGACTTGGCACTTTCACATTAGCTTTCATGCTAATAACATGGTACCCATATACGTAGCAAGGTCACTGATAGATTTGATGACGAAGCCCCGCGTATTCCTTTCCACATGATAGGTATGACGCATATATTCAGCGGTTTCCCCTTCATATTTCTTTCCACATGCTCCAGAGGGTGCGACTCGTTCATGGGAAGGCCCGTAATTCTGTGAACCAATGTAGCATCAATGGGGACTTTGTCCCTAATCCATAGGCAGCCATCGTTAATTAACGCGAGCAACTGTTGGGCCAACCGATCCGTGACGTTGTGGTGGCCAAAGTGGGGCATCCACAACAGGTTCAAGAGCCCGAATCTGGCCAATCCGCATACCCAGCAGTGAGGAACAACTGTGACCCCATCATTCACATAAATCGTGTCGAAGTACAACACAGGGGCCAGCTCAGGGAAGGCTTCATAATTATCCAAGTCGTGATTGTCAAATTTAACCTCATGGAGCCTTATGCAAGGGTCACTAAGTATAGGGACCTCTCCCGGGGTTAGTGGCATCTGTAGATAGGTAATCAGGTCGTCAAGGTTCTTTGGTGTGCACATCAAGGGCATGCATGGCCAGATGAAGGGAGGTAACCAGTTGATAGGATTAGCAAGCTGGGCTTCCTCCTGTGCAGCCTGAGTCTCGGGCGTTGCTCGCGGGGACTTGGCATGGCTTGGGGAAGTCTCAGGCTTCCCCACAACCCATTTCACAGATTTTGGGGGCTTCCTTGAGCCTTGTGCTTTCTCTTTTCCCTTCCTTGTGACTGATGCTGAGAGCACTACTTCATCCTCAAACCCAATCTCCATTACTTCTTCAATTCCTGGGTCTGTAGGTGCCGAGGGTTCAGCAGGGTTAATGATCTTCATCCTAGCGTGGAAAATGAATCCCAACTCTGGGTCACTACTGTCAGAAGAAGGAGGTTGATCAGACATGAAAGGGATAGTGCAGACCTGAACAATTTCAGTCGAGACAAAGACGATAAGTGCAAGCTATGCAAGTGAGATAGAACCCTTGTCTGAGCTATCCTGCCCTTTTTATAGTGCCTGCGATTGTCCAACGGTAGGGTAAAATTCACCTGGAACTTACCATTAGGAAAATGGTAAAAAATCCCCAAAATTCACCCCATTAAATGCCAATGGCCCGCTCCTTTCAACAATAACTTTTTCTTTTTACCAGATGTTATTGTGCCAATGACTAGTTTTCGCACCTCCTGTGCGGTTGGCATACCTGCTATGCCTAGATTAAACACCTACGCCTCCTGCACATCCTCCCCAAACATAGGCTTAATCCCTAGGTACTTCAAAACCAAAGACATGTTTGCCTGACATATGTCACCCCAACAGAACCGGGTCTCCTTTGTAATCAAGTCTTTCAGAGGTGCTGTGATCAGTGCATACCCCCAAACGAACTTTCTGTAATAACCTGCATGGCCAAGAATTGAACATAGTTGTTCCCTTGTTGTAGGAGTTGTTGGATATATGATAACATTGGCTCCTGTATCCACACCCGCAATCTTAGCCAACTTGGTGTGCGTCTCAATGCTACTCGTTCGCAGCCTAAGCAGTCTGGTAACTGTGTGCATCCCATCCAAGTTTGAGTCAGAAACAGCTTGTGGCTTACCTTCTTTTGGGGCTAGGCTGTGGTAGTTGACCATGCTTGGTACCCATGTTTCCCATGTGGGAACTTCAGGTGCGACATACAGGTGCGATTCACCCAATGCTACAGTGCCAATGTCCTTCAGAGCTGCATCAAGCACCTCTATCCCACCTACTAACCCAGATGTTCCCAGAAATTCATCCTTCAAAGTCTCCCAGTGGAGGGTGTGCTGATGTAGCTCCGCTTCTAAGTACCATGTAGTGAGAAGTGGTCCTAGGGCATGAATAAACAGATGAACCCACTCTTTGGTAGTCCTGTCACATCACTATTCTATCCATGAGAGCAGATATTCACGTGAGTCTTCTAGCCCAAGGAATGTCTTGAATCGTACGTCAGCTGGGGCCTCAAATCGTAGGATCATCATATCCTGACACTCCTCCCAATCCTGGAATGATTCCTCATGCGTCTCCCACCATCGCGTAGGTGTTCCATGCATGGCTAGCTTAAGGGCCCATAGCCTCCATTCTCTGGGAACCTCGGATTTAAATGCTTGCAAAAAGTCCCTAACATTACCAGAACCATCAAAATAGGGTAGATCACTTACCTCTAAGGAAATGCAGCAGAAGTTCTTTGTGACCCAAAGACATCGTAGCGCAGAGACATCATGTAACTGATTTTTCCAATTCTCTATCTCCCCATCGGAGTTGGAGAAGCATTCACTGCCTTTTTCCCAGTAGAGTACTCCATCCATCGTGGGTTGATCCAATATTCATGCCGCGTAGTCAACTTATAGATGTGATCCACATCCTCTTTGTTGCGCACTGACTCTGTGTATCATTCGCCTTCCGCGGGATCTAATGGTACTATCACCCTTGTACCGTTATTCTCAAACACCATGCTTCTCTTCTTCAAGTTAATGATACCTCCCATATGTATGGCCTAGTATAACCCTAGAAGCGTAGGGTAGGGGTCTGGATATTCTATAATCTGAATGAATTCAAAACCAGCTCGGACCTTGACCCCTGTGATATCCACCACGATCTTTGATACTCTCCCTAAGGGTATGATCTTCTGCTGATTGGCCATACGCAGCTGGATAATGGACCATTCCGACTTAGGTTCCCCCATTCGTTTCCAAGTCTGTTTATGTAACACATTTGCATCTGACCCTAGGTCCAAAATAACCTGATCCATCTCGCAATCACTGATCTACGCAGTCAACTGCATCTCCCTACCAGTGTGTTTCTTATATCTATATAATTTGTGTACATCCTTGATTTCCGGAGGGAGGCTAGGTTGTTTTGCACAACTATTTATTAATTCCTGAAGATTATCCATAGCCTTTTGGTTGTGCAATAGCTTCATACATGCCTGTAAAAAGGGTTTGACCTCCTCATCTACCTTGAGGTCTCCTGGCGACTGCGAAGTAGATGCCTCTGTCTCAACAAAGTCTTTGTGAGTTACGACAAATGTTTCTTTTTCATTTTTTAGATCCAAACCTTCCTGCTTGATAACTAATTGTCGGATCAGAGGTTCAATCACAGTCTTCTCCCCAGGCCCCCCGGTGGCCATCCCACTGCATGTTACGACATTCACGCTTGGATCTTTGTCTCGCATTTTAGCCTTAATCCTTTGCACATTCTGTGTAGGTGTTGGCTGCTTCTCCTGCAACTTTGCTATCAAGATTGGACAGTCTTCAATCGCATGGTCCAGCTGTCTGCAATATTGACAGGACTGCCTTGTAGGGTTTGGACAGTCCCTGGCAATGTGTCCTACTTCTCCACAATTATAATAGATTAGTTTCCCTTGTCTCGGACCTGTGCTTCCACTTCTTTCGCCTCCCCTGCCCCTGGCTGGGGAGCCAAATGTGCTCGAGAGGAATCTTGGCGAGGATGGATCCGACTGTACCCTATAGAGGTTCCCTCGATCGATCATCAAATTATACATCTGGTAGTTCTGTTCATCATTTCCTACAAACTTGCAGAACTTGCACCATTGCTTCTTTACTTCTAGGGCATACGCAACAAGGTTGGGGCAGTGGTTTGTGTCGTGTAGCCCCACAACGCGACAATCATCGCACCATAGCCTCGACCCACTTAATCCTGAAACTTCGCTAGGGCACAACGGACTAGGTCCCTCGACCTACATATAGTCTGCTAACAATGGGCAGTTATCGTTCATGTGACCATTCGACCCGCATCATATGCACCATCTCTCAGGGCTAGCCTTTGCTCCTTGCTCCTTTCGTAGATTCTAGATCTCCATGTGCATCGCCTCTAGTTGTCCTTGGATCTGTTGGAGGCCCAGCTGGGTATCATCTCTGGCCGTAGCTTCTAACTTCATAGTGACCTCCAAGGATTTTTCTTGCGATTCGAAAGTTTGGTGACCCATAGGTATGTGCAGGTGAGGTAGCAACATAGCAATGAACCATTCCGTGTGCTACCTGTCATCATACTGAAATCCTCCTTCTCAGATCACCTTCTTCAGTCGTTGATCGACCTCCCACATAGATTCAGAAGTCCCTTGCTTGAAATCCTTTATATCAACCACTATTTTGAGAGTAGGAGTTAGGCTTCTTGAACCATTTCTTCAAGGCGTTCTTAATCTCTTCAATGGTTGCATTTGCATGTTGGCTGATGTATCCCATGTACCAGTCCAAAGCTCTTCCTTCGAAGGCAAGGGACAGTTGTGTCCTCTTCACTGCATCATTAGCTACGTTCTGCGCAGTCCATATCGATTTTGCGACAAACCATAACTGATCCATGTCTTCATCTCCCACACCCTTAAAGGTAGGAAACTTCATGTGCACAGCCATGTTGTCTTCTGGTGGTGGTGGAGGTGTAGGTGAATTCTTACCCCTATGATGGTTTGAAAGTGGTGTGGCTAGAGGACTCTGCATAGCTTCTTCTCTTACCGGACTGTAGACAGATCTATCTCCTTCTTGGTTGGTCCGATAGTATTTTCCACTTCGTGTCGTACTCCCGTCCAGATTAGAGGTCATTCATTCGGTGTGGCTACACAGAATACTCTTTTCGCACAGTAATATCTTAATCATCAATGGTAAGGTCATCAAAAACTTACCCCAGAAACCCTTGAAGGATCTTCGCTCTGCTTCAGAGTAGGAGACGAACTAATCGATGGAAAATCCTGTCACGAACCCTCCTAGAACACTATCCACCCAGTGGTCCGCCATGCGAGTGATGGTGTTATCAGTCTTCTCTAACTGCTGGATCAATTCTGGGGTCCACTGTGTGACCCGCTGCTCCTTCCAACGCTTCTGAAATTCAACCAACCTTACAAGTCACTCCTGGAGCTTTCAAGATTGCAATTGTTACAAAGAATATCTCATAGATATCCGTGAAAATATACTCATTCTTCCACTCTTCAGTGGTCAACCTCTTACTACGATTTTCTTTTACTGCAAATTCCTGAACTTGCTGTTCAAACCATTCATCAATTTTTTTTCTTTTAGGTTTCCAATATGGCCTTGGCATTACCCGATCCCTCCCTCAAAATGTCCCCAGTCTCAGCAACGGAACCATTTTTTGGCTCAAGGGGTCCTAACCTAGGTTCAGAGGTTAAGGTTTGCCAAAAAACCTCTATACTACTGGCCCTTTTGGTAGTGACCTACTTGCACAGGCCAAAGTCTCACCCGAAGCAGTATGGGAGGGTGCTGGAACCAAGTTTCTGCACCCTGGGAGAGGGTAGGTAAGTCAAGAAGAGCTGCGTTCGACTTCACAATTACTAAATTGTATATCATAGAACCTAGATCTATATATCCCTTCACATCCATGTGCGCAATACAAATTATAATCACAGTGATCAACAGATCATAAATTCATAGAACAATAATGCAACTATCACAGATATTCTTTCATAAAGTATAACAGACAAATCCAGATTAGATGTTAACGCAACATAAGAAAATAATATAGTTACTTTCGTAGCTTAACACAAAACCATGCATAACATAGAAGATATCATAGATTCACATTAACAGATTCAAATATTCCAACAACCTTCCGCTTCATTAATCCTTCAGATCCTTTTACAATAACCAAAACCCAACCTGTGCACACAGCAGCAGGGTCCACACACAACAGGACTAAGGATTTCCCCGCACACAGCCAGCAAGAGTCCTTTCCCCCAATAACCTAAATAGATCTACTAATTTGTAATTCGCACTATTGTTGATTTATCCCCTTTCTATTGACTCAAAATGTCCATCTATTTATAATGATCTAGACTAATTTTTCCCGTGGTCTGCAAATTGTGGTTTTCGGACTCTAAGTCTACCCTTTGACCCATTAAAATGCTTTCGAGACTTTTACCCACCCCAAAACCCCTGCGCTAGACTAAAATATGCCAAAAGTATACAAAAATACTCAAAATTTTCCCAATTCGTAGCCTTTGGAGGACCTATTCCAACACCATAGGTTGGTTATGATAATGGTGCTATTCCTAGTAATAAAAATCTGTCCTTAGCAATGTGAGCTATATTTTCTCCAAATGGCGAGTTAGTGAGTCTATGATGGATTTGTATCAGTCACTCTACCAATAACATCACTATGTATAGCATAGTGGTCGAGCTATTATCTGATGTTATTTCATATGGTATATGTTGTTTAGTCATCAAACTTAACTCACAACTTGTGGTACCCTCACAAATTTATGTTTTCTTGCATAAAATAATTGATGCTCTTTCTTGAATGTCTGTAGGTCATTAAGTGGTGAAGCGGAGTTTGTTTTTATTTTCTCTGTTCATTTTTTCTCCCTACTAATCCCATCAATAGCAGGTGCTGCAAACATAACTTGTGGAAAGGTTTTCATCCTCTATAAAATTAATGATATAAGTACTACAGTATTGGAAGTTCTTGTTTTTAAAAAACTCTTATGGATAACTTGTACCATAGTATCAACTTCTTGATTAACCAGTGGCAATTGCACTTGTATGATCAAGAATTGGATATAGCTCATAGGACCAAGTAGGTTGCAGAAAGAGCATTACCTCTGCTATGACCTTTGGAGAGTCAAAGAAAGATCAAGGGAACCTATTGTAGACTCTGCAAATACTTTGAAATCACATGAGAAGAAGGATCAAGTGTTCGAACCTTGCTTTTAAAGGATGAAAAGTAATATGTGACAGTTGCAGAGATCTATTGTTGTTGAAATTAGCTTGAGATGATTAGTTAAAATTATTTTTAGATGTTTTACTATAATTTTCAGATTTTCATGAATTTAAAACCTCTCTATATATTTCTTTAATAGATAACGTAAATACAAAATCTTAATCGTTGAACATGTCTTTGTTACGTAATGGATAGCATGTTATTTCCCTTCATCATATTTTTGCATAAGTTTTTCCTCCCCCAATGCATCCTTGATGGCAGATAAAAGGATTTTCATTATTAGGTGGCCTCAACATGGGAGGCTTAAGAAAAACCTCTTGAAGTGTATCATAGGATTTTTTACATTCTTCATTCGAGTACATTCTTCTTTAGTAATCTCATTAGGGGTTTTGACGATTCAGTAAAGTCAAGAATGAATAATAGATAATGTGAATTCAAGATCTTAAAAGCTGAGTTCTTTGCGTTTTGTTTTAATCTGTGCATTGTTTTTTTGTTGTGTTTTTAATTAGATTTTGTTTTGGAGGTTATAATTCAACGATTGGTCTGAGAGTAGGTTATAGTTGTGATCAATATTAAATTATTTTTTGAAATTTGTATAGATTAAAATTATTAATGGGAGGTTATAATCCAACATTTGGTCTTAGAGTAGGTTATAATTGTGATCAAAATCAAATTTGTTGTGAAATCTGTATAGATTAAATTTTTAAATGGGAGTGTTGAAAACATTTGGTCTTAAAGTAGGATATAATTGTGATCAAGATTAATTTTTTTTTGTGAAATTTATTGGTGGGAGTGTTGAAAAGTTTAAAGAATATGTTAAAATTAATAAGGTTTTTATGTTTTTTATTATTAAATATGATTTTTTAAAGGTGAAAATTATGTATCAGAATTATTAAATTTAGAATATTAAATTGAAAATATTGATTCTTTCATAAGAAATGTGAGATGTTGAAAATGATTATTGAGGCCAAAAGCTTATTCTACAACTCAGTATGAGAGACGTGTAAGCATGTCAATGTTGAACTTGGAATTAACACTTATCCCTTTTAAAATAATATATATATATATATATATATATATATATATTAAAAAAAACAAAAAAAAAGTGTATGTGTTTGGTTTATTTAATTAAAATTATTAAAAAACAACAATATCTCATTCAAGCCATACTAAGGAGAAGTGGTAAAAATATTTCACTCACTCTCAACCATATATATATATATATATATATATATATATATATATATATATATATATATATATATATACTTGTTTGATTTTTTTAATTAAAACTACATTAAAGCATAACCCACCCGAGGTAGAATAGAAAATGATGGGTGTACCGTTAAGCCAGTCCTTGATGTGAAGGTCACTTGTTCGAAAATCTGTGTGAAAAAATATAGCCATGTTAAGGGGTGGTGTGCCCTACGGCAAGTTGATTTTGACTAGGTCATGATTTCTCAAGCCACATGTTAAGTCTGATGTAATCTATTTAGAACTCGAACAACTTGAAAAACAAAAAAAGGTATAATAAAACATCAATAATATCACTTAGTGTCCATACTAAGGAGAAGTGTTAAAAATATTTCACTCTTGCTACCAAACATAATAAAATATTTCAATAGCCATATGAAACAACATAACCTTATATCAACGAAAGCAATTGAAAAAACATAGTTTTTATATTTAGAAAATTTTAAGAAATCTCACTAGTTTATGCTAAAGTAAATTTTGATCCATTTTATACATTAGAAAATGCAACATAAAAAATGACAAATTACAAGCTTTCTCTCTCTCTCTCTCTCTCTCTCTCTATATATATATATATAACATTTTATTCAAAATTTGCACTCTAAAAGAAGTTTTCACCTCAAGAAATTTGATCTTTCTCTGCTCTTGCTAGATCCATGGTTAAGATGAATCTATACTGGTACAAAACCAATGAATTCTCAAGTTATTTTTGGTGGGTATGATGTCCAAAGAAATCAATTAAGAGAAAATTAGAAAAAAAAAGACTCAAAATAATTGGAAATATAATTCCTACTTGTCTTTGTTGTGATCCATTGTATGTGCAGGGGTTTGTTCCTAATGTTTAGGAGTTGTTTTTTTTTGTAAGTTTAGTAGTGCCTTTTCATTTTTCTATTTATCAAAAAATATAACCAGGGTTACATTTCAAAATTCAATAACCTCAACCTGCTCGAAGGAAACCAGGTCTGTTGGCCATCTAAGCAATTTAAAAGCCATCTAGTATTGAAATTGTTTTTTCCTCCTATAGTCTATAGATTCCATACTAGTATATCTACCAAAAATTGACAAAAACCTGAAAATATAATTGCTATCCACAAAAAACATGAAGCAACAAAAAGAAAAATCTAAAATAGAACTTGTTTATCAGTCTTCTTAGGACTCATCCGGTGCAGGGTCTTTGACACTGGACCCCAGCATGTCCACTTGGTGCATTGTTTGGATTTTCCTCTCAATTCTTCAAAGTCTTGTTGTTGCATCATGATGAGAAACCCGAATGTCTTGCAGTTCCTTTCTGATATCCTGGAGAACCGAAATTACCTAAAAGACCGCATGTGGATCTCCTCCCACTTCTTGTAGACTCATCACAACCTTTGCCAGAACACATTTAAAGGTCTAGTAAGTCTGAAGAGACTAGTGGAGAAGGGATAGTTGTCCTCGAGTATTCCCTGGATCAACTATGAAGTCCATTTCATCTTCCTACATTTCTATGTCTTCTTCTTTATGCCCACTTTCTCTCTCCCATCCCTAGATGAGGTTCCAGACTTGGGGAGGATTCCCTATGGTCTAGGCTTCGAAAAGGTTTTCAATAACCTCTTTTTTGGCCATCGTGCCTCACTTGCTGGAGCTTGCAATAGGTTTGACCTACTTTTTCTTCCCTGTTCTCCTACCCTGCTTCTTGGTATTCTGGCCTTTTGCCACTGTTGTGTTTCCTCGTACAATCAAGAATCAAATTTGCCTCGAATTAATCCAACAGAGAGCTGGGAAAACCTATTTTAATTTTTGCAGGGCTTGTGTAAGGCAAAAGGAAGTGAATAAAAATATTGGTGTTACTCTAGTTGGGACCCACAGTCTTTGTATTCCTTTGGAAAATTTTTAGGAGTTGCTGAGATCTAGATGTTTTCTAGATCGGTGTATGGTTGAGATATTCTCTCAAAAAAATGATTGCGTGTCCAAGATAATCTACCTATCTTAAACAAACACTACATGTATTTATATGTCACATTATTTAATTAATACAGAGTGTGACCTGCAATTTTTAATTTGGTATCAAAGTGGGTACTCCTTCACAGGAGGGCTCATGTAAATGCTAGGAAGAATAAATATACTTTTTTGTGTGTTGAGACGTGTTGAAGACTTTGACCTAGAACCAAATGTGAAGGAAGACTGGATTGGTGAAGTATAAAGTGGATAATTGGATCGACGTTGTTGTGTCACGTGTGAGAGAATTAAGGGTCAATTCTGAGCATATGTGTGTGGATTGTGAGCGTTTTTGAAATGATTATTGGTGGAGACCGAGTCTTATGTATTAAATATTTCCATTGTTTGAGCCAGTGGAATATTGCCTAGTGTGGAAGAGTGTGGTGTGCAGCTAACACTATGGAAGTGAAGTGTGCACCAAAAGAGGAAATTATGGTTGTGTGGTTTTGAAGAGGTGTGAAGCCTATGCATATACTGCGTAGATCCAAGTGAGTGCTTATTCATGAAAATTTTCATCTCTACTTGGTGACGAAGTACTCGTTGTCCTAGAGAAAGTGTTGTGTTGAGCACTCTACTATGGAGTGAATTATGTGCAGGAGATCGATCATTCTACTAGAATCCATCTTATGAATTGTCTACATGATCATAGTGGAAGGTTGTGCTACGTTGATATCCTTCTATGTGTGGATCAAATCAGATCTTTGCGTGGATCAGTGAATCAACATTTGAATTTATGCCCACCTAGACTGCGAACATTTTTTGTTGCACGTAACTAGTGCGAAGTCGTGCATACTGCAAAGGAGAGTGGGCCAAATGATGAATTTTTTCTCTGGAGTACACACGGTAGACTTTATTTTTCATTGGTTAAGTTGGTGTTAGATCTGTGGCTGATCACGTGGAATTTAGGAGTGTGGAATTTTTGAGTGGTATGCATGGTGCGGTGGAGGACTGAGCATTTGTGTGAGCATCAGTGCTGGTGTGGAGATAAATACCCAATCATTATGAAGTGTGGAAATTATAGCTAAGACCTATGAGAGAGGCATGACCAATGTGAATGGTTAAGGATCATGCAAAATACTGTGAAGGAGTCTACGTGGAACTCTAGTAATACGTTCTGTATGAAGCCCATGTTCTAATCCTAAGGGGTTATTTTCAGTTCTAGGTTAGGTAGTTAGTTATGATCAGTTAGATCAGTTAGTAATTTAAGTATAAATGTAATGTTTATTTCATGAAATAAACACACAAATCACATGTTAATGAGTTAACGGTGGTATTAGAGCAAGACGTGATCTAGGAACCGTCATTTGATGCATGTGGAGAGTTGTTGTTCACCATCGTTGTGCAGAAACATTGTTCACTATCACTATGGAGAGATGATGTTCACCATAGTCATGGAGAGACTGCCAGAACTGTGCACTGCCACTAGATTGTCCGTATTTTTTTTGGTGGACCAGTGTAACCACCTCTGGAGCACTGGACCGAGGAACTTTTTTTGTGGGCCACCATAACCTCCATCATTGTGGAGGAATGATTTTGTTTGCTCATTGTGGAGGAGTAGGTTTTTTCTATTTTCGTTGTAGAGAAAGTGATTGCCAGCGTGAACCCCAGGAGCAAATTTTTTTTGGGAGAAAAAAATTCGAATGGTGTAGATTTCTTTGCCATTATCATTTTTGGGGATCAATAAGTTGCATTTTTAAACATTTTTTAAAAAGGAAAATTTGTGTTTTGAAAGGGTTAAAACAGAACTTTTTAAGATTATCTGAACAAGATGAACTCATTGGTGTCTTTAATTGGGGTTATCCTTTCCAGAAAGGAAAATTACTAGGAGTGGTTTAGGAAAGTTAAAAATACCCTTATCTTTAATGATTTATGGGATGGAGTCTGTGAAGGAGAAGGAGAGAATGCACCGAAGCAGCCCGATGAGTGGAAATATCTAGCAATCTGGAAAAGTAAGGATAAAATGGCCTTTACGTTAATATCCACTTTAGTTTGAGAAGAGGTAAGCAGATACATTACTTAGAGTAAAAAAAATTACGATGCCATAAAAAAACTAAAATATATTTATGATTCACATTCTAAATTGGATATAATTTAGTTATTGTTGAATTTATTTAATCTGGAAATGAGCAATAATGATCCTCTAAAACTTGCTTTTGAAATTAAAGCCATCAATCATGAAATTGAATGTACTGGAGTTAAAGTTGATTTTCCGCTTACTACCTTTATAAAAGCTCTTTACCCTAGTTATTCACACTACTTGGAATCTCTCCAAACTAGTGGGAAATTAAATGATATATATTTTGACAAATTAGTAGGGAAAATTGCAGAAAGGGAGAAGGATTTTGGCAAGAAAGAAACATCACATAGTTCTAATACTGAAACCCTATGTCTTGCTCAAAAATACCAAAAACATAAGGAGGAATATTTTAGAAATACTAGAGGTAATAGAGGTCAGGGTAGGAAGAATTATAGAGGTAGGGGGGCAGAAATATTCAAGGATATAGAAAATAGAATGATCAACAAAGATTTTTTTCTGATAAACCAGCTGTAAAATGTTTTAGATGTGGTAAACTTGGACATAATGCTGTGAATTGTAGAATTCCTTGGGATAAAATTAATAAAAAAAGAGAATAATTGCTTGAAAAGAAAGATCATACAATTCCAGACAGAGGACAATCTTCTGAGAATGCACATTATGTCGTGGCACATTGTAATTTCCACATGGAAGATGTTTTTAGTACTTTTTTTCTTCATGGTATGTGATCCAGGTGGATATTGGTGGCCAACCACCTATTCCACTTGGGGCCCCACCATTGTCTCTTTCAATTTTTCAGTTTCGGCACAACTTACTATTTGTAGCGGTTTTTCGGGTCCTAAACTTCCGGAGCCGTTTTGAGGCCCTAAACAACATTTTATGGGAAAACTGGGAGCAAAATGGGTCCATAGACCCGTTTTTTCACTCAAAATTTTTATTCCTCAGATAGATCTTTCTAATGAGGTATGGTTTGCGTCAAATGGAGATTGTATGCCAAAGTTACACCTCAGGGAAGTTGAAACACCAATTTACCCAAACGGGGCCCATAATTTTGGCACTTCATCTCCTAGGGTTAGGGTTTTGGATGTTTAGGGTTTTCCATTGTTTCTAAATAATAAATAGGCCCTCAAGACTCATTGTAACTCAGTTCAGAGGCTTGTAGCCACCACATCTCTTCTCAAAGATAAGCTACCAGTGCCCTAGCTAGTTTATTTCCATTCTCCCTGTAAGCAAATTTCAGTTCTTTGATATTAATGAAATGAAGTGTTATTTCTGCTGCATATTTGTATTTATGGTTAGATGTGTATTATGTTGCATTCTTGCATAAATCCAGATTAGTGGTATCATAGCGGTCTGCTTTTTCTCGATCTTTCTTTGCATGTCGCCAACGAGGTCGGGGTATAAGGAGTTAGGGCGCGATTTGGTGGAACCTTTGCAAGATCAGCCTCGCAAACCCAGATGGACGCCCATGGGGGACGAAAATAAAGATGAGGGAGCAAGATATCCTATCAAAATATTGCTCGAGGAGGCCCTCGAAAAACAAAGGAACGCGATGATGGATAACTTTGCCCATATCCTTCAACGACTGCCCACTGGTGGTGCATCTGCATCCAACAGCCACTCTGGAGGTGCGACTCCCTTTAATGTACAAGTAAACTTTGAAATTCCCATATTTGAGGGTTAAATAGATGGAGATGTCATAGATATATGGTTGAATCTATTAGAAGGATATTTCTCAGTTCATGACTTTTCCGACCGAGAGAAGATTATTTTTTCACTCCTCAAAGCTACCCCCCAGGTCAAGGACTGGTGGGAAACCTACTGTGAGAAAAAGTACAAGACAGAACCCTCTCTATTCTCAGTTGTACCCACTTGGAATTATTTTCGAGATGCCATCAAGGAACAATATTATCCCGTGGGGAGCTATGAGGACAAGTACATACAATGGACCATGTTGCGGCAATAAAGGGATCAAGATGTGCATGAGCTGATGAATATGTTCCATACCCTGCGCACAAAGTTAGGTATCAAAGATTTAGATAAACATTTGGTGCTAAAGTATCATAGTTGTCTGCACAGATACATTCAGGAGGAAATGGAGTTCGTCGAATTCTCCTCACTTGGTACGGCATACCGGTATGCTGCCAAGATTGAGCATAAATTCAAACAGAAGAAGCGAGACTTTGGATCTGTGAATCAAAATCAAGGGGAAGGTGCCCCCAAACCATAGAACAAAGGAAAAATCCAAGGCATGGTGGCCCAAGACAACCTGCCAAAGCCACAAGCAAATAACAACACCGCGAAGCCAAATAAGGACACGGGAAAGTGGTGTGAGTTCCATAAGAGCTCCACTCACAACATAAGTGAGTGTCGGGCCAAGCATTCGCTGGTGGCTGAGATGAGGGCTTCTAAATCAGATGCATGCTCCAACTCTGAATCAGAACCTGACAAAGGGAATGAAAAAGGGAAGAAGATTATTGATGTGGAGCCCAATGCCACTGTTACCATTGTGAAGATCCAGAAGGAGGAATAAGAAGATCCAGAGGAGGGCGTCTCTTCCACTCCCAGATGTAGGTAAAGGGTTCCCCGATATAGTTCATTGTCAACAATGGGAGCCAAAAGAACGTCATTTCAGCAGATTTCGTAAAGTAGTTGGGCTTGCCAACCACAAAGCACCCACAACCATACACCATCGGGTGGCTTCACCAAGGACGAGATCTTCACGTCAGCCAGCAGTGCCACCTTCCCTATAGGGACAAGCCCTTCACGGATGAGGTATTGTGTGAAATTTCTCCTATTAATGTTCTTGATGTATTAGTAGGCCAACCATACTTGTGGAAGCGACATGCTGTGTATGAGTCCCGACCTCATGCTGTTATTGTTACTTTGGGAAATAAGTTGTACAGGATACCAGAGGTACCACCGCCTCCCACTATCTCTCTGGTTATTGCAAAAAAATGCAGTAAGCTCATTTCCCAAACCAGGAAATTTGTTTTCCATATGATCCACCCCCAGGGCAAGAAGAAGACTATGGCCACGACCTCCAGACATGTCTCCTCTACATGACAACAACAAATGGAAAGGGTTGTGGAGTAGTACGGGGACATCTTCACCTCACCCACAGGGGTGCCTTTGAACTCTCAGGTAAAGCACCTCATTGACCTGACCCCAGGTGCGCCGCTACCCAATGGATTGATCTATGGGTGCTCTGTTATGGATAATGATGAAATCAAGAGGCAGATTCAGGAGCTGCTGCAGAAAGGTCACATCTAGCCAAGTTCATCGCCTTGTGGGAGCCTGATCGTGTTGGTACAGAAGAAGGATGGGACTTGGAGACTCTGTATTGACTATTAGATGCTGAACAAGATCACTGTCTGGAATAAGTACTCGATCCCATGGATTGATGACCTTATGGACCAACTCAAAGGGGAAAAATATTTCAGCAAGGTCGACTTGAAGTCTGGGTATCACCAGGTACCAATTGAACCTTCAGATATGTGGAAGACTGCCTTCAAAGCCAAGGAGGGCCTTTTCGAATGTATTTTCATGTCTTTCGAGTTGACGAATGCTCCCACAAACTTCATGAGGTTGATGGATGACATCTTGCATCCATTCACCAGCTCATTTTTAATTGTGTACTTGGATGATATTTTGATCTTCAGCCAGACTTGGGAAGAGCACCTCTACGACATCCGAGAAGTCCTCCAAACACTATGACAACACAAGTTGTGTGCCAATTTGGAGAAGTGCACTTTTGGCATGAACCAGGTTCAATATCTGAGATACATTATTGATGAAAGGGGGGTGCATGTGGATCCAGCCAAGATCCAAGTCATTCGAGATTGGCAAGCTTCACAGCTTTCTGGGTCTTGCTAATTTCTACCGCAGGTTCTTGTTGGGATTTTCTCATATCACTTGGCCCTTGAGTCAAGTCACCAAGGGAGGAGAAAAAGAAAAATTATTTTGATCGGAATCTCAACAGAAGGCGTTTGTAGAATTGAAACATCAACTCTGTTCTGCCCCAGCGCTCACATTACCAGACATGCAACAACCATTTGAGATCGAGATAGATGCCTCTAACTATGCTATTGGGGCAGTTCTTAGTCAACATGGGCATCCATGGCATATCACAATGAGACATGGTCCGACACAATTCAAAAGTATCCCACTTACGACAAAGAAATGTATTCCATTGTGTAGGCTTGTCGACAATGGAATCATTACATTTTGGGAAAGGAGACAATCATCCGCACAGACCACCGACCCCTACAGTTCATACAAACACAAGGGAAGTTGCAGAATGATCGCCATCAGAAGTGGTCAACATATCTGCAACAATTTCGTTTGAACATGAAGTACACGAAGGGTAGCACCAATAATGTTGTAGACTGCCTCAATCGAGTACTGATCATGGCCATAACCACCATTCTCAACTCTTGTGGGCATGAGACTTCTGATTGGTTGCTTCTCTACAAGAGAGATCTAGAATTCAGCCTCACATATAAGGCACTCTTGGGGGGTATGCAAGTTCCAAATTTTCACCTCAAAGATGCACTGTTATGTCACCTGGGACAACTTTTTGTTCCTTCAAGCGAGCGTGACAAGATGATATGGGAAGTGCACTATAGTCGAGTCGCTGGGAATTTTGGGGTTGAGAAAATAGTGGCAGTAATGTAGAAGTATTTCTATTGGCCGAACCTTCGATAGGATGTTGGGAAGTACATCAGATTCTGTAGTGCTTGCGTTATTTCCAGACTGACCATCAAGAAGCAAGGCCTATATACTCCACTACCTACCCCTAATCGACCTTGTAAATCCATCTCCATGGATTACATGTCGGACCTTCTTTCTACTAAGCATGGAAATGACTGTGTTTTCGTGGTCGTCGACAGATTCTTGAAGATGGCCATTATGGCAGCCTGCAAAAATAATATCAGAGCAGAAGCCACTGCTAAAATCTTCTTTGAATGAGTGTGGGTGCACTTTGGGGTCCCACAGTCTATCATATCAGATCATGACAGTAGGTTCCTCAGCACATTTGGGTTTAGCCTCTGGTCAATGTTCAACACCAAGCTCACAAAGTCCACATCTTTCCATCCCCAAACTGATGGTCAGACAGAGGCCATCAACAAGATGATTGTACACATTCTACGCATGTACAATTCAAAGAATCCATGCACATGGGATGAGAGCCTCCCCTATGTACAACACAGTTATAATTGAGCTCTCCACAGCTCAACTAGCCACAACCCCTTTCAGGTGGGCTTGGGATTCCAGTCACTATGTCCCATTGATGTAGCCATGCCATTTGCGGCTACTTAGGCCGATTCGACTCATGTCCAGTCTGAAGCTGACAAAGAGAACAACTTCATCGAGCACATTCAACACATCTGCCAACAAGTTCATGAGATATTGGATAGAGCCAATGCTAAGTACAAGCAACGACATGATCAACATCGGGTGCCACACAACTTCCAGATGGGCGATAAAGTGTGGCTACATTTGTAGAAGGAGCGCCTCACTGGACCCCACCGCAAGCTTTGCCCACTCTGATATGGGATGTACACCATCACCAATATTGTAGGGAACAATGCCTTCGAGCTCAGTATTCCACCATTCCTTGGTCTGCACCCTGTATTCGATGTAGACCACATTCGTCCCTACTTCCCACCTCTACTGGACACCTTTGAAATTGTAGAAGAACTCACACCAAAAGAGTTAAAGCTAGACTGCATGGAACAGGCCACCACAGATTGTATCATGGACATGCAAATCAAGAACACTTGCCAACAATAGATCCAACTGTATCGAGTTGTCAAAGTTGGCCAACTCCTACACCAAGGCAAGTGGTTCACTAGGGACCAAGTTCTATAGAATTTTCCTCATCTCATGGAGGAACTCAACGCAATGGGGACCATTGCTTCCTAAGGGTGTGTTGAGGCCTTAGAAATATGTGGCAACAACAAGGGGGATAACCACCCAGTCCGGACCTTAAGACAACTCCTTTTCTGTCTGGGATAGTGGCTCCGACTGGATATAATGGGACCAATTTCCCAGATTTGGGTTTTTTGTTTGATTGTTGGGTTTCTCTCAAAGGATTTACATGAAGAATTACTAAAAAACTAAAAAAAAATTATTCTAAAATGAAAAACTTTGAATTTAAGCCTAATTTAATCTAACCCAGGATAATACTAGTTTGATGCGATCTAAAATTATATCTACTCAATTTGTGATGATGAAGATCATCACAGATTTAATAGAATTATTACTTTGTAAGATGATTCTCTTGAAAAAATAGTTAATCAAAAGAAAATGAGAAATATATCACATATATTTGATGATCATATATAAAACAAACAAATTTCTATCTTTATATCGTACAATAGTCCAATTGATATTTCAGATAAAAACAATCGATTTCATACATAATTCATGAAAACTGAATTCATCACTAATATTCAAAAATAGATTTAGCATACATCATGATAGTACTAGATGTGTACTGCTCTGTTCGTCTGATCAGCGATAATAGGCCACATTCAACTCCTCTATCAATAAGTCTTTCAAAGAATACAAAAGTGCATCAACATTGATCAACAAAATGATATATATAACTGAAAAGGCCGTGTTCCATTACTTTATCAAGACATTCACAAACTTACTTACAATTAAGCATTCTTTTCAAATGTTCGCAATAAAATTCTGGACCCTTCTCTAAATGCATGAGAAGGGTTTAAATGCTAAACTAGCTACAAACTAAAATTAAATTATTACAAAAATGTAGAGGAGGTTTCAAACAACCTTTCTCTAAAAACTTAGCTTAAACAATATCTAGGAACTTTGAACTAACAATGCTAACTTTGTGAATCATGCCTTTCTTTTTGAGTGTGCTCACGAAGTTGACAAAAATCTAGCATTGTTTTAAGCTGAGGTAGTTGTGATATCCGTGACCGAATCTGTCCCTTGAAAATAGCATTTGAAATTACTGACTGAGATCTTTTTGTTGAAACTGTAAGAGACTGAAGAGTTTGATGTTGATGGTAAGTTTTGATTAGAAAATTCCAGTAATTTTCTTGATCAAACTTATTAACTTTTTTGATCATTTCCTCTTGTGTATCTTCTCTCTGTCTCCACTTTAGTTCTACTTCCTTTGTTTCTGAAAACACATCAGACGTGTTTTCTTTAAGAAGTTCTATTTTAAACAATTGATCACATATAGATTAAATAATCTCATTTGATTTCTTGGATGTCTTGTTTGCTACTTTCTCTGCTTGATTAATTTGTGCTCTCCATTCTGTGAATAACAATTCTTTGTGAAGCTTATCTATTTGTGGTAGATTAGTTTGTTTTCCTGTGTCTAAAATTTGCCACTGAATGTGTTCTTTGATTTTATTTTCAAGTTTTTCACATTCCAATTTATGAATTGCTATTTGTTGAATCATTATATTATTGGAATCACAATAAGAATCAATCATGGAAGCTTGGTGACAAAACATTTCTTGTTATTTCTTTAACATAGTATTTACATCAAGTGCTTCTTTGATGAATTTTTGTAACTGTGGTTGATTCTGTAATTCAGCCATTGCTTTTTCCAGATGTGCTTGATTTTCATTAAGCTCTGTCTAAGACTTCAGTTTGAGGTTACCAATATCTTCATGAAATTGAGCTGTGCTTATTTTGATCTGTTCAATGGAATTGGCTTTCTCTTCATTTAGAAACTGTTCTAACTCTTGTACTTTGGCTTCCTTTTGTTTCAAAAATATTCTAACCTCAGTAGCTTTATCAATAGTAGTGGTGGCATATGCCCCTGCATATTGTGATAACTTGGTTAGATTTTTAGTGGGATCATCTGAGGAATCCTTCCAAAGTACATCAAATAATTCATCTGTTGGTTTTGGAGTTGTTTCATCAATCCTTCTTCTTTTATTCCTTTTAACCATAGCTTTGTATCTAGGACTATAGAAAATGTCTAATGACGAAATATATTCAATGTGCAGAACTGTCTTATCTGTAGGGTAAGCTGGTATAATTTCTTTGTCATGCACTACTGGAACTCTTTGTAGTAGATTAACAGTTTCAACTATTTTCTGTGAAGGTTCTGGTGTTTGAAAACTCGATGTCTGATCAATATTGGGATTTTCTTTTGAAGTCTTTATTGCTTGAGAAAATTCTTCCAATGCATTCACCAAATCTCTTACTTGAGAGGGCTTGGATTGATCCAACATGCTATGAGTATGTTGAATTGTTTCCGAATTTGATTTTTTCCAATTTTTCTTTCTTTTCTCCAACACTTCTATCTCTTGAAGAATTTGGTCAAATTATGAATTTGCTTTCTTAGATTTGGATTCCTCATATTGATCTGAATTATTAGACTGCTGCTGTGATTGACCTAATTCATTTTCAGATATATCTTTCATTTCATCATCTATACTAACACTTGGAGTGTGTTTTTCATCTTCAATAGTCAACAGATTCAAAGGAACCTTTTCTAGTCTGTTGTTTATATATGCTTGAAAAGCTTCAGTATCTTCTTGGATTAATTGACTAGAAACGTATTTGATAATATCAGAAAAATTTTCTATGCCTTTGAAGAAATCATCAAATTTATCTTCTTCCTTTACAAAAGGCTTCATTTTTAGCTCTGTGATGTAATTTTTTATCACATCATTAGGATCATATAATCTTCCTGGCATAAATGCCAATTTCAACAACTGAATCTTGGGAACCTCTTTGTATGTATGGCCAATATTGGCTAGAGCAAAGGTGCCGCACTGTAGAGGGAAAGTAGGCCAAATAGCCTTTTTACCATCTTTCAAATGGTTTGTGACACCGTTGACAAGCTGATATGCTATTTCTTTTGTAAGTAATTTGTCGAGAACATAATAAGGTAAAACATGGGGGGAAGCATAACTCCCAAATACTCTAATATATGCGAACTTTTATTCAGCAAACCATCTTTATATGGTAAGAATATCTACATTGGCTTCTTCAGAAACACTTGGAGCCTTTTTGTTGAAAATCATTTGATGCATAGGCAATATGACTCCATGGTAGGTTTTATAGAAGTGCAAGTGGAACTCGGAATCCCAAAGTTCTCTATGGCAGATATGAATCGGGGTAGCTTTTTTGGTTGTCCATTTCCAACCCATGATAGGAAAATTAGAAGTGAAACAAATGGCATCCATGAAATAAGAAAACATAAAAAACGGAGGTACTTCTTTGAGTGAAACACTTCTTTTATTCCTATATTTAGTGATATGTTTGGCTAGGTAATTAGATAGAATGTCTGTCCAATTTAGGATAGAAGAATTGAAAATTGTGTCAATTAGGGGAACCCAATCTCTTGAAAATATAGTACTATCAGGCTTGGAAAATATTCTACACAACGTACCAGTGGAATAACAATAAGAATTACGAATTTGTGCAATTGGGTACATACCAGACTTGTCTTGCTTCAATTTCCCTTCATTGTCCTTACATTCATGGATGACTTTGATAAGGTCTGGATGTTTTGCTTTGAAAGTCTGCACATACTTATTATCGTATCTCTACTGCGGGGTTGGTAGATGATACATTGCTACTAAATCCTCTACTTTGAAAGAACCCATAATCTTTCCTCTCGAATTCTTGAAAATTCTATCTTCAATGTTTAAGTGGTCAATTTCCCACTTAACCATGTCTGTATAAGGAAGAATCTTTGGTCTCCTTGATATTTTGTGAATGTGCGAGCACGCAACATAAAAAAGGGTTGCATCAAAGGTCGATTCAGTGCCTGTAGCAGAAACTTTGTCTATCACCCTTGGTCCTTCATCTTCGAAGAGTTTGTACATTGCCTCCCATAACGAACTACCACAGTCTTTGTTGCAGATGGTGTTTGAAAATAATGAAGACATATTTGCATCTTCTGTGGATGATGTTTGAGAAATTTCCTTGCCTCTTTTGCTCATTTTGAACTTCTTCAACCAAATAATTGATTTCTTGAGAGTAAAGCAAATTTAACATATAAGGAGTCTCATAAGAGCTAATCAATCATTTACTTCTGATGCACACGAGAAGACTTCAATCTATCAATCCTCTTACATAATTCTTAATTTAATATATCACATGGCCTCACATGTAAGATCTATCAATCATTTTAAAGTCGTTAAGATCTTAAATTCCATTTGATATGACATAAGTTGTTTTCACATGTTGAATTCATTTAATACACAATTCATAATCATTTCTTATATTTTGCGATGCTTAATCTTTAAAGGTTGTGAAATGCGATCTGCGCAAATCGCAGATCGCAACTTTTATAAGATAATGTTTGAATGTATATTATAAGTTGCACGCGATGTGAAATGCGAAAAAATTAAAGTCTACGCGGTCACAAAAGGTTTTATATTTCCTATTTTATCTGTATGTTGGGTCTGCGGGTATCGCGACTTATATCATTTTCTTTTTATGGCTTTGTTGATTATTTAAAATGCGATACAAAAAATAAGGAAGAATGAAACGGTGATTTTGATATTTTTACAAGGTTTTTTTTTTAATTATTTACTTTAGAAAGGCTTCAAGTGCATTTCGCAGTTCGCATATCTTACATTTTATAATTCTTTTTCGAAATAATATATGTAATATGCAATGCACTTTTTAAAGGAAAAAAAATAGAAATTTTATTTTCTAAGGTTTTTTATTTTAGGAAACAAAAAGAATTTCCTATTTTATTTTTAAAGGGTCCCTATTTATAAAAATAAATGGGGCGGTTGTTGTATAGCACAACAATTGGTGATTCACTTGGATGAACCAAATGTCTCTAATAACTTTTTTTGAAAATTCTGAACCTTTTTTGAAAACAAAATATTTAAAGGAAGGAAATTTCAAATAAATAATATCTTCGCCAAACAATGAAAATTTCTTTTATTCATTTATTCATGAGAATTCCTCTATAAAGATATAAGTATGAAAATCTATATTAGTACTTACTTAGTTTAAAAAGGATAAAGTAAATAACCTTTGTAGATCAGCTTTATATATGTTTTCTCTTTTCATCATAGATAGAGCGTCTGTTCCAATAGGAAATTTTAAGCTTTTGGCAGGGTTACCTTTTACCTAGCTATGATCCATCTTTCCATCCAGTATTTCTCATAATTTTCATAAGTAAATTCTAATTTATGAAAACTTTCTCTTATATATTTTTAACCGCTTAAAAGCCATTGTCTTGGCTTGGTAACCAAATAATGACAATGCCATTCACAAATAGTAATTTAAACTCATCAAGCTGGCTCTTGATGAGACCCCTTGTCTTTATGATATAATCTCAAGTCATTACACTATTTTGGTAGATAGTATTAGTAATGTCAGTTAAATTATTTATTTATGAACATGGTAAACAAGCTTGTGATGAGACTTATTATCTTTTAATCTTTTCTTCAAATCATCTCTTTTTATTTTCTTTTGAATTCTTTTTGAAAACTTATAAGATTTTCTGGATGAAATGAATCATAGGTCCTTTTAAGATACTGGATGATAATGTCGAGTTTTAAATTGCCTTTTTGCAAGAAGGTTTATCACTATATTAAAGTTTTTTTTCTGAACTAATAAAAGAATATTCACGCTATATAAAAATGAGAATTCATCAAAACAAATAACTGTTTTATTGAAATTCCATTTTTTAGAAAGATAGAATCAATCTGTCTCTCTAAATATTTTTATTTTCCTTCTTTAATATTTTTATTTTTTATAAGTAAAAAGAAAAATGAAAAGAAAGTTTATCTGAGGTTTTTTTTGAAAGGCCAACCATCAGTACTAATCAAGCTTTTATTTTTGTAAAAAAAAAAAAACAAAAGATTTTAATATACAAGGATAGAACGGATTACCTACTATGAGAAATATTTTTTTTAAATTTGCCCATTAACATGCAAAGAATATCTTTTTCCTGATAAATCTTGCAACAAAAATGTTGATGGACCTATTTCTTCAATTATTTGAAATGGACCTAGCCAGAGTTTTTGAAACTTTGTGTGTTTACCCTTTTCCTCATGCACTTTGTCCCACTTCAATACCAAATCACCAATTTGGAAATTCTTTGGACTGTCATAAATTGAATCAAATGAAGCTTTTATTATTTTTTGATGATGTATATGAGTTTGTTTGGCTTTTTTTCTTTCTTCTTCTAATTTAAGAATTTGATCTTGTCTAAGTTGAAGGGAAGAGGAAGGATTCTCTTCAATAAACTGTACTAAAGAAAATGATGGTATTGTTACGTTTGTGGGTAAATTCGCTTCTTTCCCATAAAATAAAACAAATGGAGAAGTACCTATTGAAGCTTTGTGGGTGATTTTATCTGCTCAAAGAGCAAATAGTAGTGCTTTATGCCAATTTTTATGATTTTGTTCTATAGTTCATTTAATGATTCTGATAATTTTTTTATTTGTAGATTTAGCTAATCCATTACCATGCGGGTAATAGTTAGCTGATTATTTTAATTTAAAACCTCTTTTCAAAGAAAATTATATCATGGCATTTCCAAAAAATTAAGACGCATTATCAAATATCAGAGCTAATGGGAGACCAAACCTGGTGATTATAAATTGATCAATAAAATTTGTAATACTTTTTTTATTAACCACCTTCAATGGGAAAGCTTCTACCCATTCTGTGAAGTAATCAGTTGGAGTTAGAATATACCTGTGCTGTTTTGGAGAGTTAGGAGTTATTTCACCTATATTATCTAACCCCCATTGTTCAAATGGTTGTTGGATATTTACTGGATGTAATGGAAATGCTACTTTTCTTTCTCTTCCTGCTGCAGTTTGGCATACTTTACATTTTCTCGCATATTCATGTGCATCTTTAAACAGAGTTGGCCAATAATAACTAGCATGCAACATTTTATGAGCTATAGTGTTTCCTCCGAAATGACCTCCAACTGTTCCATCATGTAATTCCTGCATTACTTTTTCAGCTTCAATTTTTTCTAAACATCTCAATAATACATAATCATAATTTATCCTAAATAACACATCATCTATGAGTTGTTATTGATTTTCTTTAAGTCTCAAAGCACGCTTTGATTTATAATTGAGATATAATGGAGCATATCCAATTTTCAAGAAAAATTTCAAATCAACATATTGTGATTGTGAATAATTTAGGCTTACCTCAGATAGTTATATTTCATTCGATTGATCTTCTTCTATTGGTAAATGAGAGGCTCCAGTTAACATCCTACAAAGACCTTGTCCTTTAAAAAATTTAGCTGGATGCATCTCTACAACATATTCTTGAAGTGTTGTAACCCAATTTTCTCTCTTTTCTCCTACTTCCCGTTGAACTAATAATTGCCTTACTGTTGAGTAAGGTCCTATTATTTTAGTATGTGTTTTTAGGAGAAAAGGTTTGAAATGTTTCAAAGCTTTAAACAGATCATAAACTTGTTTATCCACAGCTGAATAATTTAATTCAGCACCTTGAAGGTTAGAACTAAAAAACGCAATCGGTGCTTCATTGTTTTGATTATTTAACTGTGTCAAAACTACTGCGTATGATGTATCAGAAGAAAATGTTTTAAGAAAATCAGGAGTTATTAAAGAGGGAGCTTCAACGATGGCTTTTTTTATCAACTCAAACTAATTTCTCTCTTCTTTTCCCCATTTAAAAATTGAATTTTTCTTGATCATTGATTGTAGGGGTAAGATGATTCGAGAAAAATTTGGAACAAACCTCTTTACAAAATTAATTTGTCCTAAAAATGATTGCATCGTTTTTTTATTGTGTGGTAGAGGAATATTTTCAATTTCTTGAATCCTATCAGGATCGATATGGATGCCTTGTTTAGAAACAATGAATCCCAATAATTTACCTTCTGATAAGAAGAAATAACATTTCTTTGGATTCAAGGAAAAACTGTATTTTCTACATCTTTCAAAAATGTTTTTTAGGTGATTAATGTTATTATTTCTATGCTTAGAATAAACAGTAATGTCATCTAAGTATATAACAATTGAGCTATTGATTAGTCCTCTGAAAGCTATGTCCATAGCACGTTGAAATGTAGTACCAGCATTAATCGGTCCAAAAGGAATTTTTTAATATGTGTATGTTCCCCACTTTGTTTTGAATGTTTTCTTTAATCTATCATATTGGTGTACCATAATCTGATTGTATCCTGAAAATCCATCGAGAAAAGACATCAATTCAGATCCTGCAACTGATTGTAATATCTGTTCCATGGTGGGTAAGGGAAAATTATCTTTCTGACAGACTTTATTTAAATTTCTAAAGTCTATGAAAATCCTAATGTCTCCATTCCTTTTTCTAACTAGAACCATGTTTGACAGCCATTTCAAATGTCTAACAGGAAAAATGACTTTGGCTTTGAGCATTTTGTTTAATTCATATTTAATTTGACGTTCTAAATTGGGATGAATTTTTCTAAGTTTTTGTTGAACATGCTTATCATCTGATATCATAGGTATGGTATGCCGAATTATGGAAGTATCATATGTATTAAGATCTGAATAATCCCATGCAAAGATATCTTTGTATGTTTTCAGCAATTTAATGAATGAAATCCTTTCTTCAGGCTTTAAACCAAGACCTAAGTTGATATTTTGAGGTTTTTCTAGTGTACCAAGATTAATCAATTCAAACTTTAAAGTAGAACTTTGAGTTTTTGAATTGGTTACCTTCTTAAACCTATCTTTCAGATCATAGAGATCTTCCATTTTTTACTACATATTTGGGAATTGAATTAGTATTTGGTTTATCTTCAATCTATAAATTATGTTCATGTTTATCTATGATCTGACCTTCATAAGCTTTGTTAGATGTAAAAAAGTCTACTATATCTGCATCATTATTAAATACTCTCCAATTTGTTACATTGTCAGGAATGGAAGGCCTAAAAACTAACTCAATTGAAAATCTATCTGGGCTAAATTCTTCAGCTGATATGAGTCTGGATGCTACATTATCAAGAAATCAGCACTTGCATTTTGTAATTTAGGAAATGTAGAGATATTGAATGCATTAAAATGGTAAGTAAGATTCTGAGCTAAGGTTTGATAATGTTTTAAATGTCCCGAAATACAATGAATCATATTTCTGACTTGTCTAACAACTATT
Source organism: Pinus albicaulis (assembly GCA_034641835.2). NCBI lineage: Eukaryota > Viridiplantae > Streptophyta > Pinopsida > Pinales > Pinaceae > Pinus > Pinus albicaulis. Next base: position 99,815,724 of record CM076580.1, on the reverse strand, counting down.
TCAGAATCTCCATATACTTGAAAATATTTGACATTCAATTCTATAGCTTTATATAGACCTTGTATCAATGCTTGATATTCAACAGTATTATTTGTACACTGAAACTCTAGTCTACAAACTAGCAATGTCTTCTCTCCTTGTGGATCAATCAAAATGCAACCTACTCCTACACCATCTTCTGATTTTCAACCATCAAAGTATAGAGTCCAAAATAAAGATTGTTTTGGAATTTGATTACTAAGATTAACACATCTAGAAGCATCTATTTGAGAAAAGTTTCCAATTTGAGAAATATCAGTGTTGATTGAAAAAGGTGAAAATTGAGCATTGAATGATCCAAGAAATGACTCAGCTGAATAATTTCCTATGATATTATTGGTGAAGGCTACAGGTTCATTTTCTTCTTCCAGTTCAGTGACTATATGTTTCATGAATTTTTCACGTTCAATTCTGATTTGATTTGGTTTTCCATTGTATGGTAACCACATGTGTGACCAATCGGTAGCAAAATATCCATGTAAATTTTCAGATCAGTCCCTGCTTAAAATAAGACCATAAAATTCAGGGATGTCTGCGACCAAAATATCAATTACTTGCAGTACCTTTGGATTGGATAATAACCTAATGGATACTGACAACATTTATCCAATAACTTCAACCCTTTTTCTATCCAATTGAACTATATGTACAACTAAATTTTGAGTAATATTCAATTTTGTACATATCGTTCTTGGCATAATGTTTGAAGAAGCTCCTGAATCAATAAGACAGTTATGATCATTTTTGTTGAAAATCTCGAAAGTCAAAAGTAAAGAGGAGTGTGTGAAATAGATCTATCACCAATTAAAACCGGATCATTGGGATTTACTTTGTTTGCAGACGATGGAGTTTTTCCTATATCTTTAGAATCTTTTGCTATAACTGGTGGTTTTATAGGTTCTACGGGAATTGCCTTGAGTTCTCTAAGAAATTTTTTGTTGTTGTTGCTTCAGTTTTGTCCTTTCGTGTAATGAAATATTTGCTTTAGTCTTTTTCATATCTTCAATTATATTATATTCTATTGTATTTGAAACTATCAAAGTCTTAGAAGTTGTATTGGGATCTGGTGGAATAGAATTTGTCTGAACAGTTTTAGATTTTCTAGCTACTGTCTTCTCCTTGGTGGGGAGAGATTTTTTTTTTTGATTTGATACAACCGAATCAGAAGAATATTTACTTCTTGTCGAGACAGGAATAACTTCACTTTCTTCCTCTATGGGAAGAATAAAATCCCATAAACCATTTAATTCAACTTCTTCTTCAGGTTCTAACACTTGTTCAGATGGTGAGGGATCTTCAATATCTTGATCAGATTCAGCATTCGAAATTACATTCAGAGGTTGAGAGGTTGAAGAAGGATTTCTCTTAAATGGGCAAAATGATTTTTTAGGGGTTGAGGTTTCACAACTTGTTTCTTTATTTCAATCATATCATTTGACATAGTCTTTAATACTTTTTGAAGACCTTCAAGATCAAATGGATCTTTTGAGACCTTCGTTCTTGAATCTTGACTAAATGTCACTTTTGTGGATTTCCAATCTTCTATTTCTGAACATTTTTCTAATGCTAATATTATTTTCTCTAAAACAAGATATTCTTTCATGTTCTCTAAAAGGGTAGCTTTACCAACTCTATCTACAAAAATAGCTATATTAGAAGGCAAAGAAGAGATATACCATTCTATTTGTACATCAACAATAGGTTTGGAAGCAGCTAGGATTTTATTTAATAACTAGTTAAATCTGGAGTTGAAATCTTTGATTCTTTCCCCTGAATTTGTTTTAAGATTGGAAAGGGCATTGATTAGGGATGCAACAGTTCTATCATTTCCAAATTTTGCAAGGAAAACTTGTTCAAAAGTTACCCAGTCAACAATAGATCCTGCTGGAAGTGAGAAATACCAGGATCCTGCAGATCCTTGTAAAGTATAAGGAAAAAATATAACTACAATATCTTCATGAGCAACTCCATTTAGATTCATGGCTAACATAAAATTGTTGATAAGTTCTTCAGCGAGAAGACCATCATCTGGATTATATTTAGGTAACCATTTTTCTGGATGGTTCGGAAGTGGATTTGGATTGGCTATTAATACAACACCAAGATTCGTCCAAGGTCGATTAGCCATAATTGGATTCAAACTTTGTGAAGATATAGAAGTAGATCCAGAAGTAGGTGGAATGAATGAAGAACTTACAACTGGAACAGTACTACTTGTAACAACACTGATTGTTTGAGTAGAATAAATGGAAGACTGAGAAGATGGAGATTGAATAAGAGGATGTGAAGAAGTAACTGAAGGGAAATTTGATGTAACTTCACTTGTGTCTAACTTAGATATGGATATAGGAACTTTTTGGCAAAATGATTGAATTGGAAATCCAAAAGGTGAAATTCCAAGTTTCTCTCTTTTAGATCTAATTAATATACCAGTTTCTCTAAATAGAGAAGTAACACTTTCCTTAGAAGCTTCTGGGTTAACAGGCTTTTCAGCAAAAATATATATTCCTTCTAATTTCTGAATTAAAGACTAAACTTCGAGAGACTTGGGAGTGAATTCTGAAGTAGATGACTGTTGAAATACTTTAGGAGATGATGGAAATGTTTCTACTATTTCTGATTTCTGAGTTGGTGATCTAGAGTCTGATCGGGAAGTTGTAGAATGCTTTTGGGGAGATCGACTCTTATGAGGGCTTCTAGTTTTAGGTTTAGACTTATATGCCATTCATAGTCGACCTCCTTCTAGCACCAAAAATGTTGAGGCCTCAGAAATCTGTGGCAACAAAAAAGGGGGATAAACACCTGGTCTGGACCTTAAACAACTCCTTTTCCGTTTGGGATAGTGGCTCCAACTGGATATAATGGGACCAGTTTCCTAGATTTGGTTTTTTTTTTTTATTGTTGGGTTTCTTTCAAAGGATTTACATGAAGAATTACTAAAAAACTAAAACAAATTTATTCTAAAATGCAAAAATTTGAATTTAAACATAATTTAATCTAACCCGGGATAATACTAGTTTGATGCGATCTAAAATTATATCTATTCAATCTGTGATGATGAATATCATCACAGATTTAATAGAATTATTACTTTGTAAGATGATTCTCTTGAAAAAATAGTCAAAAGAAAATGAGAAATATATCGCATATATCTTATGATCATATATAAAACAAACCAATTTCTATCTTTATATTGTATAATAGTGAAACTGATATTTCAGATAAAAAAAATTAATTTAACATATAATTCATGAAAACTTAATTCATCACTAATATTCAAAAACAGATTTAGCATACATGATAATAGTACCAAATGTGTACTGCTCTGTTCGTCTGATTAGTGATAATAGGCCACATTCAACTCCTCTATCAATAAGTCTTCTAAAGAATACAAAAGTGCATCAACATTGATCAACAAAATGATATATATAACTGAAAAGGCCATGTTCCATTACTTTATCAAGGCATTCACAAACTTACTTACAATTAAGCATTCTTTGCAAATGTTCTCAATAAAATTCTAGACCCTTCTCTAAATGCATGAGAAGGGCTTAAATACTAAACTAGCTAAAAACTAAAATTAAATTATTACAAAAATGTAGAGGAGGTTTCAAACAACCTTTCTCTAAAAAATTAACTTAAACAATAATCTAGGAACTTTCAACTAATAATCCTAACTTTGTGAATCTTGCCTTTATTTCTGAGTGTGATAACAAAGTTGACAAATATCTAGCATTGTTTTAAGCTGAGTTGGATGTGATATCCATGACCGAATCTGTCCCTTGAGAATAACATTTGAAATTACTGATTGAGATCTTTTTGCTGAATCTGTAAGAGACTGAAGAGTTTGTTGTTGATGGTAAGGTTTGATTAGAAAATTCCAGTAATTTTCCTGATCAAACTTATCAATTTTTTTGATAATTTCCTCTTGTGTATCTGCTCTCTGTCTCCACTTTATTTATACTTCCTTTGTTCCCGAAAACACATCAGACGTGTTTTCTTATGAAGTTCTATTTTAAATAATTGATCACATATAGACTGAATAATCTCATTTGATTTCTTGAAGGTCTTGTTTGCTGCTTTCTCTGCTTGATTAATTTGTGCTCTCCAGTCTGTGAATAACAATTCTTTGTGAAGCTTATCTATTTGTGGTAGATTAGCTTGTTTTCCTGTGTCTAAAATTTGCCATTGAATGTGTTCTTTGATTTTCTTTTCAAGTCTTTCACATTCCAATTTCTGAATTGCTATTTGCTGAATCATTATCTTATTGGAATCACAATAAGAATCAATCATGGAAGCTTGGTGAAAAAACATTTCTTGTTCTTTCTTTAACATAGTATTTACATCAAGTGCTTCTTTAATGAATTGTTCTAACTATGGTTGATTCTGTAATTCAACCATTGCTTTTTCTAGATGTGCTTGCTTTTCATTAAGCTCTGTATTGAGACTTCAATTTGAGGTTTCTAATATCTTCATGAAATTGAGCTGTGCTTATTTTGATCTGTTCAATGGACTTGGATTTCTCTTCATTTAGCAACTGTTCTAATTCTTGTACTTTAGCTTCCTTTTGTTTCAACAATATTCTAACCTTAGTAGCTTTATCAACAGTAGCAGTGGCATATGCCCCTGCATATTGTGATAACTTGGTTAGATGTTCAGTGGGATCATCTGAGGAATCCTTCCAAAGTACATCAATTGATTCATTTGTTGGTTTTGGAGTTGTTTCACCAATCCTTCTTCTTTTATTCCTTTTAATCACAACTTTGTAGCTAGGACTGTAGAAAATGTATAATGATGGAATATCTTCAATCTACAGAACTATCTGATCTATAGGGTAGGCCGGTATAATTTCTTTGTCATGCACTATTGGAACTCCTTGTATCAGATTAACAGTTTCAACTATTTTATGTGAAGGTTCTGGTGTTTGAAAACTTGATGTCTGATCAATATTGGGATTTTCTTTTGAAGTCTTTATTGCTTGAGAAAATTCTTCCCATTCATTCACCAGATCTCTTACTTGAGAGGGCTTGGATTGATCCAACATGCTATGAGTATGTTGAACTGTTTCCGAATTTGATTTTGTCCCATTATTCTTTGTTTTCTCCAGCACTTCTATCTCTTGAAGAATTTGGTCAATTTCTGAATTTGCTTTCTTAGATTCAGATTCCTCAGATTGATCCAAATTATCAAACTTCTGTTGTGATTGACCTGTTTCATTTTCAAATATATCTTTCATTTCATCATATATACTAACACTTGGAGTGTGTTTTTCATCTTCAGTAGTCAACAGATTCAAAGGAACCTTTTCTAGTCTGTTGTTTCTATATGCTTGAAAAGCTTCAGCATCTTCTTGGCTTAATTGACTAGAAACGTATTTGATAATATCAGAAAAATTTTCCATGCCTTGGGAGAAATCATCAAATTTATCTTCTTCCTTTACAAATGGCTTCATTTTTAGCTCTGTGATGTAATTTCTTATCACATCATTAGGATCATATAATATTCCTGGCATAAATGCCAACTTCAACAACTAAATCTTGGGAACTTCTTTGTATGTATGGCCAATATTGGCTAGAGCAAAGGTGCTGCACTGTAGAGGGAAAGTAGGCAAAATAGCCTTTTTACCATCTTTCAAATGCTTTGTGACACCGTTGACAAGTTGGTATGCTATTTATTTTGTAAGTAATTTGTTTAGAACATAGTAAGGTAAAACATGGGGGGAGGCATAACTCCCAAATACTCTAAATTATGTGAACATTTCTTCAGCAAACCATCTTGCTATGGGAAGAATATCTACATTGGCTTCTTCAAAAACACTTGGAGCCTTTTTTCATTTGATGCATAGGCAATATGACTCCGTAGCAAATTTTATAGAAGTTCAAGTGGAACTCAGAATCCCAGAGTTCTCTATGGTAGATATGAATCGGGGTAGGGTTTTTGGTGGTCCATTTCCAACCCATGGTAGGAAAATTAGAAGTAAAAAAAATGGCATCCATGAAATAAGCAGACATATAAAACGAAGGTATTTCTCTGAGCGAAACACTTCTTTTATTCCTATATTCAGTGATATTTTTGGTTTGGTAATTGGATAGAATGTCTTCCCAATTTAAGATAGAATAATTGACGATTGCGTCAATTAGGGGAACCCAATCTCTTGAAAATCTAGTACTATCAAGCTTGGAAGATATTCTACACAACATAATGGTGGAATAACAATAAGGATTAGGAATTTTTGCAATTGGGTACGTACCAGACTTGTCTTTCTTCAATTTCCCTTCATTGTCCTTCCATTCATGGATGACTTTGATAAGATCTAGATGTTTTGCTTTGAAATTCTACACATACTTATTGCCATATCTTTGTTGCGGGGTTGGTAGATGATATATTGCTGCTAAATCCTCTGCTTTGAAAGAACCCATAATCTCTCCTCTCTAATTCTTGAAAATTCTATCTTCAATGTTTAAGTGGTCAATTGTGCACTTAACCATGTCTATATAAGGAAGAATATTTAGTCTCGCTGCTATTCTGTGAATGTGCAACCATGCAACGTCAAAAAGGGTTGCATCAGAGGTCAAATCAGTGCCTGTAGTAGAAAATTTGTCTATCACCCTTGGTCCTTCATCTTCAAAGAGTTTTTACATTGCCTCCCATGATGAACTACCACAGTCTTTGTTGTAGACGGTGTCTGAAAATTTCCTCCTCACATGCAACCTATGACTTTTCACCTTATTTTTCTCCTATTTCTCCATTATTTTCATAAATAAAATGCTAATAATGTCTCTTTTCCTTTCCAAGGCATTTTCCATTACCTTTTCCAATTTCTTTTAGCCATAATAAACCAAATGAACACCCCTATAAGATGTTTTTCCCACCATTCAATTTGGAATATGTGTCCCATGACCTTGATCTTATCTTTTTTTACATGAATTTTTAACCATGGCTATTACAAAACACTCCCCCTTGGGGGAATACCATCCTCAGTGTTCAATGACATCTACAACTAGAAAACTGACAAAAACCAAAACATACTGCTTATGGAGCTTTATAACACAACTCATTGTAGTATTTACAATGAAAACTATTGAAAACATGACAAACATAACATTTACTGGAGGTTTATAACATATAACTCATTACAATATTTACAATATTAACCACATATATATTCATACACATTTACTTCAACCAACAAATAATCATATTGTTTATGGAGCTTTATAAATCTAGATCGCTACAATATTTACAATAATATACACATATACACATGCACATTTTCTCAACCAGCAAAAAAGGATACGATGCCTACATCCGCTATAAGGGAATCTAGAGGCTCACACCTCCACCCTCAAAGTAATACCAATACTCAATTTCTTCCAAGGAATTCTAGAATCCACTGTGAGATCCAAAGTATGCATCCAATGTCCAAAGCTACAATCCCGTGCCACTTTTCCTCGTAGTGAACAGTTACCAGCTCATTGTTCCATGGCACACTCCCATTGTGAATATAATTCCATAGGGAAATGCTAATGAACAAAACAAATACATCATCATCCTTCCCTTCTCTAATACACATTCCCTTGGGAAATATGGTCACCCCTTTCCATGAAATCACACACCTTCCATGTTTTGTGGGAATCCCCTTCTCTACTATGCAGTCCCTTGGGTGACCCCTCCCTTGGCAAGGTTTCCTTGCATCAAAATATACAAAAACCAAGGGATATCCCCGCCTCAAAACCATCATACTGGTCATACCATGCTCATGGAAATAAATGGACACTATTGGGTATCAATGTCCCACAATGGCCCTGCTCTTGAAGTACTTTACCGGCATACTACTGCTTGTTCCAATTCCTTTAGTTGTTGCTGCTAATTCTTGCAGTCATTTTCAACCACCCTACTGGGAATTTTCCATTCTTTCCTGTACCAAGCACATAAATGCCATTAGATTCAAAATAAATTGAAATAAATTGAGATCATACCTCATTGATAACTCGTTAATAAGGTACACCTACAATTATGTTTACTTCCTCTCACAACAAGTCAAACTAGTTGTTCCATTAAATGATCATGTATAAACATATCACATCTAGTTAGCTCAAAACGCAACCATAATAAATTAAAATCAAAAATTGCATGAAATCATCATAAATCACATGTAACCATCATAAGTCAAAATCATAGATCACATGTATAATAAAACTGAAATAAAATATTAATATTTATGCTTCATTGGTCCTTATTTCTGCCTTTTTTCTTTCCATACACACACCATATCGATTAGCATGCATGGAAAGAACCCAATGCCTTTGCTTCTCTTTAATCATGTAAACATACATACAATGTACATCACAAAACATACATCCACATGATGTATGACACCACATAATACATAAACTCACACCCAACACACAACACAACACATGCACCTATATCCAGTGTACAACAATATACACATATGTACACAGAGTACAACACAATGAATACAAATGTCATGATACAACAATTACACAATCACATACATAGCACTGCATGCACGCAACACAACATTTACGACATGCACACAATACCACATGTACACCAGTACAATATGTACATAGTACCACCTTTACATGGCACCACCTGCACAATGTGTTCACAACATCACATGTACACGACACCACTTGCACAACGTGTACAAAATTACACATGTACAGTGCACCACATGTACAACGTGTACACAACACAGCATGTACATAGCACCACATGTACACAACATCACGTGCACGACATGTACACAACACCACATGTACAACATGTACACAATTCCACATGCACACAACATCACATGCACAATCTTGCACACAAGACCATATGTACATAGTTTTGGGGGTAACCCCCCCCCCCCCCACCCCCCTTTTATTTTTCTAAGTATGAATCGTAATTTATCTTATATAGAGGGATAAAGAACTCCCTCTAAGGAGTGAGCATGATACAAGGGTGGATCCAGCTCAACCGAGAATAAATGACCAACAATCATCATTGCATTCCCAAATGGTTCTTTATTTATCTCCTCCCAAAGTTTTGACGCATGTAATTCGTCCACTTGTATCAAATTTGACGGCTACCAGATCCCATCGCACTCAAACTTGATCACGCGTTAGCACTCCCTTGTAGACCCATTGCCATGAAAATCGTTGATCAACTTTAGATCAACGGTAATCGCACCTATACCCATGTGCTAGTTAATTTCCTCCTCCATGTGATGAGTGGGTCCTGCCTGTCATGGTTGGTGGCACGACCAACAACAATTGCACACCTGGACGCCACATTAATGAGCCTTTTAAATCGCCATGAAACCTTAATGTCTCCATATTTTTCCCATTATTCTTGTTGGTTTAGTCTTTTGCATGCTCTCTGGCAAAGCGCGACCATCACTCTTTCAAGGTTGTAGGACTAATTTTTCATCGATGAATTTGCCCATATGGGCTTGTAAGTCATATTCTCTCTCCTCTTACCTATTGTGATTGTAATTCCACTCCTTTGAATTGTTACAGTCGAGCCAACATGTAAGGAGGCCATCATAAATGAGTTGGTCGGGGTGCAAGACACTAAGTTGTGCCTGACTAACATTATCACCCTGGAAAGAACCCTTACTTCTTCAACTGCTACGATGGCTTATGACCACTTCCTTCTGAGGACAAGAATCCTTCTTGCAGCCCTCCCTCCGGTTCATTTTGACCCTGATTCGATTTGTTGTTAGTTGAGCACTTTGAATTAGAGCAGCAAGCGATATACTTTAGAAGTCATTAGGGCAGTTTTGAGGTCTAAAATGGGCATCCTAAGGAAATTATAAAATAATAGTGGAAATAATAAAATAAGATTAGATTGCATCATCAAAGTTTAGAGGGAAAAATGTAAAAACTAAATTTTCAACTCGTATTTTCAACTTATCTCCCTATGGATTTACTCAAATCTCAAGCGGCAACACTTGTTGGATGTAAAATTTTATTCCACATCCAAGGAGTACCCATGTTGCATACTTTCAATGGACTCTGCTACAAAAAAAAATGAGAAATACATGAAAAGCCTGATTGCAATCACATTTTTTTATGTATTTCTCATTTTTTGTGTACCAGGGTCCATCAAAAGCATGCAACATGGGTACTTCTTGGATGAGGAATTAAATTTTGCATACAATGAGTACTCCTACTCAAAATTTTAGCAAAACATTAAGAATATAAGTTAAAAATACGAGTTAAAAAAGTGGTTTTATTTTTTTATTATTTTTTAATCTTTTTACTTTTTTACTCCAAAAATGATGAATCATCCCCCATTGTTGACATCGTCATCTTGAATCCTATTGGTTCTTATAAAGTTTATTTTGTTTGTACATTTATCTTAGGGGGCCCATTTTAGACCTCAAAATTCCCCTAATGAGTCATGCATTGTTTCTAAAGATTGACAAGGGGCTTATTGCGAAGATGTTGGGCATACGAGCCCAAGGAATAGATATTACATATAAAGGATTGGATAACGAATTCATCACGTGGGCTGATGGGAAAAAAACTTGCATTAAGGGATTTTTGAGGTCTAAAATGGGCCTCCTAAGAAAAATTGACAACAAAAATAAAATTTATAAGAACCAATAGGATTCAAGTTGATGATGTAAACCATGGGGGACGATTCACCATTTTTTTAAGTGAAAGGGTAAAAATATTAAAATGCAATAAAATAATAAAACTATTTTTTCAACTCGTATTTTGAACTTATCTCCCAAAGTTCTTACTCAAATTTCGAGCGGGAGTACTCGTTGGATGCAAAATTTAATTCCTCATCCATGGATTACCCATGTTGAATACTTTTGATGGACCCTGCTACACGAAAAATGAGAAATACATCAAAAAACATGATTGCAATCATGTTTTTCATGTATTTCTCATTTTTCGTGTAGCAGGACCCATCGAAAGTATGCAACATGGGTATTCCTTAGATGAGGAATTAAATTTTGCATCAAATGAGTGCACCTGCTCAAAATTTGAGTAAAAAAATTGGGAGATAAGTTTAAAATATGAGTTGAAAAAGTAGTTTTTTTCTTTTTTCCCTCTAAAATCTGATGATGTAATCAAATATTATTTTATTATTTCCACTATTATTTTATTATTTCCTTAGGAGGCCCATTTTAGACCTCAAAATTCCCCTAATGAATTCCTTAAGACCCTCTTTGAAAACCCAGACCCTGAGCTAAAATTGGTTTTTCCTATTCCCACTATTTCGCTTAATCCTTTCTACCAGACCTTGAAGTCTCTCCTATCGGTTATTTTTGGTCTTGCTGATGAATCTCAATTGGATGATTTGGTGTTCTTAGAAATTGATATCAATACCCTTCAGTTGGGCCAACAAACCATTAACTTCCCTAAGTACTTATCCCATGCCCTTACTGTAGATTTATCCACCACCCTTCCTTTTAGTTCATGTCGCCACTCTTCTTACATTGTTCACATAGTCCTCTCAAATTATCCTTCATATTTTCTCACTTTAAGGCTTCTTTTGAGCACCAAAGGCACTGACGATAAAGAGAGAGAAGTTTTCTGCCAGTCAAATGAAATGTACCCTCAACATGTCCCTTTTTCTTAATTGCAATATATTTACTTTTCCTCACTCTCTAAAGGCCAAGATAACAGAACCCCAAGTAAGTAGGATTTTAGAAGAACAGATTAGGGTTCTAAGATTGACCAAACAAGAAATTATTGGAAGCTAGTTTTTGTTTCCTGAGTATACGGTGATACGATTATACACATTTGACAAGCAACCTACTCGGCTACCTAAGTATGTGTCACATTTACCATTTACATATGATGTTTTAAGACAAAATATTGTGCTTAATGAATTTCATTTTGTATCTAAAAAGAAAGGAGAATTATTCAGTTATCCTTATGCTATATCTCCTTTAATTGCTAAGAATAAGAAAGACATTGATGCTTGGAAAAGGAGATGTCTTCTTTTGGATTCATGTAGGACGATTGTTGGCACTATGATCCATTAGGCATCATTTCGAGACATAAGAAACGGGTCAGATTATCAGCCTATGTGCACGAAAGTAGGCCCAAAATAGAGAGATTGGAAAATTCACCAGTGCTGGTAGAAGATGATTTATAGTTGGCATCATCTACTCGGATGATGAAAAAAGTTGCCCGAGTTGACTCCAATTAGTACTCCCAAATTAAGGTGCATGTAGGAGATATTGAAACTGCAGTTTCATGCTCTACTACTCCTACAAGTAAATGAAAAACTGATGGCCTGACTCAACTTGACGTAGTTTGGCGAGTCAAGATGTAAGAATATGATGTAGATGTAGATGCGTTCAATCAGTAGATCAATTAGTTGGATGCAGATATTAGGCACTTGAAGAGCATTGAGCCCAGAGAATCCGGGACTCAAGCTCTGGACATTAAACACTCATTTTAGAGATGGAGGAAATAATGATGTCTAGTGCAGAACTGATTGTAGTCCCTGAACAATCCCAATCAACAGATAACTCAACACTCAAAGAGATGTTACCTATAAGAGGGCCCTGTTTTATCTCGAAGACTGACTTCGAGACAAACATCTTAAATCTTGTAGTGGTTCAACCTGAGATAGGGGAAAACCAATAGATGGTTGGATCCAAGACATCTTCCCAAGCCATAAAGGTAGGCAAAGTTTCAAACATGGACATGATAAAATTACATCATAAAGAAGGTGAAATTGTAGCATAAATGTTATTGGACTCCACATCAGGGAACTGGAAGATGCATGCCATGATCGAGAAGGTTTTCGAGTAATTTAACATAGCCCATGTGGCCCTACGCACCAAGACCAATCGATCAAATAATTGGATGACATTGTTGTATGCCAGTCTGGACACCCTAAAGATATTTCTCCTCTGAAGAAATTACTTGAGGAGAAGGACAAAGAGATTAAAGTGCTCCAAGAAATCCTGAAGATCTCAGACAATGAATCTCATGTTCTGATACAATATTTAGAGAGGAAAGAGGAGGTCAAACTCCATCTTCAAGAAATATAAGTTGCTATGTGGATTAAAGAAGAAGAGCGACAGAATGCTCTCAAGAAGATAGAGACAGTCAGAGAAGAATCTCATGAAAAAGAGGAGAGAAATCTAAAACTCTTTGCAGAGTATAAGGCTTCAATTGATAAGTCTCTTAATTCAGCCCAAACAGCAGAGTCAGAGGATTCTGAGTTATTACACGTCAAGATCACTCAGTTAGAGAAATATTTGCAGTCAGCCAAAGAATAAATCGCAAGAGATGATCATCGAATTGATGTTGCAGTGGAGCAAAAGAATACTGAAATTGAACATATTCAAGTTACTCTGAAAGACAGGAACAACGAATTTAAATCCTTTAAATATGTTTTTTTTGTCACTGTGATAGGGAAGAAGGTACTCATAAATACTAAAGGAGAGATATGGAGAGAAATTTGGTAGAAGATCACTAAGTTCGAATATATGTGAGAATTCTTTCAGAATGTGAGAAGGCTTTAATACAAAGTTCCAACCTAGAGTCGAAGTCTACTGTTGTTGCCCTATAAAAAATACTAGAGGTCCTCGATGCCATTATATATATGGTAAATACCTTGGAAGAGGATTCTTTAGCAGAACTAGAGTTACCTTCTAGAGACAACTGCATTTTCTCTCTCTGCATGTTAAAGGAAAAACAAATTATAATGCAGCTAATGCTTGATGAATTCGACAAATTCCTCATGGAAATAAATTATTTTAGAACCATGGAACTATTTGGGAAGATGTGGTGTGCCTTCATTCTTGAATAAGGAAAATTGGACAATATTTTGGGAGAGTTTATTTGAGCAACTAAAAGCTACAGAGAAAGATTTTGGTTGTTTGGCCATGATAGAGGAAGAGATGGTTGCTTCTTCCCTAGTGGTAAATGCTCTTTGCTCGTACTTTACTATATTGGTTGGGATAATCAAAATTATGTGTAATCTCCCCACCATGAGGTATCAGATAAGATCACGTTTGGCGGTAGTAATTTCCAAATACAAGAATGTGCCATATTTAGCTACCCCTAAGTTGGAAAAACTAGTTGTATTGAGGAACCATTTATATCACAGTGCAGTAGTCAAGAAAATCTCTACCATGTCACAAGTGGTCGAACTGGTTCAACCTGTAGTCCATCACAGATCAACCAGAAGACTGGAACAAAATTCCCTTGATTACAAATTAGGTGCCAACTGTTAGGAAGCATGGGGTGCACATGCTCTCTCCAACAAGGCTGACTAAAAGGACCAAGTCGTCAAATCCGCGAATGCAACACAATTCTTAATGATTTCATTATCAAGATTTACTTTACTTTTATTTATTTTAATTTCAATGTCAATTAGTTACAACAGAAAAAATTACTAAAACAATTGTTTTGAAAACTATTATTTAAAGCCACATTTCCCATCATGGGGGTTGGGGGGGGGGGGGGTTTGCAGAAGTGGAAATTTTCTTATGAAATACTGAAACTGACTATACATGATACCCAGTTTTAATTTTCAATTCTGAAAGTCTGACATGATTATTCTTATTAGTTCTATCTGTTATTTCAATTTGTAGTCAAAATGAATTAAATCTGAGGCTCGCTCTCATTTAAGTAATAAATCATTTGGTTTTTGCACTCTGATATCGATATTATCAACATAATTGTTGAATTATTAGTCTTGAATGATTGATAACTAAGGTCTATCTTCATTTAACAATAACTATTTTTTTATCAGTGATTATAATTCTATATGTTTCTCTTGTGGTGTTGCTATATCTTTTTTAATTTAAGGTGAATTAAGTTCTCTATATTATAAATTTTTAATCTCTTATTATTGATCTAAAAGGACTGTATTAGTTTTGTTGTGTTAAGTGTCCTTTCAGTTAATAAACATGTACATATTTGTCTCCATTTTTTTGCTTAAGGATTGAGGAATTTAACCATGAAACATAGATGAAATTGTGAATTATAAGAATGAAAATAAGCCTAAATAACACTGAAAAATAGTGTATAACAGAGAAATAAAACCACACATAAGATTTATGCAGCAGGCATGATGAAGCAGTTCACCCCTCCTGGGCTACATCTGCTGGTCCAGCTCAAAATTTTGCAAATACATGTATTTGTAAGCCTCCAATGGTTGTTTTCTCTACACCAATGGCTTCAGAATTCTCAAATTAGTCTAGGTAGACTCTTGTTTCACCCAAATTGGTCTAAAATTGACCATCCTAGCCTTTTTCCCAATGACACCTAAAAATCCTCCACTAAATGTGGAGAATTGCACTTGTGTGCAGTTAAAAGTGGTCAAACCTCCAAACTTTAGGGGCATGCTTAATATCTTATTGAAACCATAATATTAAATGTTTTGGGGGGTGGGTGGCCACATGATAACCCCTGAAACTCCGTTGATAACATTAAATTGGAGCCCAACGCACTCCAAAACTGGGGTTGCAGTTTGAGTTACCATCGGAGTTTCCCCCTATCCGCCCGGAGATTCCATGGTTACTGTTAACATGTGAAAAGGTATTAAACATCGGAGTGAAAACCATTGGGTGTCAAGTTTTAATATCGAAGTTTCATTTGGTAGCATGTGACCACTTCTATGGGGTCACCGATGGGTTGACTATGTTCTCTCTTAATATACAAAGTTTTAAAACTTTAAATAAGTGTGGGGTTCCATAATGGTTAAGAACGATGTAGTAGAAGAGTTGGTGGATTTATTTCACACACATGCCAGAGGTCACAGGGTCGAACCCCCTATACCTCAAAAAAATTTTGATACATTGTACAGGGGACATGTAGCAGCCTAAGGGCTGGCTATGGTCACCCATTCATTGGCATGAAAATCCAACTCATACAACCATCCATGAATCAAAACATGACACTTGTCGACTTTTTATTGGCTTGGAGAAAAATGGATTATTCTTAGGAATATTCCTATTTTTGCTAACTATACACCTGCATGCTGACTGGGTATCCCAGTCAAACCTGTTGAAAATTTAGTTGTTTGGGAAATCGATTAGAACGTGATATCTCCCTCATATGACATCGATTTTTCAAACCGTTCATGACGCCAAAATTAGAAATATGAGATCTACCTGGTTACTCAGGTTTGACACAGTTTCGAGCACTTTCAAGTTTGAGCAAAACTTATGAACTCTGGATCACACCTCCCCATTGGGAAGCTTTTTGACCCCAAAATACTTGATTAATTGTTTAGTAGATGAGGGTACAACTCCCTCACCTTTACAACTTCCATCCACTTTGCCTTACTTGGCTTACTACCTTTGAGCCCAACTCGAAGGTAGTCAACACTTCCTCTCTTGGATGTTCTTGTCCTCCTATCAAGAATTGTATCTTCCTTGAGATCATCAACAAATTCTGGCAAAAAATATTCAATAGAAGGTAGATGAACATCACTTCCTTGATCATCGATCAAAGGTGGCTCATAAAAATGTAAGTTTTCAACATTAACAACTGAATACATTTGCATATATGAAGGCAAGTCAAGTTGAAATGCATTGTTACCAACTTACTTTATGATCTTGAATGGACCATAGTGAATGGGTTTGAGCTTTTTACCTTCACGTTGCATCCTTTCTTTGCTTATGTGCAACCATACCTCATCTCCTTCTTGAAATTTGTGATCAACTCTATGTTTTTCATGCCTCTCTTTGTATTTTCTTTGAATCTTCTCAAGCTGTTCTTGAACTTGCTGATGAATAATCTGAATTTACTAAGTGAAAATTTGAGCCTTGTCAATATCACTATGCCCATAAATTGAAACATCTTTCTCAAAGATGAATTCTAATGGAAATTTTGGAAGATACCCATAACATACTTCAAAAGGTGATGTATTTGTAGAAGAGTGCTTTGCCAAGTCGTAAGCATGCTGAATGTAATGCAGTTGCTCATCCCACAACTTAGGATGTTTGATGCAATATCCTCTGAATAGATGAACTACGGTTCTGTTCACCACCTCGGTTTGGCCATCATTTTGTGGATGAAAATTAGTACTCTTCGTCAACTTTGTCTCCATCATACTCTAAATATTGGACCAGAAATTCCCAATGAACCTGGAATCCCTGTCACTAACAATAGAAGTAGGCAATCCATAATGAACCCATACACACTGAAAATAAAGTTCAACAATTTTTTCAGTAGTAATGGTTTTCTTACATGGCATAAGTATACACATTTTATTGAGTCTAACCAGATCTAAAAAAGATAATCATGTTGTTTTCTTGACATAGGTAGACCTCCAACAAAGTCCATGGAGACACTCCCCCATGGCCTTGATGGTATCGGTAGTGGCATGTACAACCCAAGCATCCTATTGTTAGGCTTGCTTGTTGCACACATAGAACAACCTATTATAAAACACGACACACTATCTATCATTCGAGGCCAATAGCAATACCTCTGTAGATGCGCCATTGTTTTTCTTTCCCC
This sequence comes from Pinus albicaulis, assembly GCA_034641835.2. NCBI lineage: Eukaryota > Viridiplantae > Streptophyta > Pinopsida > Pinales > Pinaceae > Pinus > Pinus albicaulis. The sequence continues at coordinate 99,798,214 of CM076580.1, read as the reverse complement.
AAAGTTTCTAGCAATAAGAGATGAATGAGCCTCTCTCATGAAACTTAGCCTCTCTCCTTGTGGTATACACAGCTTGCCTAAATGAAACATCAAATTTTTATGCATGTGATAATCATTTTCCTCAACTTGATTCCCTTCACTCAAACTAGCATACACATCTTGAAAATCAACATCATGTGCATGTTGTTTTATGTAACTCTAATGTACAATAGAATCATTTTTAAGCAAAGTAGAAGCACTTATAGTTGGCCTTAAAATCATATCAGAAACTTTATTGAAAATACCTTTCTTGTACCTTATAACCAAGTGAAACTATTGAAGGAAACCCATACACCTGAAATGTCGTGATTGCAGCAATTTTGTTTGCGACTGCAAGTGCTGTAATGGTTGGTGATCGGTATGTATAATCGTCTCTTTGCCCATCAAGTAGTGTTTCCACTTCTTGACGCTTTGTACCAATGCATACAACTCTTTTTCATATGTATGATAATTAGTTACAACACAATTGAATTTTTCAAAATGAAAAGTGATAGGCTTACCCTGCTACAAAAGAATTGCGGCCATGGAATAATCACTAGCATCAGTTTGTATCTCGAATGACTGTCTCAAATTCGGTAACGAAAGGATTCGAGTTGAACTGATCTTGTATTTTAAAGCTTCAAAATCTTGTTTTTGTTTGCTTCCCCATTGGAATCCTTTCTTCACACTTGTCACTGCATGCATAGGAGCTACAATGGAAGAAAAGTTAGCAATAAAATTTCTCCAATACTTAGCTGCACCTAAGAAACTTCTTACCTCTGTTACTATTTTGGGAGTGGGCCAATTCACAATGGCTTCCACTTTAGAAGGATAAATTTTCAACTCACCTCCTCCTACAATGTGTCCCAAATAAACCAAAGAAGTCTTTCTGAACTCACACTTTCACATCTTAAGAAAAAAAAATTCTTTCTTTAAAACATCAAGCACCCTATTTACATGCAAGACATGTTCTTCTCTTGTTTTGTTTAAAATCAGTATGTCATCTAAATACATAATCACAAATTCATCAATAAATGGACGCAAAACATTATCCATAACACACATGAAGTTGCTGGTGGATTTCACAAACCAAATGGCATAACCAACCACTCAAAGAGTCCTTGTTTGGTTTTGAATGAAATCTTCCATATATCACTTTGTGCAATTATTACTTGATGATATCCACTTTATAAATCTCACTTAGTGAAAAAAATTTCTTCTTTCAGATGATCAAAAAAATCATCTATCCTTGGGAGCGGGTATCGATTCTTTACCGTTATCTTTTTCAAATCTCTGAAGTCGACACACATGCACCAAGTCCCATATTTCTTCAGAATCAAGACTATGGGTGAATCGCATGGTGAAGTGCTTGGCCTTATGCGTCCTTTGTCCAACAACTCTTTGATTTTACTATTTATTTTAGCATTCTCCATTATCGACATGCGATACATGTTGATGTTTGGAAGAGGAAAATCTTGCTACAACTGAATCTCATGCTGAATATCCCTTTTTGGAGGAAATCATGTTGGCTCCTGAAAAATTTCATGATGTGCATCAAATACATCATATAAATCTTATTTCAACTTAGGATCACAATCCTTAACAGATTCATGATTAACATAAGCTTTAGGCTTAATCATTAGAAGAACAAAATTCTTACTTGAATTTACCAGCCTCTTTACCTGTCCAACATTTACCATAGCAATATTTGTCTTCTTGCAATGTCATCTAACAATGCAATCCTTTCCATCTTTGAATAAATGATATTTGCTATCATGGCTATGGAAGATCACTTTCCCTTCATACAAGTAATGACTGCCCAACATAATACCTGTTATGTCAAGCGGAACCACATCTAATTCAACTGTGTCAACATAATGTGCAGTTATTGCAAACCACAATATACACTTCTTTGAAACCTATAAATTTGCATCCTTACAAATCCAACCAAGTGGATATGGTTTTGGATGTGGAATGGTCTCAATATTAATTTTCTTGACCAATTATTCAGAGATTAAGTTTGCTTGTGACCCACCAGCAAACAATGTGTCAATATTGGTATGTTTGGATATGACCCTCACATGAAACAATTCAATTCTCTCTTCTTCATTCAGAGCTTGTATGTGTCAGTTTGATGTACTAGTACTGGGTTTACTTTCAATTTCTTTCCCCTTCATGTTCTTGAACCCCATGACTGTAATTTTAGATTCATCACCTAAATCCTCTCCTAAATCATGTTGAGTTGTAGCTGCAATTTTTTGTTTCCCTTTGTTGTTGGAGTGTTTGGGCCTCTTTTCAGGATGTAATTTCCAACAATTATTTTCATCATGGCCTTCTTTTGAAAAATGTTTACAAAACACTTTTTCTTCCTCTTTCTTAACAGATGCATTATTTTTTCTTTTTCCTTTTGAGCTCTTCTCTTTGTTTTTCCCCTTAAAAGGTTTCTTCCTACCCTCATCATAATTTTTTTTCCCTCTAGCTTCTAGCTGTCTAGCCTAAACATACCTCATCTAGACTTGTAGGGTTAAACATGAGGATAGTATGTTTTAGGTAGCTATGTAAGCCTCCTATGTACTTGAGCAAAGTATCTTGGCTCTGCAAATCTACCCCTAATAAGAGAGCTCTTCTCCTAAATTCTTGGGTGTATTCTTACACATTCTGTCCTTTAAATTTTCTAAAGTTTTGTGAGTTCATTACGGCATTCTACACATGAGATAATGGATAAAACTATTGTTTTATTGCAGTAATAAAATCAGTCCATGATAGCATAATCTTACCATGGTTCTTGATCTCCTCCTTTGTCTTGGCTTCCCACCAAACAAGTGTTGCACATTCCATTCTTAATGAAGCTAATTGGATTTTGGTATCATCATATTGAAGGTTTTGGATTCTCAAATAGTCCTCCAATTGCCTAATCCAATTATCAAAATTTTCTGCATTTAATTCACGATTAAACATTGGCAATTCAAACTTAACATCAAGTTTTAGAAAATAATTTTACCAATGTTCTTTGACTTGTGTGGCTGATTTACTAAAGATGAAGTAGAGGATGATGATGATGAGGGTGAGGATGGCAACTTTACACTGCTTCCATTTCCTCTATTGCCCTTCTTTGATTTATCTTCATCATTGTGACCTCCTGATGATCCTTGTCCTTCCTTGTGAAGTTTGGATCCTTCTCCTTCTAGTTTCTCATTCCTTTCTTGATAAAGGATTCTAACCATCTTAGTCATCTCAAGGAATGATTTTCTGAACACTCTTTATTCCTCTTTTGGATCCACTTCTTCATGGATTTCTTCTTCCTCTGAAGGCATGCTTAGTGTTGCTTCTACTTCTTTAGGAGGTGAACTAGATGGTGGAGATTGTGGCAATATTTCTCTCCTTTGTTGTGGCTCACATTGAGACCCTTTTGCTTCCACCAATTTTCCTTCTCCTCTCTTGAGCTTGAGCCTAGTAAGCATGTGAAAACTTGCAAACAGTTAAACAAATATTTGCACACAACAACACCAGAGAATAAAACTCTAGCTCTGATACCATTCTAATTTGAAAGGATTGTATTCGTTTTGTTGTGCTAAGTGTCCTTTTAGTTAATAAACATGTAAATATTTGTCTCCATTTTTTTTCTTAAGAATCGAGGAATTTAACCATGAAACATAGATGAAATTGTAAATTATAAGCATGAAATAAGCCTAAATAACACTAAATAATAGTTTAGAACAGATAAATAAAACCACACATAAGATTTACACAGTAGGAATGATGAAGTAGTTCACCCCTCTTGGGCTACATCTGCTAGTTTAGCTCCTAATGGCATGTCCATCTTTCATTATGCTCAAAATTTTGCAAATACATGTGATTAAAAGCCTCAAATGCTTTTTTTCTTTGCACCAATGGCTTCATAATGCTCAAATTAGTCTAGCTAGACTCTTGTTTCACCCAAATTGGTCAAAAATTGACCCTCCTAGCCTTTTTCCCAATGACACCTAAAAATTCTCCACTAAATGTGGAGAACTACACTTGTATGCTGTTAAAAGTGGCCAGACCTCTGAAATTTAGTGGTGAACTTAATCTATGGCAATTGAAACCATAATATTAAATGTTTTGGGGAGTGGGTGGCCACATGCCAACCCCTTAAACCTTTCGGATAACATTAAATTGTAGCATAACCCACTCTGAAACTAGGGTTGTACTTTGAGTTACCACAGGAGTTTCCCCCTAGCCACGTGGAGATTCCATGGTTACCATTAACATGTGATAAGGTATTAAAAATCAAAGTGAAAACCATCAGGCATTAAGTTTTAAGGTTGCGGTTTCGTTTGGTAGCATGTGACCACTTTTATGGCGCTACCGACAGGTTGGGACCGCCATCGTGCCCCCCCCACACCCCCCCCATATACAAAGTTTTAAAACTTTAAATAAGTGTAGTGTTCCATAATGGTTAAGGCTGATGTAGTAGCAGAGTTGGTGGATTTCTTTCATGCGTAACCTGGAGGTCGTGGGGTCAAACCCCTCAAACCTCAACAAAATTTTGATACATTGTGCAAGGGACACGTGGCGGCCTCAGGGCTGGTCACATGCCACCCATTCATTGGCCCAAAAATCCAACTCGTACAACCATCCACGAATAAAAACATGACACTTGATGACTTATGAATGGCTTAGAGAAAAATGGAATATTCTTAGGAATATTCCTATTTTTTCTGACTGTACACTTGCATGCTGACTGGACATCCCAGTCAAATCTATCAAAAATTTAGTTGTTTGGGAAATCGATCAGAATGTGATATCTCCCTCATACGACATTGATTTTTTGAACCGTTCATGGTCCCGGAATAAAAAATACAAGATCTATCTGGTCGCTCAGGTTCGACATAGTTTTGAGCACTTTCAATTTTGAGAAAAATTTATGAACTCCTGATCAGTTATGAATCCCAATCACGATATTTAGTATTAGTTATTTTCATTTACAATATAGAGTAAAATGAATATGCCTGCACTTGTTTCACATGTTCCTTCTTAACTTGAGGATAAATATTAAGTCATTGTTTTTCTTTTTTCCTTATTTCTTTTTCTCTTTTCTATGATTTCTATTATCCTTGTTAGATTTTAAAACCACTGTTTTGCTTGTGAGGAATTCGATTTAGGAATTGTGTATATTTAAATGTGTTTCCTCCTTCTGTGAATACCACCACCTATTACAACAATTGATTATATATATATCTGACCATATTTTATTTTTTATTGAAATTCAAATAATATAGATTACAGGGTTACCCCCTGTGGTGTGTTGGAGGTCAGCAGTTACACCTAGACTAGGAGGACTCGTTAGTCCTCATTGAATGCGGACTTGAATAATTTACGTGTAAGAAATATTTGAGCACCAACACATAATACCACATGTACAACATGAACACAACACCACATGTGCATAATACTGCATATACAACATGTACATAGTATCATATGTACACAACACTGCATATCCAAAATGCACACAATACCACAGATACACACATGAACATGTATGATATGTACACAACACCACATATCAAACATGTACATAGAACAATCTATACCCAACACTGCATATGTAATATGTACACAACACCATGTATACATTAAGCACACGACACCATAGGTACAATCAATGAATGTTCAATATGCACAACATATACACAAAAGTGACACTGCAAATCCAAAACCACATTGTCTGTACCAAACAACCTTGCTTCCAGTGTCTCTCTATCATCCATGCTTATCCTAGCATGTCGCAGATCACACTATTTTCATTCTACTGATGTATCTCTCAACATTACCTGTCGAAAACATAGGAATAATATAAACTCATATCCACATGATACTAACCTCATGAATTTGTTAGGTCTATTCTCACAACTTGATTCCTCATAAGACCACAAACCTCTTCATTCCATTCACCTGCATAATAAATCATTTCTCCACAAGAATGATACTTGACAACCCTGTCACATAGTGGCATAGATACATAGATACATACATATCTATAATCATTAGCACAAAACAATCATGATCATGTTAGAAAATGACATAAATACACATATATATACATATGCACATTAGTATTAAGCAATCATGATCCATGATGACCCTATCAGACATGACATACATACATACATACATGTATACATATATAAACATCAGCATAATCATGAAAAAAACATAATTATTAGATAGCATAAGGTCAAGGTTAAGAGAACACCCTTTATCTATGGACAACATGCACAACATTGAGAACAATAGTTCCCAACTTAGCCAAGACATATTACAACTCAAATATATTTACGTTATCTTTCCTAATTACCTTTCTCATGATTGTACTACCAGTGTCCATTTACACCAATGGACCCAAACAATCCAACAAATTGTGATATTCTTGCCTTCATCTTCCCTTATACATGCATTGAGCTTCATCCGGGTCTTATATTACCTATTGGGTTTCATCAAGCTCTTCCTGAACTCCATTAACTTTCCTCATTCCCAACCAATTCCCATGACCCTCAAAACATAAAATGCAAGAAAAAAATTAAAAAAATAAGAATACCATGAAAAACAATAGCAATACAACACCACAAAAAAGTGGCATGGCCATGCACTAGACACAATCAAGACCGAAAATCAAGCGCAAAAAATCACAAAATACCAAAATCACAAGACTAATAAAAAGCATCATGACTCAATCCCCTTGGGTTCCCACTGCTTCCAAGGCAATTGTAAACCTAAGCCTTCTTCAATATTTCATAACAGTCTCCTTTTCCATGCAATTCCCAGCATCATACTCCGTAAACACATCACTATCAGTGTATAAATAAATATAGAAATATACCAGTTACCTTACCTTGATGTGTCAAGCACGTTTCCTTGTAACTGAACACATCCATACCATCTCTCAAGGGACTCTAATTCCCATGATGAATCCATCCAAAACTAGAAACTAGTTGTTATACCTCTCAAATACATGTTCAGGAATATAGCATATACACACATAATGTTAAACAAAATCAAGGTTAATAATACTTCCTGTATGAAAAGCACTAATTCTTTTGGAATTATAGTTTCCAAACATAGCCAAATGAATTTTCACCCAATTCCTTTATTTTACCTTTTCCTTGTTGTAATTGGTTCTTACTATGCACGGTCACATCACCCAACTGTTAGTTATATAAAAAAAACAACTATTACATTTTCATGCTAATACAAAGCATATTTCCCTACAACTATTCACACATGTCAATAACATTCCAAGAATCAAAACATCATGTCTATTAATCTTAAATCAATCCTTACCAATACTAACAATCATGTCATAGTCAACACACAATTACTAATCATAATACTACAACTAGCGGTCACTTATACTTAAGTACATATATGTTGTCTCGGCACATAATGTGTTAGTACAACGATCTCAAAACAAAATAATTCCATCATGCAATATGAAACATAACCATATCATGCAATTACTCAAACATTCAATCAACTTGTAAACATACCATGATAGATAAATCAAATTGATGACATAATAAAACTCATACCTCAACGTATCTCGGCGGAGGCTATCACATCTACACAAGTCAATCCATATTAATATAAAACAACATCACAAGTATATCATCTCATACCTGAATGTCACAACCATAACCATCTAGACAGACTAATCCAGATCAACACGATACATATAACATGAATATATTAATGCAATAACCCTAATCATAAAGTTAACTAACACATAACAACAACAAGTTAACGTATAACATACTCATCAACAATATATAACATAATCATCAATATAACAATCAACAAGTTAACATATACCATACTTATCAACAAAATATAACATAATCATCAATATAACAATCAACACGTTAACATATAGCATACTTATCAACAACATGTAACATAATCATCAATATAACAATCAACAAGTTAACATATAACATATTTATCAACAACATATAACATAATCATCAAGTTAACTAACATAAAACCACAACAACAATGCATATAACAACAAGTTACTATCATTCATGACTATTCGACACATGTGCATATAACCACACTGATTCACTAGCATCTACCATACATGTAACCACAACAACAATAAAGTGACAAACATGTATATAACCCTAATGCATATAACAATCCATTAACTAACATACCTACATTCCAAACATATAATACATGTATGGTGATCTACTCTTACCCCAAAGTCTAGTGTTGAAACCTTGATTTTATGCTCTGCTTATCTTTCTCTATCTCAACCAACACATCTACATCATAACATACCAACAACATCATGATGACACAAACTGCACAATGACCAATATAACAATCAACAAGTTAGCATATAACATATTTATCAACAACATATAACATAATCATCAAGTTAACTAACATAAAACCACAACAAAAGTGCATATAACAACAAGTTACTATCATTCATGACTATTTGACACATGTGCATATAACCACATTGATTCACTAGCATCTACCATGCATGTAACCACAAGAACAATAAAATGACAAACATGTACATAATCCTAATGCATATAACAATCCATTAACTAAAATACCTTCATGCCAAACATATAATACATGTATGGTGATCTGCTCTTACCCCAAAGTTTAGTGTTGCAACCTTGATTTCATGATCTGCGTCTCTTTCTTTGTCTCAAACAACACATCAACATCGTAACATACCAACAACATCATGATGAAAAAAACTACATAATGACTACCACGATGCATTCATGATCTACCATGCATATATAACCATAATCATGAAAATGCATGCATAACAATATATAGACACTGAGATGCATAAAAAATTCATAAACAACCGACATGCATTCATGACAAACACATCCCAACATAAACATCATCAAATTCTACATGGAAACACAATTGAAACCATGACCACCACCATGCATACACAATAAGCACATATACTGAAAGCATAAAGAACACATGTGCAACCGACATGTATGCATGACCAACACACTGCCCATCTAGTCTAAGGGTTGAACCATGCTTAAATACCACTTTGTAACACCCTCCTCCCACATTTAACAAAGATAACTATTCCATTGGTGTAAGAATGTGACACTGAGTTACTATGATATGATTCAACTCCCTAAGTTCAGTTAAGGAAGTGGAATCAACGAACCTACACTTCACATGCCTCCCTCAGGTGCTACCGGACCCCCAGGAGTTAATCCACCACTCCAAGTGCCCAACCCCTGAGTTAATCTAGCATTCCAATGAATTAAACCCCAAATTCACTCCCATGACAAGGCATGCATGCAATTTGTCACTCCCACAATGCCTGTAAGGGAGAGACTGCAGTCTTCTTCAGCCAGTCTTGTGCCAAAGACTACGATATTTAAGCCACTTTTTCAAAGTTAGTATCCAAACCACTCCCCAAAACTTGATGATACTTTCCGAGACAAGATTATACCAATACAAAGCGTCTAACACAAAAATTGATTAAGGACTTGACCTAATCAATCCCAACCATGATAGTCATTTAGTCAAACATATCACAAATATGAAATCTATAGGTTTCAACAACATACCTGAGCATAGGGGTCTCATACTTATCTGAGAATCACTAAGAATCAGTGATGCCTTATCACAATAATTTCATTATCAACTATTAGGTCATATATTCATTGTTCATTCATATACTAATCAAAACATGATGAGAGTCATACATCATAATTGTCATAAAACATGCTTATAACCAACAAATGAACAAAGATATATCAATGAGAAAATAATCACTAAATCCACATAAAATCAAGTACCCTTACTCGTGAAAATACTAAGGGACAAAATAGCTCTTATTAAAATATGCAAACCCAACCAAGTTAGGGACTTCCACATACCACCCGACCATACACTAGGTTGACCCAAATATTTCTCTTAGCTAGAAACCACTGTGCCATACTCCAAGCATGAATTTGGGATCTCATGAAACACTTCAAGAACAGCCAAACCATGGATTCTATAGGCCAACCATATCAACCCTCAACCAGTGATTCCACTTCACGGTTGGACATCACTAACCATCACCAGATTGGTCTCTAGCCAAGATGTCTAGGGCTCCAGAGAATTTGTTCCAACCAAGGCTCTAGGACTAGTAACTCAATCCACAACAACTATCGGGCTCCATAGTGCTTGTCAGACCAAGGCTCTAGGACTAGTAGCTCAAACCACCAAGGGATCCAGAGTGTTTTTCCAACCAAGACTCGAGGAATATCAATCGAAGTTGTTACAAGAATATGGAGTGTTTATCCAACCAAGGCTCTAGGAACTAATAACTCAACCCACAGTAAAAGCAACATGATAACCAACCTTAAAAAAAAGGAAAGAAACCTGCAACACCATGGCTATCCAGGAAATGGCAAGGGTAGGAAAAACCACTGCCAATCTAGGCTATCCTATATGCCAATGGCATATCATAACCAAGAAACCACATGCATGTGCCATGCATGCCAAAAATAGCTAGGAAATAATACATTAAACTCGGTACTTGCAAGAAAAACCCATTGTATCTATTGATCCCGATGTCCTCTTACACTTTCTTGTTTCTCCTTTACCTTCTTGCTCCAAGTCCCAAGTATGCCATGCTCCTCCAAGAGTGCTCCAAGAAAAATCTTATTGTCCAATATTAAGAGAGAGAGAATAGAATGAGAGTAATAAGTGAACTAACAAAATTCTGAGCCAAAATATTACCAACTGATCCGCAAAAGCCTTTTTATCAAAGAGACCTCTATTTTCTTCATTTTCCATTATTTTCCTTTAATTTCCTCCTCACATGCAACATGTGACATTTCACCTTTGTTTTCTCCTATTTTTCATTATTTTCATAAATAAAATGCCAATAATGCCCCATTGTCTTTCCAAAACCTTTTCCATTGCGTTTGCCAATTTCCTTTAGCCATAATAAACCAAATTAACACCCCTCTAGGATGTTTTTTCCACCATTCAACTGGGAATACGTGTCCCATGACCTTGGTCTTATATTATTTTACATGAATTTCTAACTAGGGATGTTACATACATAGAGGAGGTAGATGTTGAGGAAGAGATTTTTACGCAAATAAAGAAGAAATAGATAATGATAGTAATGACAAAGTTACAAAATTTAGAAAATTGAAGTTCAATTTTTTTATTGTAAAATATTTGGTGATGATGAATGTAGTTTTTGGAGAAAACAACAAAAAGTAGCTAATTTTTCAAAGTAAAAGGATATTTGGGCACTTAATTTCTAGCTTGTGCTTAAACTAACAAGCTACAAAAAGCCAAAAATACCTTTGTAAAAATAGATGAATCTACAAAATCTAAAGTACTTATGGGAGATGACAACTTTTGGTGGGAGTTAAGGGAAAAAGGAGAGTCACTTGAATGCAAGGAAAATTAAAGCATATTAATTATGTGTTATATGTTCTTGGTTTAGCATATATTTTGTTGAGTGTGTGGAAACATATTTCAAAGATATATTTTTCTATTACAAAATAAATTATCATACAATCTATGAAGAAAATCATAATCAAATAAAAGCCAAAATTTATATGTTGGAAAATATAATTTTTGCTTTCAATTTTTCTTATGAAGTAATTAGAGAATTAAAATTTTGTTACTTGGTTATGGAATAAATGTGCATACATCTATATATAATTTAGTTAAACTTACAACAAAATAGGAAAATGGTCAAATATTTGTCTCTTATTAATCATGCATATTTTGTTTGAGAATGATGGATTTTTTGTAAGAAACACAAAGACACATTTCGAGTAGGAGAATCCTGGAGTGAAAAAAATTATTAGCTAATATAGGCATATGTATGTGGTCCCATGCAAACCTTTTCACTCAACAAAAATAAGTGTTTTACCAATTTTGCGGATGATTTTAGTTGAGGAACATAGGTGTATTTCATAAGGAAAAAATTAATTCCTTTGTTATTTTTCAGCAATTTAAAGATGTTGTTGAGAAGTAAAGTGGTTATTTCTTAAAGGTTGTTAAACCCTATATACACCCTATGTTAACCTAAAACCCATTATTAATCCCTAGATATTAAGTGATTATGTTTATTATGTAGGATAGAACCCATCATGGTCCCATTTTCATTTAATTGTACCATTTATCTCCTATTTATATACTAAGGGGACCTAGTCTTAGGATCATAATATGATATCGTGTAGATTGTATTCATTATAAAATGAGGTTACCCCCTCTAAGAGGAATGTAATATTGGTTTTTTATCATTTTTAAGTAAGGCTCCTAAAGTTTGGTATCATATCTCATAATCCTAGGGTTTTGCTACTTCAAATAGGTCATTGTTGTTACAATTTTAAATGGAGAGAAAATTTGTATATACATAGATTTATCAAGAGGAATAAAAACCAACAAAAAAGCACATAAAAAATACATTATGCAAATGATATTAAAAGGTGAAAAACCCCAACTTCGGGGAAAACCCATTCTTTCATTCTCCTCCTCATTTTAGAACGCGTCACACTTGGATTTCAACTGCTAAGGCATGCCTCTACAAAAACTATGTACATTTGATAGTATATATGAACTTCAAATGATTCTTCTTTAGCTTGTTCGAAATAGTAAATTACTGTTGTATGCATGTAATGCATGGAGACTCATCGTGAGTTAGTTCGAGTCCAATTTATATTTGGAAAAGTTTAATTTAATATGAACAAGTAGCAAGAGTTGAGTCAAATCTACTTAGTGTTTTCAAGATTATATATTTAGTATAACCATGATTGGGTCAATGAGAGATGTATAAGGATAGAAGAGCCAAGAGCTAAAGCTAGGTAATTGTGTATGTGAGAAAGTTTTATGAATAAAAGTTTATTTGTGTGTGAATTGTGTTTTTTCCTCCTCTACCTTACCATCAAATTGGTATTGGAACCACACAATCTAAGGAGCTAGATAATCTAAAGATGTGACATTGTGTGAGGGGTGAAACGACTACCATTAAAGTGGTATTAGAACCACACGATCTAAGGAGCCAAAAAATTTGCAGTCGCAACACTGTGTGAGGGGCGAAATAACTAACACGCCTCAAGTGCATTACTAATGCATAACAGATACACAATTTGCACAATTTTTTCTTAGCGCAACAACCTCCCTTCATGAAAGCTACATTAAGCGTGAATTCTATTGGCCACGAAAATTTGTTGGAAAGCACTAAACTTGAAAGGTTCAAAGGGATCATGAGCACCAAGAGTCATAAGGCAAAAATTATGATAATTTTATTCTTTGAAAGGTCAAAACTCACGTGGTATTGTTTGATGTGATTGATATTAAAGATTTAATAATAGGTGACATCCTTTTTTGAAAAGTTATTTTTATTGTATTCCAAAAATATAAAAGGGTTAGATCTAAGACTTGTGTGATCCATAATGTAGATAAATGTCTTTCGGATTAATCATAGCAAGCATAGATGCTAGATTCACTATTTCCACTTAGATATAGAAAGTACCACCAGAGAACGCCCTCACGAAGACCGAAAATATCAAGAGATCTGAAGCAATGACCTCTACCTGTATACATGAAGAGCCCTACAACAAAAGAATACCCCTCTTATTTACCAAATCTATAGCAAAAGTAGTAAGATGAAGAGGTTTTCGACAAATTCCAGATAGGGCAGTAGTTGATGGAGATAGGGTTTCCATCACAATCTTGATCAGATCAGCAAGTTCACCCATAAATGCAGAAATAATGAAACTCACTTTTGTGGAAGGTAATGGAGATGAAGACAAAGACTCCTCAATATGCTTATTAGCATTAGATGATCCACATAATGCAACTTACTTAACCATAGGTGATTTTCACAAAGTTGACCGAAAGCCTTGATATCCCTCGAATTATTGAGTAAAACATTGATTAAGGCATTTTTGTGAGAAGCTTGAAGCCAAGACCAAACTGTTTGAGTGGGCCCTAGGATTTTAAACCCTAGCATGATGTTGTTAACTAGCTACAAAAATTAATACTCCATGGTTGTTGTGGTTGTTTGGTTCTACTAACAAGAGGAAGTCACATATACTGTGGAAATAATCAACAATCAACACAAGTGTTTTGAAAGAATTGTCAGTAAACCCTAGAAAAATCACCCATACTCTAAATTTTAAAAGTATTGAAAGTATGTAAAATATACAATTCAAAATTACAATTCCAACACATTTTTACAAACTTTAAATAAAATTATTTTTTGAATATAATTAAATAAAAACTTCCAATCATAATGATTTGATCCTCCCTAGAAAGATTTACAGGGCTTTCAGAGAATTCGGATCTATCAAGCTCCAAAAAAAAATCAAATTTCTAAAAATGCAAACTTTTTTTTTAAATTTTACACTTCAAACTAAACTTTACACCTTCAAAATTTTAATATGAATCTAGACTAATTTATAAAAAAAAACATAAAATTATGTAATAATAAATAAATATATTACATATTACAATCTGCATAAAATATGACTCGATAAACCTGTGTAATAATAAATAAATATATAACATATTACAATCCACATAATATATGACTCGGTAAACCTATTATAATAGGTGAAATGTCCACCCTAAACAAAACAGTTTACTTCCCAGAAATAACTTCTGGCAGCACAATTTTAACCAACCAAATTCATAATTAAATATCCTCTGAAGAGTCATTCAAAATTCTTAACGTAAGACTTTTCGATAAGTCTTGCAAGCAGGAATTTCAGGAATTTTTATTATTATGTTAGTTAGAAGGTCAAGTCGAAAGAGCGAAATCATCCATTTTCAATAAATACAGCGATAGAAAATGATCCACGTCTAGATTCCATGCTTCTCATCTAACCTGTGCAGTGTAAAAAATTTACATGTACTACAGGTTTTGTACGAGATAAGGGATATGAATGTGATGAATCTAATGTCAAATCAATCTCGAATGGTCTAAAATTTGGCAACACATATTTTTCAGCCTATAGATTATTTAATGTTTAATGATCTGGTGAGCAGTATAAGTCTAAGATTTAAACAAATAAATGACTGATATTAACGCTAATTGGTATTAACACTAACGCTGTTAATTGTGCAGAAATGGTGAGCCTGCGAATATGTCGATCGTGCCCAGGTTCAGCGCTCTGGTCCGGTAAATATGATTGTAGAATTTGGTGGTGGTTGTAATTATAGGGACGAAATCATGATATCACGCAGCACACTTTTCTTTCCTTTTGGATGTGGGATATGGATTGAAATTTTAATAAGTCGTATTCATTGAAAGTTGAATAAAACTTTTGTCTCAGCTGGAAAAAAAATCGATTTGATTTAAAATTAGTTTAATCTGACTACCCAACAAATCCATGCCCCTTCTCGCTAATCTTGACTATGTAGCCTGCCAACACTGGGATGTTATTTGGCTTGATTTTGTGCGTTCTGAATTGTATGCTCGCGGTGGAAATTTTTGAGCAAAGCTTATTTCTTAGGTTATAGAGCTATAAATATGCCGAATAATATATGTTTATCTTAAGATTAAAGTAGATTATATACAATCTAGTGGTAAACATATAATGCTCTAAGTATTTATGGCTCAATAGCCGAAAATAAATCTTGCTCTAAGTATTTATGGCTCAATAGCCGAAAACAAATCTTGCGTAAAATTTTTGAGTTTAAAATGTATTCGTGACTGATTCAAAGTAACGTGGAGCGACTTTCAAGTCCAGTTGGTACAATAATTATATGGTCCAAAAAGCGCGTTTGTGTCTTTTTCCCTTTGATTATGACTCGAGTAAGATAAAGCGGGTGATTATGTCTTTTTCCCTTTGATTATGCATTCGTGTCAACGACAGTGCGCTGTCCAGAAATAGCCTGAAATTTTCCACTACTGAAATATAATATTAAATGTCCCTCTCCAACACTCCACGTTAGCGACATAAACAGTTGCAGCGCAAGTTGCGATGAAAGTCGTTATCAAAGTTCGCTTTCAGCCGGCTGCGTGACAGCATCTTTGATGGCCTTACACATTTTAAAGTATGAATAAAGTTGTGGTTACAACTTACACGGTCATTGATCTGATCTTTTATTTGAAAATTCCACATAAATTTAAGATAAATTTATTTTGATATGGATTATCACTGACGGTGAGATGAGGACAAACAGCAAACCACAAGTTCAAAATCCCAGACCATTCTCCTCCCCTATGACGACAGCAGGGAGGGGCTGAACTCCCGCAAACCGTCGGATTAAAAATCATTTTTCCTCCATCCTCGTCAACACCGTCGGATGGTGACGAAGTATATGTGTGGGTCGCCGTAAAAAAAAAAAAAAAAAAAAAACCTTGTGCCCATTTCGCATTGTAACATGGCAAAGGGTTGGGACCTCCACATATATACATATATGTATTATGGCTATGTACTATGTATTGCACTTCTAGGACAAATGCCGAATAATATATGTTTATCTTAAGATTAAAGTAGATTGTATACAATCTAGTGGTAAACATATACTGCTCTAAGTATTTATGGCTCTATAGTTGAAAATAAACCTTGCGTAAAATTTTTGAGTTTAAAATGTATTCGTGACTGATTCAAAGTAACGTGGAGCCAGAAATAGCCTGAAATTTTCCACTACTGAAATATGATATTAAATGTCCCTCCCCAACAGTCCACGTTAGCGACATAAACGGTTGATATTAAATGTCCCTCCCCAACAGTCCACGTTAGCGACATAAACAGTTGATATTAAATGTCCCTCCCCAACAGTCCACGTTAGCGACATAAACAGTTGATATGTGTATTATGGCTATGTACTATGTAAGGCGCTTCTAGGACAAATGCGTTGTGGTAAGATTTATGTTGATGTTAGGATAGATCACGTAGGTTTGAAGGACCTTTCACCACTGGCAGAGGTTTATTATGCCACGTGGGTGTCGTGGATGCCATATAGGTGCACATGGTAGGAAAAAGAAATAATAATTTTAAATATCCTAACTTTAAAGGAGTATAACTTAATATTTAGAAATTTAAATTGGACAAAATTTTATATCACTGGAAAGTTCTAGAAATTTGAATGAAATGAAAAAATAAATTATTATATTTCTCTAAATGTACAAGAGAGATTGGAAGAATAAAGTGAATACTTCACCGAGGTTAAGGTGGTTTGTTTACAGGTGGTATCAGAGCATCTGGGTTCAACACTTGGATTGGATGGACTCTATCATGGAAAATTAACAACATAGTTCCCGCGAATGGGGATTTCATAATGATTTTCAGAAATTTGACGAAATTGTTGTTTAGGTGTTAAAAGTGAGTCTATAATTGATTTAGTACTTGCATGGTAATAACGCAGGGATTCCTGGTTTAAGGATGAAGCTCAACTTTGAACGTAATGTATGAATACAAGTATGATGATATTCTACTCATAGAGTTTGGTTGAATTGCACAATAACAACAATGATGTTCATCATGCCATTTGATAAATGTCTTGGAAATCATGTGTTTGTTATCCATCATCTTGAAGGTTGGGAGAGCCAGTGATTGTGACCTTGGAAGTTTTCCTCTTCTTTAAATCTTGCAAGTATTGCCTGAAAGGAGATGACTATAGTTATTAGTAACATATCATCACGAACTGATTGTGTGATGTGTTCTTGCATGCATAAGGTGAATGTGCATGAGAATGATTATGTGTCATAAGGGATTTAAGGAAAATCCCTAGGTGATGTGCATTTTGCATAGCACTGCTTGACTTGGTGAATGATAGGCATAAGTATTATATGTTGGCCGGGATGTGGTGAACCCATATTCTGTATGTTGTTGAGCCTAAGAACCTTGATGGAGGTCTTTTGTTTTTCTCATGTTGATGTTATGTCCTACCCTTATGAAGGCTTGTCCTTGGGATTATGACCTTCCATGTTTTAGGAACATGGTGTAACGAGTGAAAATGGTTGGACGAGGCATGTATAAAGGTCGTTATTCCACTATGAGATGGGGCATTCATGTTCAATGATTAAAGTGGGTTAGTTTAAGGGTCTTTTGTAGACCTTGTAGTCAAAGGACTTGTAGTTATGCTAGAGGGTGAAGAGGTTGGCGGTTGTTCACTAGTATTGGTCGCAACAAAATGAAGGTAAAAGATAGGGCGATTTCTTACCTGCATAAGTAAGTGTTGGTCGAGCATTGTGCTTCAGTAATTTTATCCATAGAGTAATTATGAGAATGTCTACATATGCATGACACATTCATGAATATGGAAATTAACAAGTATAAGATGACAGATGCCATATGTTGATGGCTTGTAACTGACTCCCGAGATGGAAATATTAGAGTTTATCTAGAATTACTAGGAAGTCTCTTGTGTTCCTCATTGTTTTCCATAAATATCTAATTTTCCCGTATGGGGTATTCTCCTATTATAAACAATTGAAGGATGTTGCATGAATAATGATATTATGACAATAGAGTTTGTATTAATGTATCATACTTTAGAAAACATTTCACCTTATGAGGATTCCCTCACTAAGTCATACAACTCAGATAATGAGGACACGATTGAAGATGTTGGTGATACTAATGCATATAAGAATTAATTTTATGAGATACTTGTTTTTGTTAACCTTTGGTTGCATGTGGAGAGGTTGATTCTTCAATTAGAGATGATGATCCCCACTAAGAGTTTGAATGAAGCTATCAAATATTGAACTTAACAAATGATAGTACGGGTCTTGTAAAGAGACTAACAATAATTAAGGTTGACAGTTTTGAAGCAAAAGTATGGATTTTAATATTCTATTAGCATGACTATACATGAGCTAATGTTGGTATGGTACATTAATTCTAATTATTTCCCTCAATATTGCAAGCCTTGGTATAAAGGATGAAATTAAAATTGTTGGTTGGTCTTGGGACAAAGGCCGAATGAAATTAATGGATCCGGTTTGGGAATAATAGTTCATTTCCAATTATAGCTGAACTTATTAAGGGATTTTTTTTTTTAGAACTGATATGTGCATGTGCATGTAGCAATTTTGGTTTCTGAATATTTATCTTGAAAACAAATATGCTTATTTATGTTAATGGATGTTGAGATATGTGTATAGTTGCAGGGAAGCATGCTTTTTATAGTCAGGAAAGGAAACTGATAGACTATTCTTATTTGCTAATTCACTAACAACTGAGTGTATGTGGAAGCACATAGCAAGGCTCAGTGGCAACGAAATGAAACATGTATCCTTGCATGATGCAACAAGATATGGACCAATTCCATCAAGAATGAGAAAGAGTTACATCCCTCCAAAGGAAAAGAAACTTTGGGAATTTAGAGGTTGAGCTTAAGGACTTAGAAGATGAGCTAATGATATTTGTAAGGCAAAACTTAGAAAACTCACCAAGAAACAATAAGAACTAGTTGAGTGGAATGTTGAGCTATGAAATTAGTTACAGGAAATGACATACTAAGCTAAATCCTCAAAAAGGAAAAATGGTAATGGTAGGAAGAGGCCTCTGAGGCTAAAAAGGAGAAGAAGACATTCTCTTGTTGGTGTTGTGGAGAAGAACATCTAAAAAAGGATTATCCCCACAGACAAAAGAAGAAAGAGATTAATCCTTACGAGGCACAGGGACAATGAATCAACAATTCAATACATTTAAAAGGAGAGGGGTGCATTCCCCCAAGTTCTGTGATACAAACATATGTGCTGAAAAGATCCCTTCCGAAATTATTTGGAATATAAGACTTCAAGATTGCTGCTAAAGAAGTCTTGAATTGATTTGGTATATTAATATACATAGGTAAATATATGATTGTTGGAAGTGCCATGAACGCTAGATTTATGTGGGAAAAATTTGATTTCGAGGACTATTTTATTTTCATACCTATGGCCATGACTCTAATTTATTGCTTTTGTGGTTTGAATTCATTTTTATTTTACATTGCACATGGCCTTCCTATCTATGACTCTAGTTTATTGCTTTTGTGGATTGAATTCATTTTTTTTTTACATTGCACATGGCCTTCCTATCTATGGAAATTTCTATTTCTTTTTCTAATTGAATGTCATTTTGTATTGGTTAATCTCTTCTTCCCTCTTTATTTCTCTTTAATGTCATGCTTGGATTGAAGAAGTTTACTTAGTGTGGCAGTAAGGCCATGGACTCTTTGTAAAATGAGCCAAGGAAGAAAATAGAGAATACAAGGAAGGAAGGTCATGCACATAAATAAAACTCAAGGAGAAGAATAAGAGAGGCTAGAGCATTTCCTATGTAAGCATGATTTAAATTGATAACATGGATTTAGTGAACAATGCTATGTAAGCTAATGTGGCTCATTGGTCCAAAAGAAATAACCCACAATGATATGGTAGCCATTAGAATGGTGCAAGGGAAGTTCATTGACCTTAATTCAATACACATATAAATTCATGAAATGGATTTGATCAGGTTTATATTCCTATACATATATGTATAAATACTATTGCGACTTATAAATTTTGTCAAGAATCATTTTTGTAGAAGAATGATGGTTTATATTCATTTTATGTATATATGTATGACATGAAAGATTATTTATAATGAGGATCAAGTGGGAATGGTAGCCATGACTAATTTATTATTTTAATAGGCACACAAATGTGATTCATAAATTATGGTCATGTCATTTTATGGTAAGGGAGTATTGAAGAATATATCAATAGAACAAAAGCAGTATGATCTATGGCACATGAGAATGGACACTAGAGGCATCATTGCTTAGTGTCTGTGGATAGAGATGGAGTGGTCTCTCGATCTTAAACACTATTATATGTATATAATGTTATGTTATTTGTGTTGTGTATGTGTTGTGTTGCACATGTGTATTCATTGTATTATGAGTATGTGTTTGTGCTATGGTACATTGTGTATACATGGATGTGTTGCGTAAAGCTTTGGGGAATGCAGGTGTGGGACTTCCTAGGCCTACGGAGGTGTGGAATACACCTATATTCCTCTTGAAAAAATACTACTTGTTTGGTAGTAATATTAGAGGAAATTTCAGCCTAAAAGTGGTCTCCGAAGGAAAAATAATAAAATAATAGTTAACATAATAAAACAAGAGTTATGAGTTTTGGAGTGAAAAGAACAAAACTACTTGTATTTTTGTTGTATATCCTTATAAATTTATCCAAATTTCAAGTGAAAGCACTCATTGGATGCAAAATTAAATTCCCCAACGAACGAGTACCCACTAAGTATACTTTTGAGAAGACCCATATTGATAAAATTGAAGATACATTAAAAAATTGTGTTGAACACGTTTTTTTAATGTATCTTCATTTTTTTCAATGTGGGTCTTCTTAAAAGTATTCATAATGGGTAATCGTTGGATGTGGAATTTAATTCCACATCCAATGAGTGTCTACACTTGAAATTTGGGTAAACCTATAAGGAGATAAGCCAAAAATAAAGTAAAAAAAGTAGTTTTACTTCTTTTCCCTCCAAAATATTTACATGTACCTCTTTTTAAATTTAAAGTATTTTGATTGGTTTACATATTATGACATGGAAATTACATGAATTTTTTTTGGGAAATTTTAGGATGAAATTTTCTCTAATGCTACCTATTTTGCTAGTGCTTATCATCCGCAAGTGAGCGATTGGGTTTATTTATATTCTTTTGTTACTAATTGCTCAACTTAGGGCCGGTGATCCACTAAGTAAATTTGAAATCGAAGAGAAGATAAGATAAGATAAGGCAATGGGTGCTTGCTAGGCTGGAAACTAATCCAGTGTGTGTATGTGGTCAAAGTTAAGAGAGGGCACTAGGTTCTTTCCAAGATGGAACTGATCTAGTGTGTGTACGGGAAAAGAAAGACTATTGGATGCTTGCTGATATGGACAACTGATCCAATATGTGTAAGCAAGAAATAAAGAGTAAATAAAGATAAGTATCAACATTATATTGATTTAAATTTTTAATATGAATCTAAATTTGATATCTGATCTATAATGGTTTTGGTTATGAGCTAACATGTTTTTTTTGTGATAGGAATTAAAGTAGAATTCCAAGTTCACCTCTTGAAAAAACTGCTAATGAGGTATGATTTAAAATTATCGCACTTTCTCATTATGAATCTCATGAATTATCTTTGTTTTTGATGTAGGAATGGATATCTCATTTCCTAGTGCCAATGAACGAAATTATCCGCAAGGTGGAATGAAAACAATATGCTAAAGTAAAAAAAAAAATCCATTGTGGGACACTAGTACTCAATGGTCTCCACTAATCACCATGAAGCATGTTATGACCCAAATGATGGTTTGGAGGAAAAGATATGGCTTAAGTTTGAGCTCCTTTTGATGCAAGGAAACCTTTCCAAGGGATGGATCACACAAGGGACAGAGAATCAGAGAAGGGGGTGCCTGAACTTGGAAGGTGAGTGACTACACGGAAAGGGAGTAACCAGATAACCTGAAGGATTGAGACGTAGATAAGGGAAGTATGGAAAATAAAATTGGGTTTCTTGGTCATTAAAATAGCTGATTGGAATCAGAAGCACATTAAGAGCGTGCCTAAAAATGAGGAGAGAACTGTGCACTAAGGGAATAGAGGGCACATAGATATTTGGAAATTGGGGCAGACAAAACTCCAAGGAAAGAAAAATCCAAGTTGGTCTAGACACACATAAGGTATCCAATGACTACAAAGAAGACCATAGAAAGTGGATAAATTGTTGCTTAAATTTTATCCTACTTTTTATTTGATGGTTGAAGCAAATGCATAGAATAATGTAAATACTATAAAGAGATGAAAATAGAAAGCTCCATGAAATAGTGTGATTTTTGTCAACTGCGTTTTGTTGTATGTGTCATTGATCATCGACGAGGGCATTACCCCAAGGGAGAGGGGTTTGTGACAACCCGAGTCATGTTTCCATTTGTGAAATGTATTCTAAATATGTCACGTATTTTAATTACAAAAAAAATGGGATGAGTTAAGAGACACAAATTCTAGAGATTGGGGGAGGGCACTTGCTTGGGTGGTTTGGAATTTTCTGTTGCAAGAAATAAAATTTTAATTGGTCATGTCAACTCTTGAAGGTTGGGCGGTGAAATTAATGGCCTATTATGTTAAGAATTGATGGCTACAAGGGGAGTACGTAGAGCCATGCTAGCTTTGGAATTTCTTACAAGGTAAAAATGACAAAAAATTAAGAGAATAGTGGGAAGGATGCCAGCTGGTATGATATGTTGGCCACCCACTGCAACAAGCCAACCAATAGAAAAAAAATATAAAAATTGTTGGACAAGTGGCACCCTTCCTATTGGATGGAAATATTGTGGGAGGAAAAGGTCATTTCCAGGAGGAAGGAAGTAGAGGAATTTTAACAACTAGAGACTATGCAAGAGAGGTATTTTAATACAAGAAGTGCAAGCTCGAGCTGGATGGGGGTAGTGTAGAAGAGGAACTACACAACAAAAAGCAGAGGGATATTAGGTGTTGCAAGTGAAAACATAGTAGAGAAAGAAGGAAATGAACCTAATTGTTGGAATAGTGCAACAGAGAATGAAGAAATGCCATTCAAATTTCTTAAAGAGGGTAGCTCAACTGTGGAAAGAGGACTTAGAGCAAAAGACCCATCAATATTTGGAATCTGGCTTGGGGGTCACAACTACAAGTGAGAACATGGCTGCAGTTTTTTATGGTTGGGTGGAGATTCATAGTAGTAGACTTAGTTATACAATAGAAGTCAAGATAAGTGTCTCATGCTTTAATAACAATGAGTATGTGTTAAATTGATACTGTTATTGGAATGATGTGTTAAATCCATACTTGAATAGTTGGTTACAACTATGGTGCTTATTTTGAATTATACTCTTTGTATATCATGGTTATTTTGAAAGAGATAATGATTGTAACCTCTTGTCTGCATTGTTCAGGCCCTGAATAGAAATATTGATGTGTTATTATCTTATGGGCCTACTAACCTGTATATTTCACATGGTTGACAATCTAAGTTTCCAATAACATGTGCCCAAGTCCTTGGGTTTTCAATTCTATTTTCTTTAAGCTCGAGCATCAATGACATTTATTCTTTGTACTGTCAAAGAGTATGCTTCATGAGCTTGGTAAGTTGTTTTTATGGTTCCATCACTCTAGAATTGAAGTGACATTGTTTTCACACACACACACACACACACATATAATATTGGCGATTTGCTAATAATACCATTTGGGTTGTTCAACTTGATGAGTTTGATGTTCAATAAAGGTTGGTCTAACATGCGTACCCTCTTTTCTATTTAAATAAAATCGATATCCACTGCAACATACTAGTCATTTTGATGAGTGATGTCCTTAAGAGTAGCTCAATCCTCATATTAAAATTAAATCACTGTGGAAACTATGTGTGTTCGTTGTAGGGAAAAGTTTATACATGTGAAAGTACATATTTTCCTAATATAGTAAACATATCTGTAAAGAAGAGCCACACACCACCTGTTATTTCATAACAACTATTTCTAATCCTTTCTTTCTAGTCATGATTGAGGAGACTAGGCATAATTATGGTAAATTTATAGCTTGAAGAGTTGATTGCAAATAATTTTGCAACTAATAAACATTTACTACTAACAAGTGTCAACTAAGTAATTGGTCCATTGTTCACACTTTTCAAAAGTCCATTAAAGAAATTGATGAAATATGCAACGAAATGACCATATTATGATGCTAATATCACTAGTGCCTTTATGCCCTCCTAGACGACTGTGATTAATATTTCTTGTAGTGATTTGATATGACCTTTTTCAAAGCTAAATCCAAGAAATGCCCCGTTCAATAGGTGTAATAATTAGGTCGAACAAAATATATTGAAGGTGGTTCCTCATTTGATGTTTACATTTGTGCCTCTCAACAAGGAACTCATCATCTTAGGGTGAGACACAATAAATTTAATAAAATAACACACTACGGGCTTCCCTATACATATAGCCAATATTATAATCTTAATACCTTGGAAAGAGTTTGCATAAATCACTATGCAAAACAGTAGGGAGGTTCCATCACTCATAGTTATAGATTTTATAGTTGAAGGTAGGTACGTTGATATTTTTCCATTAAAAGGTCCATTATACACTCTGCATTAACTATATACAAATGGTGTGTATATAGTCTGCAACACCATGTAAAACTAATAAATTACATATAAAAAAAATATAAATATTAATACTTTGAAGTCGAAGTGGGATCCCATCATGCATCACGAAGATAGGTCAGACCAACCTTGAGTCGGGGCTGACCTCATGGTGGCTCAACCTTATGGATATGAAGTCCAAAGTTGGGGTAATAGTGGTGCAAGACTCACATTGGAACCAATTTCAAGGTTGGGGTTGACCTTACATCTTGACAAGTGAGCAGAGATCAGGGTTGGTCCCAACGCGGTGGGAGTGAGAGTTGTTACCGAAGGTTGGGTAGAATGCCAATTTGAAGCTTTGTGAACTAGAATTACCATAATATTGGTGTTGGGTGACACATATTGGTAAACAAGTCATAATTTTAAACCAGCCAGAGGATTTTGTATGCGATAGATGAAGTGAAAGGAGGGAATCGTCTCATAGGTCTCTCTTGGTATTCGAAAGCAAGCAAGATAGTATCAGTTAATGGTATCTTTGTGGTTCTTGAAATTTTAAAAAATCAAGTATTTTGATCTATGATACAGATATATTCATACTACGCCCTATGATTATATTAGGGACTCGAGACCGTGCACGGTAAGGATCTTCCATCCTATAGTCCAATTTACTGAGTTTTTTTTATTTGTTCGAGTTCTATAAAAAGAAACACCACACGGATTTACAAGTGAAGGTTTCCTCTTGCACATGTAAAATATGGTTACCTTCAATTATCAGGAGCAATATTGTATAATCGACACTTGAAAAAAATGTTTGAAAATAAGAACAATATTTTAGAAATGAGGGCTTGTTCAGATGAGGGTTTTGGTTTGGTTTTGAGAGAGGCACGGTTCGAAGTTGGGTGGAGGAATTAGGATTTTGACACTACAACAATGGAGCGGTTGGATCTTCACATATACAGTTGATAAATGCATTCAAACATGATAACGAGACAAGAAACTTCATAACCTATGGAAACAAATGATATAGGACAAGTAAAATTTTCTTCATTGGCCAAAACTGGGAAGTGGGTTTGGGTCAATGCCAAATAGTATCAGGGCATTTTAAAACAAAGACTAGCTTGTCTAAAATGGGAGCAAAAAGGGGGAAAACGGTCTCAAAGGGAAATTACTCAGGCTCTTCGCAATAATAAATATTCAAACAAGTCCCCTTTGCAAGCATATGGCAATAATAGGCCCAAAGGAAAAGTCATTGATGATTGTTCCTTGTATAGTCCCACATCCACAACTCTCGCCTGGTCATATGATCTCTATGTGAAAAATTATTAAGTGCAATGAAGAGGTTGGAGGTTTTAGAAGCTAAAGAGAAGGAAAGGGATCATAAAATTCATGTAATAAAAACTGAGAACTAGGCTTTAGTAGAAGGAAATATAATTATGAAGGAGCAAGTGGCATTTCTACAGGAAGCTCTTCTAATAGAGAAGAAAAAATGGCAATGCATGAAGGCAAATGTGCAAAACATGAAGAAAATTTTAGTGGAGGGTACAAAGGTGGTGAATGTCAAACCATCTAGGATAAAGGGAAAGTGATCCAGGTGGATATTGGTGGTCACCTGCCTATTCCACTTGGGGCCCCACCATCATCTCTTTCAATTTTTTAGTTTTGGCACAACTTACTATTTTTAGCAGTTTTTCGAGTCCTGAACTTCCAGAGCTGTTTTGAGGCCCTAAACGACATTTTTTGGGTATCGTTTGTCCAGCCAATATGATTTTTTTTTGGAATAGATATTTGTGGTGACATTTGTAGTCGGATATATCTTTCTAATGACGTATCATGTGTGTCAAATGGAGATAGTATGCCGAAGTTACGTCCTCGGGAAGTTGAAACACCAACTTACCCAAACAGGGCCCATAATTTTGGTGCTTCATCTCCTAGGGTTAGGTTTTTGGACGTTTAGAGTTCTCCATTGTTTCTCCATAATAAATAGGCCCTCAAACCTCTTTATAACACAGTTTAGAGGTCTGTAGCCGCCACATCTCTTCTCAGAGATTCGCTACCAACACCCTAGCTATTTTATTTCCATTATGTTTGAAAGCATATTTATGTTATTTGATATTAATGAAATGAAGCCTCATTTCCGCTGCATCTCTATGTTTATGGTTATTTCTGTATTCTATTGCGTTCCTGCATAAATCTGGATCAGTGGTATCAGAGCGGTCTGCTTTTTCTCAATCCTTCTTTGCATGTCCCCAACGAGGTCAGGGTATAAGGAGTTAGGGCTCAATCTGGTGGAACCTTTGCAAGATCAGCCTCATAAACCCTGATAGACGCCCATGGGGGATGAAAAGAAAGATGAGGGAGCAGGAGATCCTATCAAAATATTGCTCAAGGAGGCCTTCGAAAAACAAAGGAACGCGATGATGGATAACTTTTCCCAAATCCTTCAACGGCTGCCCGCTGGCAGAGCATCTGCATCCAACAGCCACTCTGGAGGTGCGAATCCCTTTAAGGTACAAGTAAATTTTTACATTCCCATATTTGAGGGTCAAATAGATGCAGATTCCATAGATAGATGGTTGAATCTATTAGAAGGATATTTCTCGGTTCATGATTTTTTCGACCGGGAGAAGATTATTTTTGCACTCCTCAAAGCTACCCCCCATGTCAAGGACTGGTGGGAAACCTACTGTGAGAAAAAGGAAGATACAGAAACCTCTCTGTTCCTGGCCGTACCCACCTGGAATTCTTTCCGAGATGCCATCAAGGAACAATACTATCCTATGGGGAGCTATGAGGACAAGTACATACAATGGACCACGCTACGACAACAAAGGGATCAAGATGTGCATGAGCTGACGAATCTGTTCCATACCCTATGCACAAAATTGGGTATCAAAGATTCAGAGAAACATCTAGTGCTAAAATATCACAGTTTTCTGCACATATACATTCAGGAGGAAATGGAGTTCCTCGACATCTCCTCACTTGGTACGGCATACCGGTATGCTGCCTCTTAGGTCTCCATAGTTTGCAAGATTGACAAGTACAAATGCTGCAGAGCCTACATCAAAACCACTTTTGGAATCTGAGGACCTAGCCATCCTAGATTCAGAGAGGGATCTCTCTATTTATGTGTTTAAAGATGTGGATTTTGAGGTTTGAAGTGTGATTTTAGGCTAGTTATGAAGAACAGGGTTTTTGTTTGTTTTGGTTGGGCAAGGATATAATGAAGGTGAAGGAAGTCTTTATGAAGGGTGAAGGTGTGAGTAGGTGAAGGAATGCTTCAGCTGATAAGATAGGCTTGGAGCAGCGTCAATCCATTGGGTTATGGAGTCATAAGAGGGTTTAATTGGACAGCAAGGTTCAAGAGTGGTCCATGGGGGAAGTCATCTATGTCAAAGGATCTCTTTAAGTTGATTTTATGGAATGAAACAATAATAAATGGAGTGAGGGAAATCAAACAGATGAAGAAACAAAGAGCAACCTAAGATCAAGTAAGTACTTTGAAACTATCCTTCTTTCAACATACTCTCAAGGGAAATCTTCAAAGCAATTGTTGGAGAAGAAACTAGAGGACAGGGCTAACCATAGACTTCCCTAGCTCAACTTTAATTAGCAAACTTATCAAGGACATTCAAAGATAAAATCTCAAGTTGTACTAAAAAAATATGGGCTTACCAACACTTCATTGGTTATACTCTATTGAATTACCTTCAAATAAACAATCAGCAGAAAACATAAAGGATAAATATTTTCAGTGAGATTTAGGGTACTTCAGAAGTAAATCCTAATATATATTTGTTGTTCTTTATCAGAGAAAAGTGGACAGAATGGAAACATAAATAAGAATAACAATTATAGTGAGAAACACATCACCATTGACATAGACTAGGATCCCATAAATCAACTATTTGTATTTGATGTTCAAACCAGTTACAATCATCAAGTCCAATGAGTCTCTACAACCTCAAACTTCTCATCTCAACTTCTGTATATTCAATTACAAACAGGGCTACAACAGCTTCAGAAAACTATTTACATGCAATAGATATCCAGAGGCCAACCCCTAAACTGTCTTCTACATAAGTATTTATAGAAGAATGAGGAGGTGGAGTGTAAGAAGGGTTCATTAGTTCAATTAATACAGAGTAATGGTGCCTTGACCTTTGGGAGGCCTAAGGGGGGAGATTTTTATTGCTCATCTCTATTTTAATGTTTTTACATTGGATTTCATCAACCTTAGTTACTATTGCTGACTTTGGAGGCTGTAGTAGGCTGATCATAAATTTTGAGCTGTTTTTGGCAAAAGATCTCTGACTGTGCATTCATTATGCATTCTTTTGCAAAAATAGATCTACAAGTGGCATTTGAGGAGTAATGGCCTCGATGATGTGGCATTTTGGAGGCTCTTTTCGTTGATCTGTATCCTTCGGTGGCTTTAAACATCGATTATGTCTTTAATCTGTGCTTTATCTTTATTTATCAGGTTAAGTTCTTTAATATTTAGTCTTTATGCATTAACCTTTTAGCTTAATTGGCTCACTAATACTCTTTAATCCTTCATCATTTCATTTTCCGGTGTAAATTTGTATGAGTACGTCGAGGGTTTCGTGGTATAACCAATGCTCATGAGGCACGGGTCAAACCATGACTTCACACCCTGTGGATTCCATTTTCTGCGTGAAATCTGGCCTAAGGATCGTCATCCTTGGCCCTTTGTCACCTTATCGTGATTGTGGGATGGCTTTAAAATTCACCTTCCATGAAACCTGCAACATAAAACAACTACTTAGATAATTCCTGCGTTTTAAGGTTAAACTACTTTCAGAGGCTGGGTGGAGCGGTGGAGCGATGTAGAGGAGGGGTGATTATGCAGTCGGAGGGGTGATTATGTAGGTGGAGGAGTCCTAATGGAGGAAAATGGGCGAAAACATAGTTTAAACTATTTTTGGCATGATCTGGGCGGAAAGTGGTTTTGCAATATCATGAGTGGTTATCGCACGAACCTCGGGCGGTAAATGATTTTGCCCGAAGGCAATGCGATTCCATACAAAACTTGACACGTGGCTCTTGGAAAACTGTCGGTGTCGTAAAAATTTTAAGCGTTAAACCTCTGGCACAAAGATTTTTCGATATGCCACCACAACCATTGGATCGGAGGCTTAAGATCCAATGATGCGAAATGAGTGCAATGAAGAAGTTGCGCGACGAGAGTGATAATGGAGTGCAAGTGGTAGCACGTGATTGGACTGTCGGTTCATGTGATGGAAGGTAGGCCCTGTTGAAGTTGGGTTTATCGGGTTTAATACGGACCGTTAGATCATATAGATCTAAGGCTGAGATTCATTCACAAGGGTGAATAATATAGCATAATCTGGGTGGAAGGGGGATAGGGGAAAGGCGCGTGATGGTTGTTGATCTATTTAGATAAGTGGTCCAAGGTGAATAGCGGGCCTTTAAAATAATGAAAAGAAAATATAAAAGAAAAAGGGATCAGGGTGGAAGGAGAGGGCTTAGCGCTGAGTGCGAAACTGGGGCATATGGAGAGGTGAGTGACTAGGAGCGGTGTTGAAGGGGCTTAGTCCTAAAAGCGCTTGGTTATAGCACTGAGATTTTATGGAAAGAAGAAGTATGAGGGCTAAGCCGAAAAAGCGCTTAAGCCCTGTTTGTTTGAAGAATAGGTTTTTAGCCTAAAACATTAGGTTTTTAGGCTTTTTAGGGGTTCCAATAGGAGGGAAATGGGGGTTTCAAAACTGATAAAGGGAATTTATAAGTCTTGAAGGGAAAAATGAAGGTAAAAGGGGATTTTTTAGAGGTAGAATGGAGGATAAAGAAGGATCAAAATGAGTGAATGGAATGATGGAAGAGGGGTTATTTAGAGGACAATTCTGCAGGGGGCAGTAGGTTTAACTTGGTTTTCTTTTAATGAAACAACAGTGAAGATTACTTTGCAAATTTCAAATAGCACAAGAAGACTTCAAGAATGAGCAGCTTTTCATGAAAGCAATCTCTTGAAGGCTTAGGACTTATTTTTAGCCATCATTTTCTCAGTTGAAAATTTACTGATGGCTAACAGTGGCTCCACTTGGGGATGACAGCTCCTTGGAGGTGTCAAGAATCTTCAGAATTTGATCTTTGGGATGTATACCTGTGCCTTCATCCATTAAAACTTCTCCTTTGATCATGCAACTTTGAAAGATGATCAACATCTATATCAATCAGAGTTATTTCCCAAACAACTACCTACACAACCTACTTCCTAACATTTTTTCTTCAGTTGGTGCATTTGGACTTGCAGATCTTGAACATCAACATTTTATTCTTTTTTGAAAAGAGGAAAAACTAATCTAAGTCTACCCTTATTTCTTCCATGAGTTTAGATTAGACTGTTGAACTCATAAATTCTCTACCTAAGCTATTATCTGCCAGGATTAGACTGTCTAGCAGATTTTATTCTCTATTTTCTAAAACATAAATTTAAACATAGTCAAATTAGGGTTAGACTGTCTGATTTGCCATGATGTCTATGGCTATATGTACAAGCTGCACGCAGACTTTATTTGCAGAAATTTGAAACAAAAATATGAAGGCTTAAGATCTGAAAAATATAAACATCCTTCATCCTTTCTTTCAGCTCTGGATTTAATCTATTTGAGTTGTCCTTTTCTTTTCTCTTGGTTCATATTTTTAATTTTGTTTGAACCACTGTATTTTTTTATTCTATTTGATAAGCCAAGATTTAGCAGTTTGGCAAATATTCTTCACTAACCTATCAGCAGTAAATTGAAATCTATCTTAGTCATGATTAGGCTGTATGACCAAAATAGCAGTGTTGTTTTGGTAGTGGAATTTGAGCTTGCACACTTTCAGAATTCTTTTTCTTTTTTGGTATGGGGCTGTACCTCTTTTGTTTTATTTCTACCCTCTTTTCTTTTTATATTGTTTTTGTTTTTGTTTTGTTTTTCTCTTTCTTCAAATTGAAAAACAGTGTTATATACAATGAATAAAAAGCCTTGAAAATAAAATATCAGTCAACCGAAATAATGTTTGAGAACCCTGCCATTAACAGGACCTCCAAAATATTTAGCTTCATCCAATTCTTGCAGAAAAAATGCATTGTTTCCAATAGCAGATTGCATGAGATAAGGGCTTTGCCATAGGTTATTAAATTTTCCATGTTTTCCCTTATCTTCTCTTCTTGAATCCCATTTCAAAACTTTGTCACCAATTTTGAAATCACTTGCCTTGGTTCTTTTGTCAAACAGCTTCTTGATGTTTTCTTGTAGTTGTTGTGCTCTAATGTATACTTCCTCTCTGGTTTTATGTAAATGTATAGTTTGGTTTAATATTCTTGTTACATTATCATCTTCATATTGTACTTCCTTTATCAGCTTCATGATTGGCACTCCCAAACTGGTTGGAAATATTGCATCAGTTCCATAAACTAGCTAGTTGGGGGACATCCCAATTGAATTTTTCACTGTCAATTTGTCTACCCATAAAGCATGTACTAGCTTATTGTGCCATGAATTCTTGTTATATTCCAACAATTTTTTGATTATGCTTACCAAAATTATATTTGAGGACTCTGCCAACCCATTGCCTTGAGGGTAATAAGCTGTAGAATGACCTAATATGATCTGATACTTATGAAAAAATTATACCATATTTTTAGAACTAAATGCAGCAGCATTATCAGTGATGATCTTTCTAGGACAGCCAAATCTAGACAGTATATGGTTTTCAGGGAATGAAATGATGACATAGTCTATGGCATTCCTAGACAGGATGGCTTCTATCCACTTGGTAAAATAGTCTATTGCTATGAGGGTCCATCTATGTTGGGAAGATCAGGGAGGATGGATTTCCCCAATGAAGTCTAGACCACACTGTTGAAAAGGAGCTTCAACAATGATTGGTTGTAGAGGTAAGGGAAGAAGTTTTCTCTTGTATTCAAAGATTTGGCATTTGTGATAGGCAATAATCATTTTATGGACATCTTGAAAGAGAGTTGGCCAGTAGTAACCAGCTCTAAGGATTTTATTAGCATTTTATTTCCAGTAGAGGTGGCCTCCACATTCTCCTTCATGAAACTCGTGCTTGATCTTATCTGCATCATTCTTAGGCAAACATTTAAGCAATAATCCACTAGAATTTTTCCAATATAAACATTTATCTAAAATGCAGTAATTTACATCTTTCAACTTTAAAAATCTTGCCTTTGTTTTAGACAAACCAGGAGGGACATTTAGATTGAGCAAAACATACAAAATGTTAGCATACCAAGATGAATTTAGAAAATGGTCTTCAATAATTGGAGTTAAACACTCCTCCTGTTCATCTAATGCATTAAACATGTTTATATCAAGAGCTTGGAAGTTAGATTCAGCCATCAATTTTGCTATTCCTTGACCCTTTATGAGTTTAGTGGGCTTGATTTCTAATTCATACTCTAAAATTACAACAATCCACTTTCCTCTTTTACCATCCGGATCTTGGGTCAATATGTCTTTCACAACTGAATGAGGCATAAATGCTATAATTTGGGAATGTAAAATGTAAACTCTAAAGTATTTTAAAGCTTTGACTAAGGCAAAGGCTTTTTTTCCCATTATGTTGTACTTCAGAAGTGCATCTCTTAATGCCTTGCTGAAAAATGCAATGGGTTGCTCTTGTCCATTCAAATTTTTCTGTAATAGGACAGCAGCCACTATGTGTTCTGATGCAAATGAAAAAATGAAGAAATCCTTTGTAAAATCAGGACTAATGAGAATTGGTGTTTTGGTGAGTGCTTGTTTTATAAGTTCAAATGAATTCTTTGCTTCTAAGGTCCATTTAACTCCTTATTCCTTTTTAATCATGTTTGTTATGTTTCTAAGGAGTTTAGCTAGATTAGGTATGAACCTTCTCAAGAAATTAATCTTTCCAATGAAGGATTGAAGTTCCTTGATGTTTCTGGGATGGCTAATTTGCAATATGCCATCAATCCTCTTTGGATCTATCCTTATTCCTTTCTTTGATATGATATGCCCAATAAGTTTACCTTATTGGAGACCAAACAAAGTTTTCTTTGGGTTTAAGGATAGTCCAATTTTTTTGCATTTTTCAAAGACTTTTCTCAAATGTATTAGGTGTTCTTCATCTGTTTTAGAATAAACAGCTATATCATCAAGGTAAATCACAATGAAGTAGCCTATTTCTTCTGAAAATGCAATGTCCATGGCTCTCTGAAATGTGGCACTAGAATTCATTAAACCAAAATGCATTTTCAAATACATGAAAGTACCCCAAGGTGTAGTGAAGACTGTT
This sequence comes from Pinus albicaulis, assembly GCA_034641835.2. NCBI lineage: Eukaryota > Viridiplantae > Streptophyta > Pinopsida > Pinales > Pinaceae > Pinus > Pinus albicaulis. The sequence continues at coordinate 99,763,755 of CM076580.1, read as the reverse complement.
TTAAGTTGATCATCAGGATGTACCAAAATCTAATTGTATCCCGAGAAGCCATCTAGCAAAGAAATTCTTCTAGAACCAACTAACCTGTGTAAAATATGATCCATTTTGGGCAAGGGATAGTTGTCCTTTAGTGAGGCTTTGTTTAAGTTTCTAAAATCAATGCAAAGCCTTATCTCTCATGTTTTCTTCCTTAGATACAAGATTAGACACCCACTCTGAGTATCTAACAGGGACTATAATTCCAGCATCATACATTTTTTTAATTTCTTTCTCTACCAGAGGTAATTGAACAAGGTTAATTCTGCGCAATTTCTATTTAAAAGGTTTCTAGTTTTCTTTGAGGGGTATCTTATGCTGAATTATTTTTGTATCATATGATTTCAGATCTTCATAGCTCCATGCAAACACATTAGAAAATTATTTGAACAACTCAGTATATTTCAGTTTAATGTGAGCTGACATAGTTTTAGAAAGTTTAATCATTTTGGGCTTTTCATCACTGCCTATGTTGCATTCTTCCATTTCATATTCTATGGGTTCGAGCTTTGGCTTTTTGGCCACATCATTAAAATCAAATAATTCTTCTAAGGGGACCAGACCCTTTGGCAAGCTTTGGTCTTTGGATTTCAGCACTTCTAAATCTTCATTATCTAATTCTGTGCTATTTTCTGTCACATGTTGAATTTCATTTGTTAACAGATTTATTTATGCACTTTCAGGAGACTTTTATTCTTCAATAAGTGGATTTTCTTCCATAGGACAGTCTTTATCATAATCTGAATCTGGGTTTGATGTTTCAAATTCATTTCTGGACTGTAGGAAGTCTTCTATTTGTTTATCTCCATCAAAAACTTGCCAGTATTTTTCATTGTCTGGGATAGCTGGTATAAATTTGACTTGGGTGGTGCATTGCTTGGTTTCATGAGGTGTTAGACAAGTTCTAGCAACAAAGGCTAAACCATTAGCCAGGACATTTTGGTTTCTTGGGATAAAAATTAGTTGGAATTCCTCAAAAGTTCTTAACAAGTCTATGGCATCATCTCTATAGGCTCTAAGTCTGGGGTGTTTAGCACTATATTCCCCATTCACTTGCCTAATAATCAACCTTGAATCCCCATGAAATTTTATCCATTTGGCCCCTAATTTATTCAATAAGTGCAGGCCTAAGAGGAGAGATTCATACTCAGCTATGTTATTTGTACATTGAAAATTTAACCTATAGGAATTCCCTTCAGCATGATTGTTTTCGGGGTTAAGTATCCATATGCCTGCTCCTGCATCATTCTTAGTGCAAGACCCATCAAAGTTCATGTTCCAAAGAAGATTGTTTTCTGATTTGTAATTTATTTCACTGTGGTCCTCTCTGTTTTCTTCATTTTCCAGTTTTCTACCAAGGTCTGTATTGTGTTTTTCTGTGCTTTGTTCCTCAATGTTTTCAATGTTTTTAGGTTTTACTCCTTGATTCTCATGATCTGTGTTATTTATATGGATATTCTAGACCTCAAGACCTCTAATTTGTTTGTTTTAAATTTCTAAATCAGCAGACTGTTTTTTAATTTCCTCTCTATTTTCCTCCTCATCAATGGCTGTAGCCATGTTTGAAAGTGAAGTGATCACAACATTTGATTTTTTTTCACTGATTAGTTCTCGCTCTTTTGGAATATCATCATTAAAAAGAATGAAAGAGTCAAGACCAATGTGTATGGAGTAAAGAGGAGAGTTGTCTGGTCTTTCTTGGTTACTTACCATGTATTTCATGTGCGTTTCCCCATAGAGTCTTCTAGGTTTTCTGAAGACAGGGATGGTGGCATAAGTCATATTCATTTGCATTGTGCGTTGTAACTTAGCACCCCATCATCTTGAAAGGAGCATGCCATATTTAGGGGGTATGTCAGCCACTAAAATGTCCATCACTAAACTCTTGGCTGGTATTTGGGCTAAGTTAACACATAGGTCTTTTATTAAGCACAGGCATCTCACCCTAGTTGAATCAAAGGAATATAGATCTTTGTAGGGTCTAGTTACCTCTAAGCCTAATATTTCCATAATCACTTTGGGCATGAGGTTTTGTGATGCTCCTGTATCAAGCATGGCATTGTGCAAGATATTGTCATGAATGTTTAAGCTGATGTAAAATGGAGGGGTGGTTCCTTCTTGAAATTTCCCTTCAATTTTTGCTCCAAAAATTAGCTCTAGAGTGTCATCATTTAAGTTAACTGTGTCATGAACATCTTCGATGTTCAAAGCCTTCAAAATTTGACCTCTATATACATTCTGAGTGACTAACTCAGTGAGTGCAATAGAGATTTTGATTTTGGATATTTCATTCTCTAGGCTGAAAGGAATTTGGTTTTTTAACATGTTTAGTTTAGCCTTTTTCGTCGCTATTTCATCAACAAAATCAGCTTGCTATTTTTTATTATTTACAATAGTCAGAATGGTTTTCTTAGGAGCATTAGCTAAGGTGCTAGTGCTACTGGGGCTAATACTTTGTTTTTCATTGGTTTGAGCATTTTTACCTTTGTTCAAATTAGAATTTCCAGCCGCTGTCTTGTGATTTTAAACTATCTTTTTAAGTGTATTTTCAGGGTTGTTTTTGGTAGATTTATCAGAGGTTTTGTTCTTGGGAGTTTCTTGATTCTTTTTGCTTCTCAGATCATATTGTTTAGGTGACCCTATGATGGCATTTTCAGAGTATTGTTCATAATAATCAGTTTGTGGTATTCTGTCATCATAAGGTGTATATAGACCTTGTCTTGTTTCATAAATGAAATCAGAATCCTCATTAGCCACTCCCAACATATTCATGTTGTTATCCTCTGTTTTTTCATTGGTTTGTTCATCCTCATTAACATAATTCTCTTGGAAAGGAGGTATGATCTGTTGATCATCCTCTCTTTGTCTATTTTGAGGTTGGTTTCTCCTAAAGTTCTGACTTTGAATTTGAGATTGATTTATATTTTGAGGGGATGATTGGTTTTCTCTAGATTGTGCTCCCTCAAGTATGCTCATCTTCGTCATCATTTCCTCCATCATTTTTTCCATTTTTGAGCTAGATGTGGAAGGTTCATTTTCCTCCCTAAATGATACTTTCTTTTCATTCCTCATCCTAGCTCTTTTCTCAATCAGATTTACTTCCACAGCTAACACTCCCTTCTGCATATCTTCTAATGTTAAGGGATCTCTTTCTCTTATATGATATGCCATTTCAGGATCAAATCCTTCAGGAAATTTAGTCAAAGCTGAGCCTTGTGGAGGTTTCAATTATGGGGGAGGGCATTATAAACACTATTGAACCTAGTGCAATAATTTTGAACACTTTTCCCAGTGTTTCTTTTGAGGTTGTTGTAATATGAAAGTATTTGGAGAGGGTTTTTTATAACTTCCCACTTGTTTAGGAATGACTAATGGAGGGCTTGGAGGTCATTAATACTATTAGGGGTTAAGATTTTGAACCATTTTCTTGCTTCTCCCCCTAGAATTTGAGCAAACAATCTGAGTTTGACAGTTTCATCATCAATCTCATTTCTTTCAAAATAGTCATTCATCTTATCCACATGTTGTGAAGCAATAGTAGCACCACTGACATCATATAATGGTATCTTGGACTGATAGTCCTGTGGCAGATTGACTAAAGGTAAAGGAAGGACTAGAGGGGCATACCATGTTGCCATGATAGGAGGTTGTGGGAAAAATGGGGGGTTTACAGGTGGAGGATGTAAGAAGGGAGGGGGTTGATGGAATGGGGTGATTTAAACAGTGGATGTATGGATAACAGAAGTGGAAGGATCAGCAAGAGACTGTTGAGAAGATCTTGGATGAGAGAAACCAAAATTATGAAGGAAATGTAAATAAGGTGGGGTAGTTTCTCTGCTACCAGGATGTTCACCTCTATCCTAGGATGAAGGTGGAGACTCAAAATCTATCTGATCTATATCATCAAGTGACCTAGTTCTAAATGGGTTTCTTAAGTCCACTTGTGAATCTTGTAGAGCTGTAAGGTTTTCAGGAACAGAATTAACTCTGTGGACTAGCCTAACAACAGTTGAAGTTTTGGACTTAAGAGAATTCCTAAGTATACTTTTTGGATTATCAACTATCTCAGGTGGATTTGGGTTAGGATAGGCTCTAGTATGGATTCTTCTAGAAGCCACTATGCTATGTTTTCAGACGAACTAATAAGAAAATTTTAACCAAATATAACAATCTTTAGTAGGCTAACTCATCTTTAGCAAGAAAAATTTAATCCTAAAAGTTTTGTTAACTGAGTTTTTATGATATTTATGATAGGAATGGGTTTCCCAGTGGAGTCTTTAGGTCTATTCAAGATTGTGGAGTCACCAGGTGGAAATTTTTAGCTTTAGAAGGTAAAATGTTTTATGGTCCACCACCATTAATAGGTTTGAATACCAATCTGAAATGCTTTTGGGTTTTCTTAGTTTTTGTAGTCCTATGGTTTATGAGAGTGTCCTAAATCTGTTTCAAAACTTAGCTATGGTGATGAGACAAACATAGTTTACTTTATGGCTTACTAGATGATTTCTCCAAGGTTTGATAAGGGTCTATGAGAATCCTAAGGGTTAGTTAGTTTGTCACTGATTCAGATAAGTCCTATCATGATCACCATTTTTTTGGTAGTGCTTTAAGAAATTTACTTACACTACACTGAATACTGAGTGCTTTGTTTTAAAGATTTCACTCAGAATTTTCCCCAGTATGGTCGCCAGTATGTTAGGTCTCCGTAGTTTGCAAGATTGGCAAGTACAAACGCTGCAGAGCCTACATTAAAACCAATTTGGAATCTAAGGACCTAGCCATCCTAGATTTAGAGAGGGGTCTCTCTATTTATGTGTTTAAAGATGTGATCTTTAAGGCTTGAAGTGTGATTTTAGGTTAGTTATGAAGAACAGGGTTTTTGTTTGTTTTGGTTGGGCAAGGATATATTGAAGGTGAAGGAAGTCTTTATGAAGGGTGAAGGTGTGAATAGTTGAAGGAGTGTTTCAGTTGATAAGATAGGCTTGGAGCAACATCAATCCATTGGGCTATGGAGTCATAAGAGGGTTTAATTGGACAGCAAGGTTCAAGAGTGGTCCATGGGGCAAGTCATCTATGTCAAAGGATATCTTTAAGTTGATTTTATGGAATGAAACAATAAGAAATGGAGTGAGGGAAATCAAACAGATGAAGAAACAAAGAGCGGCCTAAGATTAAGTAAGTACTTTGAAACTATCCTGCTTTCAACATACTCTCAAGGGAACTCTTCAAAGCAATTGTTGGAGAAGAAACTAGAGGACAAGACTAACCATAGACTTCCCTAGCTCAACTTTAATTAGCAAACTTATCAAGGAAATTCAAAGATAAAATCTCAAGTTGTACTTAGAAAATATGGGCTTACCAACACTTCATTGGTTATACTCGTGAATTACCCTCAAATAAATAATCAGCAGAAAAAATAAAGGATAAAGATTTTCAGTGAGATTTAGGGTACTTCAGAAGTAAATCCTAATCTATATTTGTTGTTCTTTATCAGAGAAAAGTGGATAGAATGGAAACATAAAGAAAAATAACAATTACAGTGAGAAACACATCACCATTGACATAAACCAGGATCCCATAAATGAGCTATTTGTATTTGATGTTCAAACCAGTTACAATCATCAAGTCTAATGGGTCTCTACAACCTCAGACTTCTCATCTTAGCTTATGTATCTTCAATTACAAACAGGGCTACAGCAGCTTCAGAAAACTATTTACATGCAACAGATATCCAAAGAAAAACCCCTAAACTGTCTTCTATAGAAGTATTTATAGAAGAATGAGGAGGTGGAGTGTAAGAAGGGTTCATTAGTTCAATTAATATAAAGTAATGGTGCCTTGACCTTTGGGAGGCCTAAGGGAGAAGATTCTGAGTGCTCATTTCTATTTTAATGTTTTTACATGGGATTTCATCAACCTTAGTTATTATTGCTGACTTTGGAGGCTGTAGTAGGCTGATCATAACTTTTGAGCTATTTTTGGCAAAAGATCTCTGACTGTGCATTCATTGTGCATTCTTTTGCAAAAATATATCTACAGGTGGCATTTGAGGAGTAATGGCCTTGATGATGTGGAATTTTTGAGGCTCTTTTCATTGATTTGTATCCTTCGATGGCTTTAAACATCGATTTTGTCTTTAATCTGTGCTTTATCTTTATTTATCAGGTTAAGTTCTTTAATCTTTAGTCTTTATGCATTAACCTTTTAGCTTCATTGGCACACTAATACTCTTTAATCCTTCATCATTGTGTTTGCTGGTGTACAGGTGTATGAGTACATTGAGGGTTTCTTGGTATAACTAATGCTCATGAGGTACGGGTCAAACCATGACTTCGCACCCTGTAGATTCCCTTTTCTGCCTGAAATATGGCCTAAGGATCATCATCCTTGGCCCTTTGTCACCTTATCGTGACTGTGGGATGGCTTTACAATTCACCTTCCATGAAACCTGTAACATAAAACAACCGCTTAGATAAGTCCTACGTTTTAAGGTTAAACTGCTTTCAAAGGCTGGGCGGAGTGGCAAAGCGATGTAGAGGAGGGGTGATTATGTAGGAAGAGGAGTCCTAATGGAGGAAAATGGGTGAAAATGTAGTGTTTTTGGTGTGATTTGGGCGAAAATTGGTTTTGCAATACCACGAGTGGTTATCGCATGACCCTCGAGTGGTAAACGATTTTGCCCGAAGGCAATGCGATTCCATACAACACTTGACACGTGGCTTTTGAAAAACTGCCGGTGTCACAAAATTTTTAAGCGTTAAACCTCTGGCGCAAAGATTTTGCGATATGCCACCACAATCGTTGGATTGGAGGCTTCAAATCCAACGACGCAGAATGAGCGCGATGAAGAAGTTGTGCCACGAGAGTGATAATGGAGTACAAGTAGTAGCACGTGATTGGACCAGTGCTTCATGTGATGGAAGTTAGGCCCTGTTGAAGTTGGGTTTATTGGGTTTAATACGGACCATTAGATCATATAGATCTACGACTGAGATTCATTCGCAAGGGTGAATAATATCACAGAATCTGGGCAGAAGGGGGATAGGGGAAAGGAGCGTCATGGTCGTTGATCTATTTAGATGAGCAGTCCAAGGTGAATAGCAGGCCTTTCAAATAATGAAAAGAAAATATAAAAGAAAAAGGGATCGGGGTGGAAGGAGAGGGCTTATCACTGAGTGCGAAACTGGGGCATATGGAGAGGTGAGTGACCAGGAGCGGTGTTGAAGGGGCTTAGTCCTTAAAGCGCTTGGTTATAGCTCTAAGATTTTATGGAGAGTAGAAGCATGAGGGCTAAGCTGAAAAAGTGCTTAAGCCCTATTTGTTTGAAGAATAGGTTTTTAGCCTAAAACATTAGGTTTTTAAGGCCTTTTATGGGTTCCGATAGGAGGGAAATGGGGGTTTCAAAACTGATAAAGGGAATTTATAAGTCTTGAAGGGAAAAATGAAGGGTAAAAGGGGATTTTTTAGAGGTATAATGGAGGATAAAGAAGGATCAAAATGAGTGAATGGAATGATGGAAGAGGGGTTATTTAGAGGACAATTCTGCAGGGGGAAACAGGTTTAACTTGGATTTATTTTAATGAAACAACAGTGAAGATTACTTTGCAAAGTTCAAATAGCACAAGAAGACTTCAAGAATGAGCAGTTTTTCATGAAAAAAATCTCTTAAAGGCTTAGGAATTATTTTTAGCCATCGTTTTCTCAGTCAAAAATTTACTGATGGCTAACACTGCCAAGATTGAGCAGAAATTCAAACAAAAGAAACGAGACTTTGGATCTGTGAATCAAAATCAACGGAAAGGTGCTCCCAAACCATATAATAAAGGACAGAGCCAAGGCATGGTGGCTCAAGACAACTTGTCAAAGCCACAAGAAAATAACAACACCACAAAGCCAGAGAAGGACATGGGGAAGTGGTGTGAGTTCCATAAGAGCTCCACTCACAACACAAGTGAGTGTCGAGCCAAGAAATCGCTGGTGGTCGAGATGAGGGCTTCTGAGTTAGATTCATGCTCTGACTCTAAATAAGAACCTGACAAGGGGAATGAAAAAGGGAAGAAGATTATTGATGTGAAGCCCAACGCCACTGTTGCCACTATGAAGATCCATAAGGGGGAACCGAAAGATCCAGAGGAGGAGGAATGTCTCTTCCACTCCCAAATGTGGGTAAAGGGCTCCCTAGTACAGTTCATTGTCGATAATGGGAGCCAAAAGAACCTCATTTTAGCAGATGTCGTGAAGCAGTTGGGCTTGCTGACCATAACTCACCCACATCCATACACCATTGGGTGGCTTCACCAAGGATGAGATCTCCACGTCAGCCAACAGTGCCGCCTTCCATATAGCATCAAGCCCTTCACGGATGATGTATTATGTGACATTTCTCCTATTGATGTTTTTGATGTATTATTAGGACAACCACACTTGTGGAAGCGCCATGCTGTGTATGAGTCTCGGCCTCACGCTGTTATTGTTACTTTGGGAAATAAGTTGTACAGGATACCAGAGGTACTGCCTCCTACCGCTATCTCTTTAGTTACAGCAAAATAATGTAGTAAACTCATTTCCCAAACTAGGAAATTCATTTTCCTGATGATTCGCCCCCAGGGCAAGAAGAAGACTGTGGCCACGACCTCCAGACAGGGCTCCTCTGCACGACAACAACAAATGGACAAGGTTGTGGAGGAGTACATGGACATCTTCACCTCACCCACAGGGGTTCCTCTGCACTGTCAGGCTAAGAACCTGATTGATCTGACCCCAGGTAATCCGTTACCTAATGGACTGATCTATCAGCACTTTGTTCTAGAGAATGATGAAATCAAGAGGCAGATTCAGGAGCTGATGCAGAAAGGTCACATCCGACCAAGTTCATCGCCCTGTGGGAGCCCGATCATGTTGGTACAGAAGAAGGATGGGACGTGGAGACTGCCTTATTGACTAGTAGGCGGCGAACAATATCAACATCCCGGGAAACGGGTACCCAATCCCACGGATTGATGACCTTCTGGACCAAATCAAAGGTGCAAAATATTTCAGCAAGATCGACCTGAAGTCTGGGTATCACCAGGTACCAATTGAACCCTCCGATGTGTGGAATACTGCCTTCAAAGCCAAGGAAGGCCTTTTCGAATGGCTGGTCATGCCTTTCGGGTTGACAAATGCTCCCGCAACCTTCATGAGGATGATGGACGACATCTTGCGGCCATTCACCAACTCATTTGTAGTGTTGTACTTGGATGACATTCTGATCTTCAGCAAGACTTGGGAAGAGCACCTTCATCACATCCGACAAGTCCTCCAAACACTGCGGCAACACAAGTTGTGTGCCAATTTGGAGAAGTGCACGTTTGGCATGACCCAGGTTCAATATCCGGGATACATTATTGATGAAAGGGGGGTGCATGTGGATCCAACCAAGATCCAAGTCATTCAGGATTGGCCAGCCCCAACCACTATAACAGAGCTTCGCAGCTTTCTGGGTCTTGCTAATTTCTACCATAGGTTCGTGTTGGGATTCTCTCATATCACTTGGCCCTTGAGTCAAGTCACCAAGGGAGGAGCGAGAGAAAAATTCTTTTGGTCAGAACCTCGACAGAAGGCATTCACAGAATTGAAAAATCGCCTCTGTTCTACCCCAGTGCTCACATTACCAGACTTGCAACAACCATTTGAGATCGAGACAGATGCCTCTGACTATGCTATTGGGGCAGTTCTTACTCAATAGGGACATCCAGTGGCATATCATAGTGAGACATTGTCTGACACAGTTCGCAAGTATCCCACTTATGACAAAGAAATGTATTCCATTATGCAAGCTTGTCGACAATGGAAGCATTACATTTTGGGGAAGGAAACAATCATCCACACAGACCACCGGCCCCTGCAGTTCATACAGACACAAGGGAAGTTGCGGAATGATCGCCATCAGAAGTGGTCCACATATCTGCAACAGTTTCATTTGAACATCAAGTACAAGAAGGGTAGCACCAATAATGTTGCAGACTGCCTCAGCCGACCACCAATCATGGCGCTCACCACCGTGCTCAACTCTTGTGGGCACGAGACTTCTAATTGGCTGCTTCTCTATGAGAGTGACCCAGACTTCGGCGACACATACAAGGCTCTCTTGGGGGGTGCGCAAGTTCCAAATTTTCACCTCCAAGATGCAATTTTATGTCACTTGGGACACCTTTGTGTTCCTTCAAGTGAGCGTGCCAAGATGATATGGGAAGAACACTATAGTTGAGTTGCTGGGCATTTCGGGGTTGAGAAAACAGTAGCAGTATTGTAGAAGTATTTCTATTGGCCGAACTTTCGAAAGGATGTCGGGAAGCACATCAGATCCTACACTGCTTGTGCCATTGCCAAACCGACCATCAAGAAGCAAGGCCTATATACTCCACTACCTACCCGTAGTCGACCTTGGGAATCCATCTCCATGGATTACATGTCGGGCCTACCTTCTACTAAGCGTGGAAATGACTGTTTCTTCATGGTCGTCAATAGATTTTCGAAGATGGCCATTATGGCGACCTGCAAGAAGAATATCACAGCAGTAGCCACTGCTACAGTCTATCATATCATATCAGGATAACAGGTTCCACAACACATTTTGGTCCAGCCTCTAGTCAATGCTGGACACCAAGCTCACCATGTCCACAACTTTCCATCCCCAAATAGACGGCCAGACAGAGGTCATCAACAGAATGATTGTACACATTCTACACATGTACAATTCAAAGCATCCACGCACATTGGAAGAGAGCCACCCCTATGTACAACATATTTATAACTGGGCTCTCCACAGCTCAATCAGCCACAACCCCTTTCAGGTGGGCTTGGGATTCAAGCCACTATGTCCCATTGACATAGCCATGCCATTTGTGGTTACTCAGGTCGATTCGGCTCATGTCCAGTCTGAAGTTGACAAAGCAAATAGCTTCATCGAGTGCATTCAACACATCTACCAATAGGTTCATGAAATATTGGACAGAGAAAATGATAAGTACAAGCAATGCCATGATCAACATCGGGTGCCACACAACTTCTAGGTGGGCGACAAAGTGTGGCTACATTTGCAGAAGGAGCACCTCACTGGACCCCATCACAAGCTTTTCCTGCTCTGATACGGGTTGTACACCATCACAAAGGCTGTAGGGAACAATTCCTTCAAGCTCAGCATTCCACCATTCCTTGGTTTGCACCCAGTATTCAATGTGGACTGCCTTTGTCCTTGCTTCCCACCTCTACTGGACACCTCTGACATTGCAGAACAACTCACCCCAACAGAGTTAAACCCAAAATGCATGGAATAGGCCACCACAGATTGTATCATGGACATGAAAATCAAGAACACTTTCCAACAAAAGATCCAACTGTATCGGGTTGTCAAAGTTGGCCAACTCTTGCACCAAGTAAATTAGTTCACGAGGGACCAAGTTCAGCAGAAGTTTCCTCATCTCATGGAGGAACTTAACGCAATGGGGACCATTGCTTCCTAAGGGGGGAGGAATGATCCAGGTGGATATTTTTGGTCACCCACCTATTCCACTTGGGGCCCCACCATTGTCTCTTTTATTTTTTCAGTTTCGGTACAACTTACTATTTTTAGCAGTTTTTTGGGTCCTAAACTTCCGGAGCCGTTTGGAGGCCCTAAACGACGTTTTTTGGGTATCGTTTGTCCAGCGAAGATGATTCCATTTTGGAATTGATATTTGTGGCAAAATTTGTATTCCTCGGATAGATATTTCTAATGATGTATCATGTGCATCAAACGGATATAGTATGCCGAAGTTACGTCCCCGGGAAGTTGAAACACAAAATTACCCAAACGGGGCCCATAGTTTTGGCGCTTCATCTCCTAAGGTTAGGTTTTTGGACGTTTAGAGTTCTCCATTATTTCTCCATAATAAATGGCCCTCGAGCCTCATTATAACATAGTTCAGAGGTCTGTAGCTGCCACATCTCTTCTCAGAGATTCGCTACCAGAACCCTAGCTATTTTATTTCCATTATGTTTGTAAGAATATTTATGTTATTTGATATTAATGAAATGAAGCCTCATTTCCATTGCATATCTATGTTTATGGTTATTTCTGTATTCTTTTTCATTCCTGAATAAATCCGGATCAGAAAGAGGTTGCCAAAATAGATAACCATGAAGAGACAACAAGAGAAGAAAGGAAAGGAAGCTCCACAAAATTTTCCAAAACTTGGGCTGAAGTTATTAGAAATTATGCTAATATGGAAGGAGAAGAAAAAATTCTAGTCGATAACATGCAAAATATAGAAATCAAGGAAAGGAAATATAGAGAGAAAAACATAATTATTAAAGGGGGGAAATACTATGGGAAAAAAGAATCTACTTTTGAACTTTCAAGGGACTTCTTGAAAGACAAGTTGCTATGACAAGGAGCAATATGCCAAGCATGGAGGGTAGGAAATTTTAAAGGTGATAAAGATAGACCCATAAGAGTCATCATGCCTAGCTTGTGTGATAAATATATCATTCTAAGCAAGAAGTATCTAATGAGGGGTTCTCACTTTTTTCTAGAAGAATATTTAACTGTAAGAGAACAAGAGGAAAGGAGGGAAGAAATGTCAAATGGTAGGGAAACAAGAGATGAGGGAAAGAGAGAATGGATTTATAAGGGTAAAGTTTTGATAGCATGATTTGGACCTCCTTCCAAAATAGGGCCACAAGATGATAATAAAGAAGAGACAACGAAATTTTTAGCAGGAAATCAAGAAGCAAGGTCGGTATGGGAAAGCAGGGACAAAGACTCAACTGTGAGTCTTGCATGTCAAAACAACTAACAATAAATTCATACCCATGTTTCCTTAATTTTTGTTTGTTGGAATTGTTGAGGTTACCCATGAAGACGAGGACTTGGGTTAGGGTGTGTTGCAGAAGATAGATACATAATTTTCCTCATAGAAACACATGAGCATGAAGGGTGCAAGACACCTTTGTTTGAAGGGTACTAGGAGATGGATGTGTGGAACAAGGTAGTAGGGAATGGAAAAGGACACGGGGTTATCATGGTATTAGTGACATAAAAATAATATCATTTCATTCAACTAGAAAAATAAGACTCAAATAAACAATTCGTTTGGTTTAAAATATCAGAAAATGGAAATCACATCAGAATTGCAACATGCTATTTTGTGCCACAAGTTTCAAAAACCTACAAAAGTAGAGGGCTTGACCAAAAATATCCCTTTTCATCCTTAAATATAGATATTGCAACATATTATCAGCTAGGAAAAGTTATTATAGTGGGTGATTTCAATGCTAGGAATGCAAGTCGGCAAGCTAGCATTCTTTGTTGTAAAGAAGACTGTGACCTTATCTCGCTTACAGAAGAGAGTAATCATCAATAGGAAATAATTTTAGAGGACAAGGGCTGTAATATCTTTGGTGAACAAATTATTTCTCTATATGGGGCTTTCGATTTAGTCATTTGTAATGGTTTGACTAGATGGAAAAGTCTCGTAATTTCACTTGTAATACTTATAATGGAGCAAGTGTAGTAGACTGTAATTTTCTCACATAGTTTGTGTGAGAAAATGGAGGAATGTTTGATTGGATATCATCTTTGGGACTTAAAATCATATCACAAGAGAGTTTATATAAGTTTCTCTTGGACCGGAAAGAAGGAGTTAGGGTCACAAACTCAGCATGTTCAACAAAATCTTCCAAAGGTAAAAATTATTTTGACTCCAAAAAATTGTAATACCTTCAAAATAATGCTAGAGAGGCTCTGTTAGGGCCCTATATTACTAGTGTAGTCCCTTATTTTTTTTAGTGTAGCCCCCTTATTATTATTTTTGTACCCATGTAGTCCCCATATTGTTATATTTGTGCCCCATAATAGCCCACTATTGTTATTGGTGTGCTCTTACATTATTATTGTTAGGTCGGCTAGGATTATCTTCTGATCCCATGGACTTCTATATATATAAAGAAGGTTTTTCCATTTGTATCATCCAAGAATTTTTCATTTATGTAATCTAAAGGAGGTTTCCCCCTCGAAGTGGCTGATTTCTAAGGCATTGTTCTCTCTTTTCTTCTATTTTGGGAGATAGTTTCATAACCTTTGGTATCAGAGCTTTGGATTAGGGTTTCACTTCTTCATGTAGGTCATCCTAGAATTTTCGCTATAAATTTTTTTGTACAAAGTTTCATATGCTAAAAAATAACCCATTTGCAAAGAAATCCTAAGCAATGTCATGTCAACATTTCAGATCTTAGTTCACAATATTTTTGGAGATATGATCTGTGGAAGCTAGGGTTTGTGTAGGCTCCCGAATTTCATCCCAAAGAGGAGACCTTGGGAAAATCATCATAAATCTCTCTCTGAGCATCAGATTGGAATTCTGTAAAAAAGTGGTTGTAATTAAATGGATTGTAGTTTCCTGTGTATTGATTTCAAAGATGAAGGAGAAAACAGTGACATGTGGCATACCGTACAAGTTTTCTCTACTAAACTAGTCCATAATTAGGTCATTGTCAAAGATTGGGCATAAATTTGCCTTGAATAATCCAAATCAGGTCAGACCTATGGAATTAGAAAGAAGATTCAGTGGGCTAATAAATTACCGAAGATAGAAACTTTGGGATCTGAAATCACAAAGATACATCAGATTCAATATTGAGCTCCTCAAAAGAAAGAAAAATGTGTGTATTGTTTTTTATAATTGAATTAGTCTTGTTTGAAAAATCAGTTTGAAGGGATTCCAAGGGCATATTGATTCAACACCCATTAAGCCCTTAGAAGGCTCTACTATGAATCATGAAGAGGAATAAGTGAAAATGATATATCAAAATTACAAGAACAAGTGCAACAATTTTCTCTCTCGCAAAGAGAAACAAAAAATGAAATGGAATCTAAGATGGATGGTTTGAAGAAAGGTGTGGAACATAAGATGAATAGTTTGAAGAAATGAGTGGATGCTAAGATGGATGGTTTGAAGAATGAAATGGAAGCTAAGATGGAAAATATAAAAGGAAACATGGAATATTTGAAGAAAGACATGGAAGTTTTGATGGAAGGTTTGGAGAAGTTTCTACAAGAAAAGCTTCCTAATGGCGAAAACGTAGTAGAGGAAACTCATGCCGAGAACAAAAGAAAGGTTAATCATGATTTCATAGACTCTAATTTTGGATTTAAGACCCACCAGATTCGAAAGATAATGTGAGGAAGTTTGATGGAAAGGATCCAATAACTTGGATACTACAAGTGGAGAAATCAGTTGAGCTCCATAATACCCAAAACCCACAAAAGGTATGCACTGCAACTTTATATTTAGAAAAAAATCATTCTGAATGGTATTTATGGCTTTGTTCTCATAAACTACTACTCACTTGGTCAATTTTTACAGAGGAAATGATAAAACATTATGAGGATACAAAGAGCAACACCTTCTTTAGCCAATTGATTGTTAGAAATTACTGTAGAAAATAAATATTTACCGAGAGGAATAATTAACATAAAAAGGAACCAACAACAAAGCACAAACATAAACACAATTGTTTATCCTGGAAAACCCCAAATCTGGGGAAAAACCCAACCAATGAAATTTCATTAACCATTGGCCAAAAAACCTTGACCAATCCAGCCAAGTGAGCCTTCACCGCTCACCTCCAGACCTACATTACAATGAAGTATTCCCAGCCTCTTATAGGATCCATTACATGCAATACCATGGGCCAAAACCATGGGTGCACAAAACCATGTGCCCCAAAACCACTACTATTTACCCTAGTCAACATTTGACTCTACCCCGAGTCATGTTTACCTAACATTGATAAATCTCAAACAAAAGGGTTCAATGATGGAGCACATTGAGGACTTCCAAAAATTGAATATAAGGGAAAATAATATTTTAGAGGAACATATGATTAATTTCTTCCTAATGACTCTAAAGGATAACATCCAACATGAGGTTCGCCTTTGGGAACCTGATACATTGGAGAAGGCATTCAGGTTGGCAAGAAAAATTGAAAGAAAAATTATGGCAACAAGGAAGCCTACCACTCACAACTATAAAGATGGAAGTGTTGCTACTTCTAGAATTCCACAACCTACAAGGTTGACAACACAAAAAATGGAATAAAAAATAGAAAAAGAGCTTGTTATAGTTGTGATAGAAAATAAACTAAAGGTCATAAGTGTGCTGAGAAGAAATTATTTTACATAGATTGTGAAGAGGAGGAAGAAAAGGAACAAGAAACTTCAAAAGGAAAGGATATACACCAAGAACCAACCCTAGAGGAAGAAGAAATGAATCTGACCGTATCTTGTAATGCATTGGCAGGAATTACCACTCCTCAAACCCTCAAGATAGAAGGAAATATCAAGAAGAAAAATGTAATAGTGCTTACACTACAAGAGAAAAGGACATTCATGAGGGTCATGCCTATGAAAGACCTTTAAGGTCCATCACCAATGTCACATATGGTCACGGTCCTTAAAGAAGTGTTGTTGTAAGTGCATAGAATGACGATCCTTTAAGGTTTGTCACGAAAGCTATTTTCAGTGACACTTTTGGTGAGGGTTATTAAAGGGTCATCACTAATTCTCTCTTTGGTGAAACTTCTAGTTGTTAGAACCTTGTAATTAGCAAGATTGGAAAAAGTCCAACTGCAGGGGTAACATCAAACCAATTTGGGATTCAAGGATCTAGCCCTCCTGAATCCAGATAGGGATCTCTCTATGAATGAGTTTAAAGATGTGATCTTTAAAGCCTGAAATATGGTATTAGGCTAGTTATGAAGAGCATGATTTTTTTTTGTTTGTTTTGGTTGGGCAAAGACATAATGAAGGTGAAGGTAGTTCAAAATGAAGGGTTAAGATGTCTGCAAGTGAAGGAATGATTTGGCTGATAAAAAAAGGCAAAGATAGTTTTAATCCATTGGGCTATGGAGTCATAGGAGGGTTTTAATTGGACAACAAGGTTCAAGAAGGATCCATGGGGCAAGTCACTTATGTCAAAGGATATCTTAAGGTGATTTATGGAGTGAAATAGATAGGAAGTGGAGAACAAAACAAAATGAAGAATAGTGCACAGTCTAAGATGAAGTAAGTTCTTTTAAACTATCTTGCTTTCAACATGTGCTTACAGAGACAAAACATAAAAGAATTTTGTGATCAGGTAAGTAATTTTAAACTAACCTGCATTTAAGTACTTTGAGTTTAGAGAAACAAAATATAAAAGCATTCTGAGATCAGGTAAGTGCTTTTAAACTAGCCTGCTTTGAAGTACTTTCACTCAAAAAACATTAAAAAACAGTTAGAACAACTTAAGATTAGGTGAGTACTTTGAAACCCACCTGATTTCAGCATATTCTAAAGGAAAACACTGATGATAATCATAATGAGCAATCTAGATCAGGCAAGTGCTTTGAAACCAACTTGCTTTAATATACTCAGTATTAACAAGAGAAAAACATAGAAAATAAAGCTTTTAGTAAGAGTAGGGTACTACTAAGAGTAATTCCTAGCTCTATGTTTGCTGTTCCTTATCAGAGAAAATGAACAGAGTGAAACCTTAAAGAAAATAACAATTGACAGTGAGGAACACATCACCATTGACACAAATCAAGATCCCATAAATCAGCAGCTTGTATTTGATGTTCAAACTAGTTACAATCAGCAAGCCCGAAGGGTCTCTACAACTTCAAACTTCTCATATCAACTTATTTATCTTCAAATTGCACACAGTGCATCAGTAGCTTTAGAAAACCATTACATGCATTTAGATGTCCAGAGACCAACATTTTCTCATCTTCTACAGAAGTATTTATAGAAGAATGAGGAGGTGGGAGGATTTCCCAGGGGTCAAGTATCATTAATTATGTAATCATTTCTAACTCTACTCCATAACATCTGTTCCTGCCTTTCGAGGCATAATGATCGAAATATGTGCTTCTGAACTGTTCTTAATCTTATAAAATGGTTCTGTCGACAATTAGAGATAAGATTCTTTGATTTGTATTAATTGTTCAGTTGTCTTCAGGGAAACACCTCTTGTTCAGGTAATGACTAAGCTTCCTTTGATTTCTGTGAGGCTGTAGGTGTCTTAAGGAGTTGGAGAGGGTTCAATTGGCCTCGGTTGATGGTGGTGGAAGCTTTCTCGGCTTGACATATGTCTTTGTCTTTCCATAAACACCTTTAATTTACTTGAGAACTGCGTTTTAGGACTTCAATCTCCTTTTTCTGGTGTGTTCTGTCTTCGATGCTGATACTCTTTGATCGGTGCTCAATTAACTGTGTTTTCTGGTGTGTAGGGCTGTACAGGGGTCGAATGGCATCAATGCCTCATGAATTCATTGATAAAATGCAAATTTAAAACCCTGCAAGTGATTTTGTGGTGAATCACAGGTGGGAGGATCGTCACCCTCGACCTGTGAATTTTTCTTCAGCATGGCGGAAAAAACCATTTAAACCCTGCAAAAATATGAAAAAATATTAAAAAATCCTACATATATAGGCTGACTTCTTCAGAAGGCATGTGGAGGGAGCATAGCCGTTGGATGGGATCATCCAACGGTCAAGATTGATCGTGAGGAGCGAATGGCAAGGCGGAAAATAAAATCAAATTAGAGTTGTCGATCGCGTAGAGATCGACGATCAGGAGCACAGGTGGAAAGTCAAAAACAAAGAGATCGGGCGATGAAATTTGGGCCGTCGATCTGTAGATCAGATCGACAACGGAGATGTTGTTACCACTGCACCGTACCTTGAGTTATCGCGTGTGCATCTCCAGCGAGTGACCACCATTGGATAGCCCGCCCCAGATTGGATGGTATACAGCGATATCGCGCTGGGTTTGTTGCCGAAATTTAATGCGCGATGGGGGGGTGGTTTTCAAATAGTACACGGGACACGCGTCGGGTAGCGTATGGAATCACTACCGATCAGGAAAAAACTACCCTTGCCCCAAAGCTGGTGCGATGAATACTGCATGGTTTTGCAATCGGTTAGTGGACGGCAGGGACCACTGGGATGATGAACTCCGCACCATCAGATCTGCTGGTTAAATGGACGGCTGTGATGCGATCGGGGTTTTAACCAGCGAAAAACTTTAGAAAATAATAAAAACACCCAAAGTTTCAAAATAACATAAGCTTTCAATATTTTTGAGGGCAAGATATATATAAAATAAGGTTAGGTGCCCGGCTGCGGGGCCATGGGTTATATGGGAGATGATATGACCGAAGGAGATAGAATGGAGGGCTAATCATCAACGGGGTTTTTAATAAAGGGAAAGGCTTGCATTTTGTGTTTTCCCCGTTTACGATAAGCGCTCGAATGGCTCAGTGCCTGGTTCCAGCACCAGGGCGTATGGAAGGGAATGGTTAGAGACTTAGCCCAAGGGGGCTTAAACCCTTAATAAAAAAATGGGTTTTTTTCATAGATTTTCAATGGTTTTCAAAGGGTTTTGGGGGTTTCGATATAGTCTAAAAAGGAGTTTTAAACTATGCAAGGTGGATTATAGGAAGGGGAAATGAGGAAAAATATGAAAATGAGGGATTTTGATGGGGAAAAAGAGAGTAAAAATGAAGGTTAGATTCTGAGTGCAGGAAGGGGAGAAAAGGGGATTTTGCAGTAGTATTTCTCATGGAATTTTAGCAGAATTTCTGAGTTCTGAAGGGAGACAACGATGAAGACTTGGATAGAGGAGATGATGTTTAGCAGAGGCTTCAAGAGATAATATTTCTGCAATGAAACTATTCCTTGAAGGCTAAACAATGCTTTGGCTACCTTTTGATAGAACAAATTTTATAGGTGGCCAACAGTGGCTCCACTTGGGGATGGTGCCTTCTTGAAGGCATCAAGAACTTCAGACCTGCATTCTCTGGGAGGCTGATTCAGTGCTTCATCCATTGGGCTTCCTTCTTTGCTTGGATGCTCTTCTTTTTCCTGAAAACATATTAGCAGCTATGGAAAATAATGGATCTTCATCAACAAGCTTTCTACCTACCCAATCCTACTGATCTAACATTTTTTCTTCATTTTAGAGTGCACTTGAACTGGAAAACTCTTTACAACATTTTATTTCTTTTGTAAACAAGAAATCTAATCTATTTCTACTCCTTATTTCTCCATGGAATCAGATTAAACAGTTGAGTCCATATGATTCTCTACCTAATCTACTATCTGTTGGGATTAAACTTTCCAACAGATTTTATTCTCTAAATTCTACAACAGAAATTTAAAAACAGTCAAGTCAAGATTAAGCAGTTTGACTTGTTGTGATCTATGGCATAAAAAAAAAGTTGCACATAGATATTTATTTTGCAGAAAATTTAAAAAAAAAGGTGGAAGGCTTAATATCTAACTTTGCGAAGCACTTCCTTCACCTTTCTACAGCTCTGATTGCCTCTTGATTGAGTTGTTATTTCTTTTTCTCTGGTTCAGATTTTGAGCTGATTAGAACCATATTTACCTCTGTTTTGACTCAGAATAAAACATAGTTTGGAGTCAATTCTCTTTGGAAACTTAGGTTCATATTTTGATCATGTTTGAACCTTTAATTTCTAACCTAAAATATCTACTGATAAGCCAAGATTAAACAATTTGGAAAATCGAATTCACTATCCTATCAGCAGAAAATTTAAAGCTAATTAGTCAAGATTAGAAAGTTTGACTAACTAGAAGTTTGTTCTTCAGGAGTGGCATTTGAGCTTGCACACTTTCAGAATTTGTTTCTCTTTTTTGGTATGGGGCTATACCTTTCTTGTTTTCACAATCTTCCCTCTTTTCTTTCTTTTCTCTGTTCCTGTATTTTTGAATCTTTGATTTTTCTTCAAAGCAGAAAACAACAACTAATATACATGCTCAGAACTGAGCTTTATTGACATTCCTATCTAGCCTATTCTAAACATGGAGTATTTACATTTATCATATAATACAAAAATGCCAATGCAACCAGCTGAGTAATGTCAAGAAGAAGAAGAAACTCTTGCTGCTTGTCAGAGGTATCCATAGAACATATTGAAGACTATCCTTCAATATCAAGGCTACCACAAAAGGCGACAAATTTTCATGTCCCTGGCTCTTGTAAAGGATCCATGCTTGATAATTTGAGCTAGTCGGGACCTCCACACACTCTTCCAAAGGATCAACAAAGAAAAGATGGAGTTTCTCTTCCTTTTGGTCCTCCACAATTGGTAGATTATCTACTTCCAAGACATCATCTTTGAGGACTATCTCTTCAGTATGTAGCTTGGAAGTATCGCCATATTTAACCTGCACAATAGCAAACAATGAAATATTTTCTTTCTCTAAACATATGCTTGCTTCTAATATACATTCGGGTTCTTTGAATTATAGTTTGACATTAATGAAGGGAGAAGTATTTTCTTGGGAAGATGGTATATCCACAACAGGATAGTCTTGTATTTGTCTCTCTCCCTCTCTTCATCATCATCTGAACTGGAGGACTCATCATATTTGGCAGTGTTGTCCTCTTGTAGCCTTGGTATGCTTGGATTCATTGGGTTGAACTCTATGAAGAGATTATTATATTCTTGAGTGGGGGTGTATTCAATGGTTTCCTCTTGCTCAAAAATTTCTTCATTACTCTTCTCTTCACCTTCTGAGTTGAAAGGCTGTTGATTCCCAATTAAGTGAAATATTTTTATGATGGATCGAAAAGGAGGATTGCGTATTTCAAGCTGATGATGGTGAAACTCATAACACCAATCAAATGTTGGTTGCCCTACATGATTAGTTTCTTCTTGGAAATCATCATAATCATAAGAGTGATTGAAGTTTGAAAATTTATTAGAATAAAAATTTTCATCAGTCAAACATATTTGGATATCAGTAGGTCCTTCTTCATTCTGATCCACAAAATAACTTTCTAAATCCATACAACAAAGTTCTCTATGTGATTGGGCAAGAGTGTTTGTTTTGCAGAAAGTTTCAGAGGCTGACTGTTTATAAAAAGTCTAATCTATTTCCTTGTCTGTCAAAGGGGAAGATGTTTCCATGTTCTTTTGAACAGAGGTACATCAGTTCTCTGTCTCTTGCGAAGACTGATTTTGAGCATGGATGTCTTCTTGAGCCTCAGCTATAAGGGATGATGAACCAATATTTGAGTTTTCAGGGATATCTTGAGGAATGTCCATTATTTCTTGGATCATCCCTTCCTCAACTGATTCATCTCTGTTCTTAAAATTTTTCAATAGGAGATTAAACTCATGAATGGCTATTAAAAGATCTTCAGGATGCATCTCTTCCAAAGCTTCCTCATTATCTATAATATGTTGGGTGATGTTTTGTGATGGATCATAATATATTGCACCCAATGATAATGATGTAGTGTTTTCTTTATAGTTCTCATAGAACATATATTCAAGGTCTCTTAAAGAAAACAAACTACTAGATCTTAAGCATTCATACCAATCCCTAGCTTTTACTTCTAATGTTAACATGAAAATTTTCATTAGGCAGTATTCATGCCATTCAAATTTCAACCTCCATACATGTATATGAAATTTGATGAGATGTAATAGAGGGTCATCAAACTTTTCACCTTGAAAAACAGGCAGGTTGTCATCCCAATTTACCTGGGGCATCTTATGTGGAAACCTATGGATATGATCTCTACTCATTGGGGCATATCTTTGTTGTATTCTTGGAATCATATTTGTAAATAAAGAAAGAGGTCATTGTGTCTGGTCAATCAGTTCAGGGTCTTCTACCAGTGGAGTCATTTGGTCTTCTGGGAGTTTCAGAGTGTGGAGTCGCTAGGTCGAATTTTTTAGCTCTTTTGGAGGTAAAAGGTTTTATGCTCCACCACCATGTTTATTTGATTCAAATCTGAAATATTTTTGGGTTTTTCTGAGTTTCTGTGGTTGTATGGAAAACTAAAGAGTCTATAAAAGCTGGCGAAACAACTAAGAACTCAAAAACTCCCCAGTGGAGTCGCCATTATGTTAGCACCCTGTAATTAGCAAGATTGGCAAAAGTCCAATTGCAGGGGTAGCATCAAACCGCTTTGGGATTCAAGGATCTAGCCCTCGTGAATCCAGAGAGTGATCTCTCTATGAATGAGTTTAAAGATGTGATCTTTAAACCCTGAAATGTGGTATTAGGCTAGCTATGAAGAGCATGAGTTTTGTTTTGTTTGTTTTGGTTGGGCAAAGACATGATGAAGGTGAAGGCAGATCAAAATGAAGAGTGAAGATGTCTGCAAGTGAAGGAATGATTTGGCTGATAAAAAAAGGCAAAGATAGTTTTAACCCATTGGGCTATGGAGTCATAGGAGGATTTTAATTGGACAGCAAGGTTCAAGAAGGATCCATGGGGCAAGTCACTTATGTCAAAGGATCTCTTAAGGTGATTTATGGAGTGAAACAGATAGGAAGTGAAGAACAAAACAAAATGAAGAACAGTGCACAGTCTAAGATGAACTAAGTGCTTTTAAACTATCTTGCTTTCAACATGTGCTTACAGAGACAAAACATAAAAGAATTCTGTGATCAGGTAAGTACTTTTAAACTAGCCTGCATTGAAGTAATTTGAGTTTAGAGAAACAAAATATAAAAGCATTCTGAGATCAGGTAAGTGCTTTTAAACTAGCCTGCTTTGAGTAATTTCAGTCAAAAAACATTCAAAAACAGTTAGAATAGCTTAAGATTAGGTGAGTACTTTGAAACCAACCTGCTTTCAGCATATTCTAAAGGAAAACAATGATGATCATCATAATGAGCAATCTAGATCAGGCAAGTGCTTTGAAACCAACCTGATTTAATATACTCAGTATTAACAAGAGAGAAACATAGAAAACAAAGCTTTCAATAAGAGTAGGGTACTACTGAGAGTAATTCCTAGCTCTATGTTTTTTGTTCCTTATCAGAGAAAATGAACAGAGTGAAACCTTAAAAAAAATAATAATTGACAGTGAGGAACACATCACCATTGACACAAATCAGGATCCCATAAATCAACATCTTGTATTTGATGTTCAAACCAGTTACAATCGGCAAGCCTGAAGGGTCTCTACAACTTCAAACTTCTCATATAAGCTTATTTATCTTCAAATTGCACACAGTGCATCAGTAGCTTCAGAAAAACATTACATGCATTCAGATGTCTAGAGACCAACATTTTCTCATCTTCTACAGAAGTATTTATAGAAGAATGAGGAGGTGGGAGGATTTCCCAGGGGTCAAGTATCATTAATTATGTAATCATTTCCTTTCTGTCCATAACATCTGTTCCTTTAGAGGCATAATGATGTGCTTATTGTTCTTAATCTTCTAAAATGGATTTGTCGACAATTAGAATAAGATATTTGATTTGTATTAATTATTCAGTTATTAACCCGGAGTAAACACCTCTTGTTCGGAGTAATGAATAAGCTTCCTTTGATTCTGATGATTCTGTGAGGCTACGGGGTCTAATTTTGTTTTGGGTTCAATTGGCCTTGGGCGATGGCGGTGGGGAGAGCTTTCCTAGAAGCTTGACATATGTCTTTTTCTTTCCTTAAACACCTTTAGTATTTACTTGAGGAAGCTGTATTTTTAGGACTTCAATCTCATTTTTCTCATGTTTTTGTCTTTGATGGTGATACTCTTGATGGGTGCTCAATTAAGCGCTGTTTTACGGTGTGCGGGGTTGTACGAGGGGGTCAAATGGCATCAATGCCTCATGAATTCATTGATAAAATGAGAAAATTTAAAACCCACACAAGTGATTTTGTGGTGAATCGCAGGCGGGAGGATCGTCACCCTCGACCTGTGAATTTTTCTTCAGCATGGCAGAAAAAACCATTTAAACCCTGCAAAAATACGAAAAAATATTAAAAATCCTGCATATATAGGCTGACTGCTTCAGAAGGCATGTGGAGGGAGCATAGCCATTGGATGGCACCATCCAACGGTTGAGATTGATCGTGAGGAGTGAATGGAAAGGAGGAAAATAAAATCAAATCAGAGCAATCGATTGTGCAGAGATCGACGATCGGGAGCACAGGTGGAAATTCAAAATGGAGAGATCGGGAGATGAAATTTGGGCCGTCGATCTGTAGATCAGATCGACAGCGGAGATGCTATTACCGCTGTGCGCTTGGGCTGAAGTTATTGCGTGTGCATCTCCAGCGAGTGACCACCGTTGGATAGCCCGCCCCATATCGGACGGCATATGGCGATATCACGCCGGGTTTGTTGCCGAACTTTAATGCGCGATCGGGGGGGGGGGAGGTTTCAAATAGTACACGGGACACACTTCAGCCAGCATATGGAATCGCTGCCGATCAGGAAAAAACCACCCTTGCCCCAAAGGCGGTGTGATGAATACCGCGTGGTTTTGCAATCGGTTAGTGAACGACGGGGACCACCGGGCTGATGAACTCCGCACCGTCGGATCTGCAGGTTACATGGACGACTGTGATGCGATTGGGGTTTGAACCGGTGGAAAACTTTAGAAAATAATAAAAACGCCCAAAGTTTCAAAATAACGTAAGGTTTCAATATTTTCGGGGGCAATATATATATAAAATAAGGTTAGGTGCCTGGCTGCGGGGCCATGGGTTATATGGGAGATGATATGACCGAAGGAGATAGAATGGAGGGCTAATCGTCAACGGGGTTTTTAATAAAGGGAAAGGCTTGCGTTTTGTGTTTTTCCCCGTTTGCGATAAGCGCTTGAATGGCTCAGCACCTAGTTCTAGCACCAGGGCATATGGAAGGGAATGGTTAGAGACTTAGCCCAAGGGGGCTTAAACCCTTAATAAAAAAATGGGTTTTTTCATAGATTTTCAATGGTTTTCAAAGGGTTTTGGGGGTTTCGATATAGTCTAAAAAGGAGTTTTAAACTATGCAAGGTGGATTATATGAAGGGGAAATGAGGAAAAATATGAAAATGAGGGATTTTGAAGGGGAAAAAGAGAGTAAAATTGAAGGTTAGATTCTGAGTGAAGGAAGGGGGGAAAGGGGGATTTTGCAACAGTCTTTCTCATGGAATTTTAGCAGAATTTCTGAGTTCTGAAGGGAAACAACAGTGAAGACTTGGATAGAGGAGATGATGTTTAGCAGAGTATTCAAGAGATAATATTTCTACAATGAAAGTATTCCTTGAAGACTAAACAATGCTTTGGCCACCTTTTGATAGAACAAATTTTATAGGTGGCCAACACTAGTGACAATATTTTATTGACCCTCACCAATGCTCTTTTTGGGCACTTTTGGTGACAGTTGAAACAATTTCGTCATCATTGATCATTCCAATGAGTTTTTGATGACATTATGTGCATGTTACTATATTTTTGTCAAAAGATAATGATTTAAGACCATTGTTGTGGAGTCTTTTTCACTATGTGTCCAAGGCCATATAGTGGTTAGAGTTAGTCACTTTTTTAAGAAGTAATTAGTGTGTATCAATTCCCTCAAGTAATGATAATATTGTTTTCCTATGAGTCAAGACATGATTAATCTCTATTAGGTTTATTATCTAACAAATTACCTTTACATAAAGTTCCACTAGTGTGTCTGGAAATAATATTATTTAATACATAATAAAGCTTTAAAAATTATATTAATGAGGGAGATCTAGCACTCCTCAACACTATTGGAACATATTAACATGCATTGGCACACACTAACATCCCTTGACACCTCACATGTGTTAGAAAATCTTGTATCTAGAACAACTTGACATGACATGGACACCCAAGCACACGTTGGCAGGCCCTAGCATAGCATAAAACTCTCCTAACATGTTTTGGCATGCCTTGTAGTCCCTAGCATGCCTTGGAACACTTTGGCATTCATTTACATACATGAGAACTTGGCACACATTGGAACTTGGCATGTATTGGAACCTATTATTAGTGCGCCTAACATTCCCCTTTTGAAAAATATAAAATACTAACTTATTAACCTCTCATGTGTTCATTTACGTGCATTTTAGCTTGGTTCTTATTTTGTTTTCCTGGATACTCCTTAACACATATTGGCATACTTTGGAACCCTACACCTCCTAGCATGCCTTAGAATCTTGCATGTCTTGGCACTATTTTGCACATGTTAATGCACACTGGAACTCCATAGCACACTCAGGCACTTCTTGACATGCCCTGATATTCCTTAACATGCCTTACTAGTGCTTAACATACCTTGTCACTCCCTCATTGGCATGCTAGCTAGCACTCGTTGAAACTCCATTGAAAACCCTCATATTCATTCACTTCCATGGATTTTGACCTAGTTCTCCCTTGTGTTTCCCTAGTACTCCCTAACACTTCTCAAAATGCATTATCACACTCTTTCATACCTTAGCACTCTTCAACATGCCCTTCCACTTCATAACATGTGTATCACTCCATAACACACATTGGCACTTGGCACATCTTGGCGGTTGGAAAGTATTAGCATGTCTATCATTCATTAAGATGCCTTGGTATGCTTTGGCATGGTTTAATATTAAATTGAATTGAGATAAATTATTGGAAAGTAGATGAGAAGTAACATAGGATGATTTAGCACTTAGAAGGCACTAACCCTTGGCACTTGGCATCTATTTCCACCTAGTGTTGGTGTGCCTAGCATTCCCCTCCTAGAAAAGGTAAATTTATGACTTATTAACCCTATGATGTGTTCATTTCCTTATAGTTTAAATTGTTTCTCCTTTGTGTTTCCTTGATAGTCCCCGTCACGTATTGTCACACCCTTGCACATCTTGGTATGCCTTAGCACTTGAAACATATTCGCATATTTAACATGCCTTCAAAATATCTGGAACATGTTAGCATTCCCTAGCATGCCTTGGCACCCATGCCCTCACAACTAGCCTTACATTTTTTCATGACTTGGGAACCCAATCAATTCCTTAGCTACTACAATTCATGTGACATTGGCCTGCTTCAGCCGCAATAACTTGACCAATTGAACCTACTACAAGTAGATTGTGCCTTGCTCACCTAAGAACTACCTACACCTCATATTATTCCATTAATGTCTAATTTGATCTTGTCCCACTTAATAACTTACTAGGAAAAGGATCACATCTAGCCATGACCATAAAACAAGTAATAAACATAGCTTACATAGGAAATATTTCACATGTATGTCTAGTTCGTATAAACAATAGAGCATTAACTGAGAGTTTGCAAGAACCACAAGATACACAAGGCACACAAGATATAAGTTGGTACAAGCCGAGTGCCCAAAACTTATACACAACAATGTACAATATGAAATAGTCTAAAAAATTTAAAACATGAGAATTCAGGCAAAGTGTGCCACATGTGATATAAAAATAATTAATAAAGGAAAAATAGTGTTGTGCCCAACACAAAGTCTCCCTTTGTCTAAAAATTCTTTATCGATCCCCTTATTGCAATCGTAGGCTTGCCTCTTGCAAATCCTATTATAAACTTCTTCTAACACACTTTGTTATTGGCACACTTGAATTCACCGACACCCCTTGGAACACACACTTATTTTTTCATTTCCATGCATTTTGACCTAGTTCACCGTTGTGATGCCTCGACACTCCTCAACATGCATTGACATTTTCTGACATGTGTTAGCACACATTTTTATTCCTTGGCATGCCCTAACCCTCCCTAGCTTTCATGACCTCAAAACTACCCTTACTTAATTCGCAAATTGGGAACACAACCAAGTCCTCGCTTGACTACAAGAGCTTGACCAAGTTATGATTAATACAACTAGACTATGTTCTTCAATTGTGTAGCTTGGGAGGTACTCCACAAGCCTAGTGAGTTGGGTTTGTGTGAGTTTGGTCAGAAAATGATTTGTGGGCAAAGGACCCAAGTGAAGGGGTTTTGGAACAAAGATGGGGTTTAAAATCTAAAAGAAAATAAAAAAGGAAAAAAATAAATTTACTAAGGTCTTAGTGGATAAAGCATGTAAGTTCTAGAGGGTTCTTAAGAGGCCTAGCTAGGAAAAGATATTTAAGGAGGCCTTAGTATGAAGGCAAGAAAATCAAGTGAGAAGGAGCTCATTTGATCAAGGAGGCCATGAGAGATGTAGTCCTAAAGTAGGCCGAGTTAGAGGGCTGAGTAAGGGTTGCTAAAGGTAGGCCATGATCATCATGTGAGGGTTCACAAGAATGTGACATACCCTAATGGGTTAGAGATAGTAAGTAGGATGGCATACTATTGGTTATCTTATCGCAGATCGAGCTCAAGAGAGGCGGCTCATGAGAATTTGGGCATGTTATTTTGAGTGGTGTTTCTGTGTGAAGGCCACATAAAATTTTGAAATAATA
Organism: Pinus albicaulis; assembly: GCA_034641835.2. NCBI lineage: Eukaryota > Viridiplantae > Streptophyta > Pinopsida > Pinales > Pinaceae > Pinus > Pinus albicaulis. The sequence continues at coordinate 99,734,465 of CM076580.1, read as the reverse complement.
GAGAGGGTTGAAACCCTATCTTGTGGTGGTTAGTAGGCTGCAAGGTCTATGATAAATACCAAGACAAATGGAGGAGTTTCTACACTAGAATTTAGGGCTAGAACAGAAGTAGTCATAGGTGTAATACTGGCTGAGGTAATCGTAGTTTTGGGGTTTTATAGATCTAAAGTTCAAGTCAAGATTCAATCAAAGAGATTTCCAGAATATGAGGTAGGTTGAGTCTCTTATGGAGGAAAGAGTTGTTGTTTTTGCTATGGGTGGATAGGGTTTGTTCTAAAGCAATTAGAATAGAAATATACTTCCCTAGGTAGGGAGGTTTCCTAGCATGATCAATCCATAAGGTATGCCCTTAAGACTGTGACAAATTTGCATAGAATAAGAGGGGGCGTGACCCTTAGAGAGAGGTTTATCTCTGAAATATATACCACAAATTTGGAAGATGGCTTGCAAAAGTATGTGTAGAGATAGAAAATCCAAAGGAAGGTGGAACCTGAGTAGAAGATTGAGCAAAAGAAATGTTCCATATGAGGAATGGATTGACATGAAGATGAGTTTATTTTGGTTGATTGTCCATATAATTTTGGACAAAGATCTGAAGCAGCCTATAAAAAATTATTTAATGGATTGTTATTGGATGATTTTTTACCCTATTTTAGTGATATACAAATTTTTAGAAGGATGACAAGAGGAGTAGTTCAGATTTGTTCATAGATTGGAAAAAAAAATTGGTACATAAGAATAGTGATTTTGAGAGGACTCAAATTACTATTAGGTGGCATATTTGAAGAGCCCTAGATTAGGGAAGTGTTGTGGCCACTAGATCAGTAAAAGAATTGGATATGGTTGGGAAACATGATGGCAGTCCAATTAAAGTTGGAGGGTTGTTAGGTGGCCTTCAAAGAAGAGCCCTAATTCTTCAACTTGTGAAGGAAAAATAGACCGGTAAAAGGGTAGGTGTAATGGGCCTAAGGATGTGCAGAATTTAAAGGAATAAATTAAAATTCAAGTGGGTTATCCAACTAGCCCTAGTTCATTGTATTGTAGAGGATTAAGTCAGTGAGAAGAAGGTAAAACTCCATAGCCATAGACTTGTCATCTTGGAACGCCAGTATGGAAAATGTGGGCAGACCAAAGAGTTGTTCACAAATGGAGTTGTGAACAACTGATCGAAAACCTTAATTTTTGCATACCTTAAAGGAAAAGAGAGTTATATAGAGGGAAAAGGGTTGTGATCCCTGGTATGAGAGCTCTATCCAATTCTATTATAATTTGTAATTTAACAAATAATGGTTTGAAAAAGTTAAAATTTGTCATGTGCACTAGTTGATTCCCTCATGTGTGTAGATTTCGTTGTGAAAAGTAGATGTGTTGTGGCACTTGAGTGTGTTTGAATAAAATATTCTAAGACCAAACCCAGATTATCAAGTGTCATGGAAATTCAACATATGCCTTGTTCACCTAAGTACTACCTGTAACTCATCTTAGGCTACTCATGTCCATTCTCAACTCATCCCACTTAACAAGTTACCAAGACAAGGCTCATCACATCAAAATGTAGTTGTAAAACAACTAAATAACACAATTTACATCTTGACATTCCATAGCACATGGAATGTCTTAAATGCCTTGGCACTCTATGGAATGTGTTAGCATCCCCTACATTCCTTGGCATGATTTTACACACCCTATAATTTCCTGACACGCCTTGGTAGTTTAGCATACCTTGGCACTTCCTAGCATATAAACTTGTCACTACCTCCTTAACAAACCTATAACTCATTGACACTCCCTGTCACACACTCTTATTAATAAATTTCCATGCATTTTGATCTAATGCTTCCTTGTGTTTCCCTAACACTCCCTAACACTCCCTAGCACACATTGGTGCACCCTAACACCTGGCACATCTTGGCAGCTTCCATAGCACTCTAGCATTCCTTGGCACTACCTAGCATACCTTGTCACTCTCTCCTTAGAACACCTATAGGTCATTGACACTCCTAGTCACAAACTCTTATTCATTCATTTCCATGAATTTTTACCTAGTTCTCCCTTATGTTTCCATAGCATTACTTAACACTCCTTGGAACATGTTGGTACACCCTAGCACCTAGGACATCTTGGCATATCACCCTGGCCTTTAGCATTCCTTAACACTGCCTAGCATACCTTGTCACTCCTTCCTTAGCACACCTGGAACTCAATAAAAATTCCAAACACAAACTCTTATTTGTTCATTTCCATGCATTTTGACGCAGTGCTCCTTTGTGTTTCCTTGACACTACTATTTAACACTTCCTTGCATGCATTGGAACATCTTGGCCACATGATTCCCTATCACTCTAAAATTATTTAACACTACCAATCATTCCTTGTCACTCCTCCTTAGCACACTCAGAACTCGTTAACACCCATGTCACACACTCTTATTCATTCATTTCCATGCATTATTACATAATTTTCCCTTGCGTTTCTTTATCACTCCACAACACTCCTTTTCACACATTGGCAAACCCTCGAACTTGGAATATCTTGGAATGATTTCCTATCACTCTATCATGCCTTTTCATTTCCTAACATACCTTGTCACTCCCTCCTTAGCACACATAGAACTTGCTAACACTCCCTATCACACACTCTTATTCATTCATTTCCATGCAATTGACCCTAGCCCTCCCTTTTGTTTCCCTGGCACTCCCTATCATGTGTTCGCGCCACACCCTAGCACCTAGTACATCTTGGAATGCCTAACACGCCTTTGAAATTTATAGCATGCATTAGCACCTCCTGGGATTCCCTACACACCTTGGCACTCCCTATTTTTCATGCCCTCATAGATAGCCTTACTTTTTTTCCAACTTGGGAACCCAACCAAGTCATTGAAAAAATAGTTTTGTGTCTAGCCCAAAGTTTCCCGTTGCCTGAAACTTATTTTTCCATCCCCTTATCGCAATCGTAGGATGTCCTTCTGCAAGTCCTATTATGAAATTATCCAAACACACTTCTTCCATGGGACACCTAGAATTCACTGACACTCCCTGACAGACATCCTTATTAGCTCATTTCCATGTACTTTGAACTAGCTCTCCCTTGTGATGCCGTGACACTCCCCAACTATTAGGTCCCTATATTACTAGTATAGTCCCTTATTGTTGTTAGTGTAACACAATTATTGTTATTATTGTACCCCTGTAACCCCCATATTGTTATTATTGTGCGCTTGAATTATTATTGTTAGGTCGGCTAGGATTACATTTTGGCCCCACTAGGATTATATTGTGGCCCCATGGCTTCCTATATATAGAAAGGAGGTTTTGTAATTTGTATCATCCAAGAATTGTTCATTCATGTAATTTTTTGGAGGTTTCCCCCTCGAAGTGGCTTATTTATAAGGTGTTCATATCTCTTTTCTTCTATTTTTGGAGCTGGTTTCACAACATTTGGTATCAGAGCTTTGGATTCTAGGGTTTCGCTGATCCAAACAGATCATCGTGGAATTTTCGCTATAAATTTTTTTCTACGAAGTTTCAGAAGCTAAAATTTTTAGGGTGCGAAGCCAAATGCTTGAGGAACATCGAAGAAAATTTTTAGAGCTTGGTTCACAATATTTTCGGAGATATGATCTATAGAATTTAGGTCTTTTTGCAGGTTCCTCAATTTAATCTAAACAGGTCATCGTGGCATTTGCGCTATAAATTTTTTCTACAAAGTTTTGGAATATGAAATTTTTAGGGTGTGAAGCTAGAATCCTGAGGAAACTCATCACAAAATTTCAGAGCTTGGTTCACAATATTTTCGGAGATATGATCTGTGGAAGGTAGTGCTTTTTTAGGCTCCTGAATTTCATCTCAAAGAGGTGATCGTGGGAAAAGCTTCATAACTTTCTCTCTGAGCATCGGATTGGAGTGCCGTAAAAAGTGGCCACAAGTACACAGACTTTAGTTTCTTTTCTATCAATTTCAGAGCTAAAAGAAGAAACAATGACATGTGGCAAGTCGTACAAGTTCAATCTACTGAAACAGTCCATACTTAGGTCATTGTGGGAGATTGGGCATAACTTTACATTGAAGAATCCAAATAAGCTCAAAACTGTGGCATTCGAAAGAGGATTCAAAAGGATACCTTAGTGCTAAATCTCAGATATTGAAGATCTATAACCACAGAGATAATCCAATTTAAATATCGAGCTCTTCAAAAGCAAGAAAAAAGTGTGTAATTTTTTCTGATTTGCATATTAGTCTTGTTTGAAGAATTAATTTGAATTGATTCCAAGGGCATATTGTAGAATAGATATCAGTATTGGGTTCTAAAAAATGACCCGTAAAAATAATTCAACACCCTTTAGCTTTCAGAAGGCTCTAATATGACTCATGAAGATGAAGAATTACAACATGATCTATCAAAATTACAAGAGAAAGTGCACCAAATTTCTCTCTCGCAAAGAGCATCAAAAAATGAAATAGAAGTTTTGAAGAAAGGCGTGGAAGCGAAGATGGATGGTTTGAAGAAAAGCGTGGAAGCTAAGATGGATCGCGTGGAAGCTAAGATGGATGGCATGGAAGCTAAGATGGATGACATGGAAGAAAAAATGAAAGACAACATGGAAAACATGAAGAATGATCTAAAAGAAGACATGGAAGGTTTGACAAAGTTGATACAAGAAATGTTTCCTAATGGCGAAAAGATAGTAGAGGAAACTCATGATGAGAACAAAATAAATGCTAATCGTGATTTCATAAACTCTAATGTTGGATTTAAGAACCACCATATTCCAAAGATGGAAATGAGGAAGTTTGATGGAAAGGATCCTGTAACATGGATACTACAGATGGAGCAATATTTTGATCTCCATAACGTGCAAAACACACAAAAGGTATGCATTGCAACTTTACATTTAGAACAAAATACATTTGTATGGTATCGATGGCTTTGCTCCCGTAAAAAAATTGTCACTTGGTCAATTTTTACGAGGAAATGATAGCACATTATGAGGATACAAAGAGCAACACCTTCTTTAGCCAATTGATAAATCTCAAACAAAAGGGTTTAATGGGGGAGCACATTGAGGACTTCCAAAAATTGAATATAAGGGTAACTGATATTCCAGAGGAACATAGGATTGATCTCTTCATAGGTACTTTAAAGGATAACATCCAACATGAAGTCCGCGTTTTGGAACCTGATTCATTGGAGAAGGCATTCAGGTTGGCAAGAAAAATTGAATGTAAAATTATGGCGACAAGGAAGCCTACCACTCACTTCTATAAAGAAGGAAGTGTTGCTACGCTTAGATTTCCACAACCTACAAGGTTGACACCACAACAATTGGAAGAAAAAAGAGAAAAAGGGCTTTGCTACAGTTGTGATAGCAAATACACTAAAGGTCATAAGTGTGCTGAGAAGAAATTATTTTACATAGATTGTGAAGAAGAATAAGAAAATGAACAAGAAGAGGATATACACCAGGAACCACCCCTAGAAGAGGAAGAAATGAATCCGACCATATCGTGTAATGCACTGGCAGGAATTACCACTCCTCCAACTCTCAAGATAGAAGGACATATAAAGAAGAAAAGGGTAATAGTGTTGATTGATTCAGGTAGCACCCATAATTTTATTCATTATAAGGTAGCCAAGGAATTAAATTGTTTCCTATACCCAGCACCAAAATGTCAAGTGATGGCTGCAAATGGAGGAACTATAAATTGCTCTGGAAAATGCCATAATATCAAGCTAACCATGGGGGAATATGTATTGACTAGTCCAATGCTTTCCATTCCTATGGGAGGTGCTGATGTTGTACTAGGAGTACAATGGTTACAATCTTTGGGGACGGTAGCTTTTAATTTTCAAGAACTTTTCTTGAAATTTTTTTAGAAGGAAAGGAAGTCGAATTACGGGGTATTGCGGGGAAGCTAGGAAGGATAATAAGCTCTAATGTCATGACAAAGATTCTAAAGAAAGAACAACGAGGCGTAATTGCACAATTATGCTCACTAGAAGTTCCAACATCAAAATCATCTATTTCTGCAGATCTCCAACAAGTCTTGGACAATCATTCCAAGGTGTTTGAAACTCCCAAAGGACTCCCACCTATTCATGATAATGATCATGCTATTCATTTGATTCCAGGAAGTGTTCCTCCAAACATCAGGCCTTATAGATATCCTTACTTCCAAAAGAGCGAAATTGAACGTATGATTGCAGAAATGTTAGAGGCGTGTATAATTCAACCTAGTCAAAGTTCTTTCTCTGCTCCTGTAGTATTGGTACACAAGAAGGATGGATCATGGCGAATGTGTCCGGATTATAGGGAGCTCAATAAGCTCACCAATAAAGATAAATTTCCCATTCCTGTGATTGATGAATTATTGGATGAATTACATGGAGCAATTTATTTTACCAAGTTGGATCTTCGTTCAGGATATCATCAAATTAGAATGAAGACTGAAGATATTCCAAAACAACATTTCGAACTCATGAGGGTCATTATGAATTTTTGGTCATGCCTTTTGGCCTTACCAATGCACCTTCTACATTTCAAGGGTTGATGAAGTCCATTTTCAAACCCTTCCTTAGAAAATTTGTGCTAGTATTTTTTGATGATATACTAATCTACATCAGGTCTTGGAAGGATCATGTTGAACATGTTGACAGGGTGCTCAAACTATTGCACAAGAAACAATTATATGCAAAAACATCCAAATTTTTCTTTGGAGTACAAGAGGTGGAATATCTTGGTCATATTGTATCTCAGAAGGGTGTTAAGGTAGACCCTAACAAAATTAAATCCATTAAGGAATGGAAAGTCCCCACAACCATAAAGCAGTTGCGAGGATTTCCTGGGTTAACAGGGTATTATCGCAAGTTTGTTAAGAATTATGGGAGAATAACAGCACCTCTAACAATTGTAGAAAGATGCATTTTCATGGACTCCTAAAGAAAATAAGGCCTTTGAACATCTTAAAGAGGCAATGTGCCTAGCACCGGTCTTAGCTACGCCAGACTTCACAAAAACCTTTGTTGTGGAATGTGATGCCTTGGGAAATGGAATTGGTGTTTTTTTAATGTAGGAGGGAAGACCCATTGCTTTTGAAAGTTGTCCAATCAAAGGAAAGTATTTACAGAAACCTATTTATGAGAAGGAAATGTTAGCAATATTGCATGCACTAAAGAAATGGCGAACTTACCTAATGGGAAGAAACTTCAAGGTAAAAATTGATCATGATAGTCTTAAACACTTTTTGGAACAAATACGGTTTCGGGGAAAATCACCCTAGAGGTTTGTTGGGTTTAAACCTCCACAAAGCAGGGCATGCTACTTAAGAAGGACTCACACAACCATACATGTTCATGAAAAACTAAATAGAGTAGATCGAGGAAGTTACCCGTAGGTCCTACGGTTGAAGCAGATCCCGCGGAGTCCAAACCCCCAGCAACCCTTCTTCCTTCTTAACCTGAAAGACAAGAAGAAACAAGCATGAAGAACTGGTTGTATAGCATATATCTACTCTAAATGTTAGTGAAATCCATATGAAACATTAGATAAACCATAATGAATGCTTAAATAACAATATTCTCATATATGTAAGCAGACACTGACACGTATATTTCGGGAACAAGATGGTACTTCTGTATTATAAATAGCATGTACAGAAATAACGAGTGGAGAGATCACCTGAATCCTTCCACGATCTTCGAGCAGACCTTCGTCCGGATCCGTCCCACCCTTGCCTCGCTAAGATTCCTTCCGAACTGGTGCATACGAGATGACATATAAAGAGATGAGCATCTCCAGGAAACAAGGGTTTCCTATAATGAACTGGGAAGTGCAGGAGGCACGGGAATTCAGACTTGGATAGGGAATACCAACAAAGTATAATATCAATAATTTCTCTCTCCCTTAGGCCATGCACATGAGGGGCTTTTATACTCCCTCAAAGTAGTTTCAACAGTTGGAAACAGTTGGCCACGTGCTGGGGTGGTTGAACTACCAGAGTAACCATCAACCCATCCCGAAAATAGGGAATTTTAATATATTTTTTAATGATTTTAATGGCATATGCGGGAAAGTACATGTGGACTCGCGTATACACGCGGAAAAGTCTGGGCATAACCGCGTATGGGGAATTTAACACTGTTTTTTAGTGAATTTTGTCCAAGTCTGTAGGAATGGGTGCCCAAAGCCATAAAAGCAATCATGAATCATATGAAGGTGAGAAATGATGCTATAACAAATACTATCTTCAAAAGAGCAACAAAAATGGGTCACAGAGATGTTGGGTTATGACTTTGAAATAATCTACAAAAAAGGGAAGCTTAATGTTGTTACAGATGCACTCTCAAGAAATAATGAAGAGGTGGAAGCATTGCTTTGTGCCATCTCTATTATCCAATCAGATTAGATAACCGAAGCAAGAGATGAATGGAAGAAGGAAAAGGAAGTATGGACACTCATTCAAAAGTTGCAGCAAGATCCTAGTACAAAGATTCCTTATGGTACAAAGATGATTCCTTATGGTACAAAGATTGCTTATATCTTTGAAAGAATTCCCAACTAAAACAAAAGATTCTTTTGGAATTGCACACTTCTCCTTTAGGAGGACACTCGGGATTTTTAAAAACTTACCACAGGGTGAAGAAAGAATTTTTTTGGGATGGCCTTAAATATAATATTCAAAAGTTTGTGGCAGAATTTTTGGTTTGCCAGCAGAATAATGTTGATACAATTAAGACCTCGGGACTTCTAAAACCTTTATCTATTCCAAGTCAACGTTGGGAGGATATTTCAATGGATTTTATCACAAGTTTACCTAAGTCCAAAGGAAAGAGTGTCATCATGGTGGTAGTTGATATACTTACCAAGTATGCACACTTTTGTGCATTATCTCATCCATTTAAAGCAAGTACAGTTGCTACTACATTTATGGACACAATTCAAAAGCTACATGGAAACTCAAGGGTTATTGTGAGCGACAGAGATCCCATTTTTACTGGAAATTTTTGGACGGAGTTATTTTCTTGTTTGGGTACTCAATTAGCTCATAGCTCATCTTATCATCCTCAATCCGATGGTCAAACTGAGATAGTAAATAAATTTTTGGAAGGATATCTTCGTTGTTTTGTATCCGATAAACAAACACAATGGGTCAAGTGGTTACCTCTCGCTGAATGGTGGTATAACACTTCCTTCCATACTGCAGCAAAAATGACCCCATTTATGGCACTTTATGGATATCATCCACCATCCATCACATCATATTTAAGAAAAAATTCGAAGGTTCAAGCAGTGGAAGATCACATCGAGCATCAGCAAGAAGTTCTCCAACTCTTAAAGGATAACCTGAATTTGGCACAAAATCGAATGAAACAACAGGCAGATCAACATCGCAGCGAGAGAAGTTTTGATATAGGAGATTGGGTATTTTTAAGGCTACAACCATATAAACAAATGTCCCTCAAACAAGCTAAGAAGGATAATAAATTATCGCCAAAGTACTATGGTCCTTACAAGGTGTTGCAAAAGATTGGTACTATGGCATACAAATTGGAGCTTCCTGCTTCTTCACGAGTGCATCCAGTTTTCCATGTTTCATGCTTAAAGAAGGTTATAGGTGAAAATCTTCCAGTTCAAACAATATTGCCAGAACTTGATGAGGAAGGAAAAATCATATTGGAACCTGAAGCGGTCACGGAAACAAGAACTTGACAGCTACGAAATCGGTCAATTTCAAGTATCTCATCAGGTGGAAGAACTTACCCACTGAAGATTCTACATGGGAGGATGAGAATTTTATACAGAAGCACCCAGAGCTACTCAAGCCTTGAGGACAACACTTTTTTGAAGGAAAGGGACATGTTAGGTCCCTATATTACAAGTATAGTCCCTTATTGTTGTTAGTGTAACCCCCTTATTGTTATTATTGTACCCCTGTAACCCCCATATTGTTATTATTGTGCCCTTAAATTAATATTGTTAGGTCGGCTAGGATTACATGATGGCCCCACTAGGATTACATTGTGGCCCCATGGACTCCTATATATAGAAAGGAGGTTTTGTAATTTGTATCATCCAAGAATTGTTCATTCATGTAATGTACTGGAGGTTGCCCCCTCGAAGTGGCCTATTTCTAAGGCGTTGATATCTCTTTTCTTCTATTTTTGGAGCTGGTTTCACAACACCAACACTCAGAATGCATTGACACTATCTCACATGTGTTAGCACACCTTTTCATTCATTGGCATGCCTTGGCACTTGTTAACTATCATGTCCTCATAGCTACCCTTATTTTTTTTTAGACTTTGGAACCCACCAAGTCCTGCCTTGACTACAACAACCTGACCAAGTTTCATTTACTACAACTAGACTATGCCTTTTTCACCTAATAATGGCTTATAACTCATCTTAGGCTACTCAGATCCAATCTTAACTCATCCCACTTAACAAGTTACAAATTCAAGGCTCACGTCCAACCATGGCTATAAAAAAACTAAGCAACATAGTTTACATCTTGACATGTCATAACACCTGAATTGTCTAAAACTCCCTTGGAACTATGTGGCACATGTTAGCATCCCATGCATTCCTTGGCATGCTTTGTAACTCCATGACACAACCTACCATTCCCTGACATGCCCTGGAACTCTAGCATGCCTTGGAATTGCCTAGTCTATAACCTTGTCAATCCCTCCTTAGCACACTTGGAACTCGATAACACTCCCTATCACACACTCTTATCCATTCATTTCCATTCTTTTGAACTAGTTCTCCCCTGTGTTTCTATGGCACTCCCTAACACTCCCTAACACACATTGGCACACCATGGCACTTGACATATCTTGGCATGTCGCCCTGACACTGTAGCATTCATTGGCACTACCTAACATACCTTGTCACTCCCTCCTTATCTGATCTAAATATGGGAAATTTGTTATTGCTATGCAAGCTCTCTCATCAGTATTAAAAATGTGTTTAAGGATTGTCTCATCATAACCATTTGCGAAGTATTTTATGTGTGTAGTTCCATGTGTCTTTTATGATCAAATTATGAGTTAATTAGATTTTAAAAACTCATGTACAAAAATTTAAATGTAGAAATATAACTCACAGAAATCACATAACACAGTGGATGATGATGGAGCTCACCACTCCTCGGCTACATCTCCATGGACCTACTTTAACTAGCTAGGCCCTCTTGGTATTATGAGTACAATTTCTGATTAAAAGCACCAGTATTGCTCCAATGGTTTCCCTGACTAATTCATTGGCTTTAGAACACACAATTACCCCAAAAATGACTATTCAATCTCTGAATTTGGTTCACATATCCTCTAGGATTGACCTCTAATCCCGGAGGCCATGGGCTTGTTTAATATCTAAAGTGAAAAAATCACATTTATATGTGCTCCAACACCTTTGAAAACTATAAAAATGTGTTCAGATCATCAAATACATCAAAAATTGACTATTCATTCACTCCATTTGGCCTTCACTTGATCTGGGCATGGCCTTCCCTCCTGGTGGCCCTCAGCTTAAAAATTCTTCAAGTGACCAAAAGCACCTGTAGATTTGCTCCATTTCCTACGAAAGTTATTCCAGTGGATTCATATCATGCCAATATTCTAAGAATGACTATCCTTGAGAAAAAATTGGTGAAAATTTGACCAAGATAGGCCCCATTAAAGTTTCCCCTAGATTTTTGCCTCTAAATATGGACAACTGCCAGTTGACTTCAAAAAATTTGAAAGTTGCACGAGATTTGGAGATATTTCCAAAATCTTCGTGAACTTAATCTAGAGATTAATTAATGCTAACTACACTTAATTAATGTTAACTATGCACTAATCCGAAATTAGTGGAGGTTCTTTCATGAGGTCATATGGAGTGTGATCACGTGGAGGAGGGCTGGCCCGCTCCTCCTATTCTCTGCCATGGGGAAACACGTGCCTTTAAATACAACTTCCTTGCATATGTTTTAAAATCCAATGGTTGTGATATGTTCGTGGAAAGTCATGGTGGAGAGGGGAGGTGACGGGGTCGAACCCCGACCTCACCCCATATGTGCATTTTTGCACCATATCAAAACTAACGTATTAAATACGCCTTTGTATTAAATTTTCATCCAATATTAATATTTGAACCTGTCCGTATTAAATTTTCATCCAACATTAATATTAAAAAATTCACAAACTAAACTAGTGAATCCAACAATGACACTTGTCATAGTCCCATTGCACAAAAACTAAAGAAGATTCTCTGCATGCTGACTGGACTACCATGTCATCAGCTATACTCGTTCTACAATATTAAAAAAAAAAATTGCCTATTCTGAACGGTGATCAAGATACCATAACTTCCTCATCCGAACTCAATTTTCAACAAAACAAGTTGCATTGGATTGCTTGTGACGGGACAGTCACTTTCGTTCCAGTTTGGTGCTATTTTGAGAAATTTCATTTTTGAGCTAATTTTTTCCCTGATCCAGATTCTGATCACTCCTTCCCATTGACACACTTTTGGACCCACTAAATCTGGTTATCTCATAAGAGTTGAATACTCTTCTATTTCCCAAGTTCTATCATCTTGGTTCTACTTCGAGAAATCGTCATGACACCCACTTGTCCACTAACATGCCTTGCCTTGCCTTGCAAATGGCTTGGCTCTTCAACCATTTTTCTCCTTTTGCTATTAGCCCAATTCAACACTTGTTGGTTTCTTTCTGATATAACACTTTTTCCTGTACCAAATCGATTCCTCATTTTCTTCCCACTGAGAATCATGTTCCTCCTTTGCACAATGTGTGAACAACAACAACAAGTTCCAACATCAGTAATACTAAGAAAAGAAATGACCATTCTTTTACCTCCATGGTTCCAAATTACACATTTGGAAGAATGCATTCGCCATCTCCTTCTCTTCTTGGTGTCAACACATAAAATAGTCTACAATGGCTGCAAATGTTTTAGCTAACATCTTGTCACAAACAACACATCATGCAAGAAACATAACTTGACGACATATCCTCTTGCTCCTTCATAGAAACTAATTTCAAATCATGTGAACATCTCCATGTACTCTCACATCTTGGTGTCAAAACTTATCGACCAAACACAAGTCAAAAAAACATGCCTCTTCAAATGACGGACTCTCAAGTTAAGAATAAGCATGTGAAATAATTTGACGATTATTTTCCCAAAAAAAAAGGAATTTCACATCTCATGAAACACTTCGTCACCATATCCCTTCCATCTTTGGAGACATAATCAAATCTTCCAAGTCAATATGACATGCACGCGATCACACAATCATCCAACACAAGTCGACACTCATGCATGTGCAAATGATCAATACTCTCAAGTTGACAACATACATGTTAAACAAAGCAATCGACCAACACAAGTCAATTACTCATGCATGTTGAAGCACAATGAAATCATCAAAATTCCACTGTTCATACACACAAACTCTCATGCATGTATAAAATTCTTCAACTCTCTCACAAGTACAATCATAAGTACAATAAATCCATTCATATGTACATGTAATTAAAGATGAAATGAACAATTTTTTTTGCAATAATGTGAGTTAACATACACCACTTTCAATCACCTTCTTGGCGTAAACATGTAACATGCATTCCATTGGCAAAGAAATTCATCAACATCAAAAGACAAGCAAAACTTTAATTGGATAAGAAATCTAACCATCTCTTACCAAACCATTTCAATGACACTTCTTTCAGTTGCACGTCATCATAATGCGAATCATCATGACCGACATAAATTATGGAATCCTCTTTTCCACTCTTGCCATTCTCTTTCTCTACCTTCTTCAAATGTCGCAGATGAATTGATGGATACAAAGTCCAACACTTGTCTACAACATGACCTTTCTTATGGCAATGAGTGCAAAACAGTTGCCTCTTCTTTTCAACATCATTTGATTTGTATTTGGCTTTCTGCCTCCTTTGTTTTAAAAGCTTCTTGTGCATGTCTATTCCAACACCTTGAAACATTATGGTTATCCAAACAAACAAAAAAAAACATGCAAAATTCTCCAAATCTTATGTGAGAATTTTCCATGTTTATCATAATCAAAAGAAACTTGATTAAAAGCAGATTTATACCTTGAACATTCACCTTTTCGCCTTCTTGAGGAGGTTAATTTGATGATGTAGTATCTCTCTTTAGAATACCAACAATGCATTCAATGAATTTATAGCTTTCAACATCCTCTTGTTCTCCATTCTTATTAGATGCATGCTTATGTGAACCTTCTTGCAAAGTGGGTGTAAAAATTTTTCATTCCTCATGAACACAATATTCACAAGCTTGAGGTAATGAACATGAATTAAAATTCCTTCTTGGAACACCTTCACATGCTTCCTTGGCTTTAGAGCTTTCTCCATCATGTTGTCCATAACCAAGACCCAAATACTTATGCCTTTCCTCAAAAACAATTGGCTCAACTATGCCTTGTGCATGTTTTCCCAATCCTTTACCTTCATAGCCCATTTTCATCAATAATTTGGACCCTATTCCTCTAGTGTGTCTTTCAAAAGCACCTAGACATTCATTTTGAGAGGAAATTGACGATAAAATTGAATTTCATACCTCTTTTTCATGTACATACTTGGCTAAGGCTTCCTTGGAAACATGGAGCTGAGTCTCCATCTCATGCATCCTTGCTAACTTCTCATTTGTAATATGGAGTTGAGCCTCCATCTCATGGAACTTTTAAAGAAGTTCTTTCTTTTCCACCTTCATGGCAATCAATTGCTCTTGAATTTTAATGCTCTCCCTCTTATCTTCATACTTCTCTTGCATCCTATCAATCACGATGTAGAGTTTCTGCAACATCTCTTTATCAAAGAGTTTTTGTAAGGAAGATTGACTTGAAACATCACTTAATGAAGTTTCCATCACTCATGCAATGCATACAAAGCTTCTTTGCTATGATTTGAGATTTCAGATCTCAATCTTGACTTCTTTTCCTTCACACATAAACTTGCACACAATATTAAATTATCCTTGCACAATTCAACAACCAATAGCTAACCTTGGCTAAATTGAGCTAAAATTTTTCTCTGATACCAAATTGATCTAAATATGGGAAAACTTGTTATTTATATGCAATATCCCTCATTAGTATTAAAAATGTGTTTAAGGATTGTCTCATCATAACCATTTTTGAAGGGGTTTATGTGTGTAGTTTCATCTGTATTTTATGATCAAATTATAAGCTAATTAGATTTTAAAAACTCATGTACAAAAGTTTAAATGCAAAAATATAACTCAAAAAAATCACATAGCATAATGGATGATTATGGAGTTCACCGCTCCTAGGCTACATCTCCATGGACCTACTTTAACTAGTTAGGCCCTCTTGGGATTATGAGTAAAATGTCTGATTACAAGACCAATATTACTCAAATAGTTTTTTTGAATATTCCATTGGCTTCATAACACTCAAATACCCCAAAAATGACTATTCAATCTCTGAATTTCATTCACAGCTCCTCTAGGCTTGACCTCTAGTCCTGGTGGCCATGGGCTTGTTTAATCTCCAAAGTGACAAAAGAACCTTAATATGTGCTCCAATGACTTTGAAAACCATACCACTATGTACAGAGCATCAAATACATAAAAAATTGACTGTTCATTCACTCCATTTAGCCTTCAACTAATTTTTGCATGGCCTTCCCTCCTGGTGGTCCTCGTCTTCAAAATTATTCATGTGACAAAAAACACCTGCAGATTTTTTCCATTGCATCTACAAGCTGTTCCAATGGATTCAAAGCATGAAAATCTACTAATAATGACTACTATCGAGCAAAAATTGGTCAAAAATTGACCAAGATAGGCCTCACTAAAGTTTCCCCTAAATTCTAACTCTAAATCTAGAAAACTGCCAGTTAACTCCGACAAATTTGGAAGTGGTGCCGGATTTGGAGATATTTCCAAAATCTTCGCCAAAATAATATGGAAAATAAGTAATCCTAACTTCACTTAGTTAATGTTAACTTCCCACTAACTCAAAATGAGTGGAGGCACTTGCATGAGGTTATATGGAGTGCGGTCATGTGGAGGAGGAATGGCCCGCTCCTCCTCTCCTCCTCGATCGGGAAACACGTGCCTTTAAATAAAAATTCCACGCATTTGTTTTCATATATGATGGTTGTGCTACATTGGTGGAAAGTCACAGTGGAGAGTGGGAGGTCACGAGTTCAAACCCCGACCTCGCCCCATATGTGTGTTTTTGCACCATATCAAAACTAACGTATTAAATACACCTCCGTATTAAATTTGCATCCAACATTAATATTCAAACCTCTCCATATTAAATTTCAATCTAACATTAATATTCAAACCTTCACATGCCAAACTGTAGAATCCAACAGTGACACTTGTCACAGTCCCATACAAAAATTGAAGAAAATTCTCTGCATGTTGAATAGACTGCCATGTCATCAATTGTACCTTTTCTGCAATATTTTTTTTTAAATTTCCTTGTTCTAAACTACGATCAATAGACCATAAATTCCTCATCAGAACTCGATTTTCAACCAAATAAGTTGCGTTGGATTCCTTGCAACGAGCCGGTCATTTTGGTTATAGTTTGGTGAAATTTTTTGCACTTTCATTTTTGAGCTAATTTTTCCTTTTATCTAGATTCTAATCATTAACACACCTAGAATTCATAAAAAATCCATGTCAAGCACTCTTATTCATTCATTTCCATGCATTGAAACTATATCTCCCTTGTTTTTCCCTGGAACTCCATAACACTCCTTGACATGCATTAGCACACCCTAGCACCTGGCACATCTTGGCATGTTTCCCTAGCCTCTAGCATGCCTTAGCACTACCTAGCATACCTTGTCACTCCCTTATTAGCACAAATGGAACTCACTAAAAATTATTTTCACAATCTCTTAATCATTCATTTGCATGAATTATTTTCACTTAGTGCTCCCTTGTGTGTCCCTAGGAATCCCTCACACTTCCTAGCATGAGGTGGCACACCCTGGCACCTGGCACATCTTGGTCGCATTCCACTCTGGCACACTAGCATGATTTAGCGCTACCTAGCATACCATGTCAATCCCTCCTTAGCACACTTGAAACTCGCTAGCACTCCCTATGACACACTCTTATTCATTCATTTCCATGCATTTTGACATGGTGCTCCCTTGTGTTTCCCTAAAACTCGCTAACACTCAACACACATTAACACTTGGCACATGTTGGTATGCTTCCCTATTACTCTAAAATTTCCTTGGAACTATCTAGAATATATTCTCACTCCCTCGTTAGCAAATTTGGAACTCCATAGCATGCCCTATAACTCCCTGACACATATTGGCTCTTGGCACTTGGTGACACTTGGAAATTCTTGGCATGCGTTTGGATGCCCTGGAACTCTTTGGCATGGTTTAAGATAAAATGTATTTGAGATCAATTATTCACAATTAGTAGTGAAGCAATATAAGTGCTAGCACTTGGTCCTTGATATGTATTGGCACTAGTGTTGGTATGCTTACCATGCCCCTCTTGAAAAGTTAAGGTGTTGGATTATTAACCCTCATATTTGTTCATTTATTTGTATTTTAACTTGGTGTTCCCTTTTGTTGTCTGGCACTCCTTGACACACATTCTCATACCGTAACACCTGGCACATATTGTCATGCCTTGGCATGCCTAGCATGCATTGGCATTTCTTGGGCACCATCTAGCACATGTTAGCACACCCTGATACTTCTTGACATGCCCTAGAATTCTCTAGCATGCCTTGTCACTTCCCCCGTGGCACACCTGACACTCCCTGACACACCCTCTTATTCATTCATTTCCATTCATTTTGATTTGATGATTTATGTTTGATGTGGTGCATGTCTAGAAAGAGTTCCTTTAAGAGAATAAAAAATGATCACACGATTACTTACATAAGTAATTGTGAGATTCTACTTGAATGACATTAGGAAACTACACAAGAGAATTTTAGAATTATATTTTTAGGGTTTTTTGTTGAAATAGCACCCAAGGGGGCTTTTGAATTATTTTTCCTTTAATTAAATTGGAAGAGAAATTGTAATTTCATCTCATGACAACTTGTGTTAGTTAACTAAGTCAGAAAGACTGAGTTAAATTAGGAAATTCGAGTTGAGGGTCTAAGAGAAGGCATGTAGAGCTCTCCCATGATTTAAGGGGGTCCAATTAGAGTTATTTATTAGTTGTAATTAGTTGAATCAATTAATTGGGTTAAAATCAATATAACTAGTTCTAAATGAGAGATGAGCTGGTGAGAGTTCCAATGAATTAAATCAGATTTAATTCACAAGTAGTGATCAATCAGTTAACTGATAATTCACTATAAATAGTTGTTGCATGTTAGTTCCAAGGAAGGCCCAGTTGAGACTGAGGTTAAAGGTATGGTAATTATCAGTTATATAATTAGAAAATTGTACAAGTTAGTTATAGAGTCATGAGGAACGCATTGCGCAATAAATTCCAAGGAATTTCCTATTTAATAGGGCGAAAATTCCTCGAGGACTGCATGAGAAAGGTTGGTCTAGCAGAGGTTGAGAATAGGTTAATTATTTGTACCATCTAATTTCCACCTTCCCATATGCCCCATTCCTCAGATGGATCTTTGGAGCCTATCAAACATTGGAATCAACTACAGAATCATGTTGGGTGTGGAGCCTGATTATCATGTTTACTTTGTATCACAGCATTGGACCCCTGTACCTTAAAAGGGGCGGAAATGCCTCCCGTAAATAGTGACTGCCATGGGGGGTCCAGGGGTGGCGGCAGCGCTTTTTGGAGCCCCCCCATTGGCGGGGGTTTCGGGGGCAGCACCCCCGAAGCTAAAAACATATGTAAAATTGCCTTGTAAAAGTATAGTAATTTCTAGTCAATCTGGGCCGTTCATAGGCAGATGATCTGACGGTAGAAGTTATCTTTAGTTTAGGGTTTTTTTCTCTTGAAGGCAACCCCCTTGTATATATGAGGGTATTGTATTGCAGCTGTGTATTATGTGTGTATTCTCAGAGCGAGAAACATATAGGGAGACTGTGAGAGAGAACAGAGGATATTACTACAGATTTTTTGTAGGTTTTGTCTCTTCATTTTTTTTGGATAATAGAAAGGAAGGACTGGTTGTTCTGGGTGGACGTAGCCCAAGCTGGGTGAACCACGTATATCTATGTCTCTTTGGTTTTATGTGTTTTGTGTGATTTTATTTTCCGCATATTTTATGTGTTGAATTGTTAGGTAAACATGACTCGGGGTAGAGTCAATGTTGACTAGGGTAAATAGTTGTGGTTTTGGGGCACATGGTATTGTACACCCATGGTTTTAGCCCATGGTATTGCATGTAATGGAGCCTATAAGAGGCTCGGATTACTTCATTGTAATGTAGGCCTGGAGGTGAGTGGTGAAGGCTGGATTGGCTGGATTGGCTGGATTGGCCAGGGTTTTGGCCAATGGTTAATGAAATTTCATTGGTTGGGTTTTTCCCCGGATTTGGGGTTTTCCCTGATAAAAATTTGTGTTTATGTTCATGATTTGTTTTTGGTCTCTTTATATTTATTTCTCTCAGTAAATTTTTATTTTTCTCTCAGTAAATTATTTATTTATGTTCTCCAGTAAATTATTTATTTATGTTCTCCAGTAAATTCCTAACAAATCATACGTTAGTTGTGGAATCAATGTAATTATATAGTAATTTAAATATTAAGCTAAACAATAAAGAACATTTTCATTTAAGAAAAATAAGATGATCAAGTACCTGATATGCCATAAGCCTTGTGAATGATGCCCAAATTAAAGTTTTGAAGGTCAAAAAGATGAGAGTGGAGTGAAAAAGGAATGTCCAAAAGAAGCAATTTTGGGGTTCAGCACATGCCCTGGCACTCTAACATGCCTTAACACTGCCTAGCATATAACCTTGTCACTACCTCCATAACACACTTGGAACTCACTAGCACTCCCTAACACTCCCTATGTCTTATGGAACCGTATGGTCATGAAATCAGGGATATATGGATCACACAATCTCTAGATGGGGACATTTGGACCATGAAATTTATGGATGGGGACATATGGAACATGAAATATCTAGTTGGGGACATACATTTGGCTAACTTGTTTTTAACGAGGCATAGTTAAATTTATCCACCTTAAAAATAAAATTGATAACCAACAAATACCAGAAAAGGATCGTGAACTTGATGAAGAAAAGAAGGAAGTGAATAATCTCAAAAGCATGTTGCAAGAGGAAAACAATATGGAAAACACCTTGACAAGCTAGCTCAAGGAAAAGGAAAGGAAAAATAAATGGAACAAGAAAGATAAAGAACTTGGAAAAAAAATCACCTCCTTGAAGAGGGAACTTGAAGAAGCCAAAATGATTGAGTAAGTATGAATAAGTCAAATGAAGCAAAAGGAAGAATATTGCATGAAACGAGAACATGATATTGTCACTTTGAGAGCAGAAGTGGAAAATTTGAATTAAATATTGAGGAGCTTACAGGTCTTGGATGATATTCTTAACTATCAAAGATCACCACTTATCAAGACACGTATTGGATATGTTGGTGAGTCCTCATGTTGCAAGGATGAAAAATATGAATATAAATATAAGCCACATGTCAAAGAACAAGAGAAACCTCATACCAAAGAGAAACCACATGTCAAAGAATAAAAGAAACCTCATGAAGAACGAGTCAACCAACACGGAAAGTTGGAAGACCAATGCCTTAAGAATTCAAGATGATGCATTGAATACCTCAAATCATAGAAGAGAATTCAGAAGAAAAGAGAGAAAAATCCTTGGATATTCCTAAGGATGAGACACCTTTAGGATATCATCAGCCTATACACCCAAGTATGCAGACACATTTTATGGTCATTGTTATGCATGTTCTAACTATGGACATAAAGCTGGATATTGTAGGGAATATAATAGGAGTAATGATAGAGGATTTTATCAAAACCCTAGAGGCTGATTTGCTGGAAAACCAAATAGAGTCCCATATACCTATGACAACAAAATTTACAACAAATTTTATTTATTATTCAGACCATATGTAGAGTGCTACCTATGTCACAACTTTTTCCATTTTGCATGAGATTATAGAAGCATCTTGAAGTGGACCTCACAAAACCAAGAATGAAATACATTCATTAGGAAAAAGACAAGACCACTAGGGTTTGACAAGTAAAATGGGTTTCACAATCTTTTTTTGCACAATTGGAGGACATGATGTAGCAAGAGAGTATATTTTCATGGGGAGTCTATGTAATGAAAAATATGATCCACCAAGAAAGCTCATTATTGGGGGGAGCCTGTGTAATGAGAGAGACGATGTAGCAATAGAGCACGTTGTTAGGGGGAGCCATGTGAAATAAATATATTTTCAATAATAAGGACACGTCATTCACCCTTTTCCATTGATGTCAAAGGGGGAGAGAATCTTGGAAATAAATAAAGAGAAGAAGCATGGAGTCAAGGGGAGCATATGCAACATGCCAGGTTATGATTAGTGTGTTAACATAAATGAAAAAATGGGATATTGTTGAGTATATTGTCATTGATGTCAAATTGGGTGCAGGATATTGTTATCAATGTCCTTGGTATGCTGGAATGCATGGTTAAGATGATGCATTGATGAAACCCTAGCTCTAGTGTTTGGATCCCTTGGAAGATGTGCATAGCCCACACTTGGTTTGCACTTATTGATCGTGTTCATAATGATTCTTGGCATGGGACCCCTCCAGGTTGATAGCCTTCATCATCCTGATTCTGTTAGAGGGATATTCTTGATTAAAGGTGAAGCCACCTACTTTTGGTCAAAAACTCTAAAAGGGTGATGATGTGGAAATGCATAATTGGATTGGTTATGGATCATGTTTAGAGAGAAAAGGACCTTGATTCAAGGGCTAAATAAAATAATGTGAATGAATTAAAAATTATTCCTACGATGGATGGAAAATTAAATTTTATATAAATCACCATGGTCAAACATCTTAAAAATGAATTTATTTCAAATGGTCCAAAATTGGAGCGAGAATTTTCGCTCCAAAATATTTTGAAAATTTAAATTATTTTTGTGGTTTCCCTCAAAAACATTAGAGTTGGCCTCCCTATTAGAGTCTTCTTGATCAATATAAAGGGAGATCGGTTTCTCCTCAATTGGTAAGAAATTGTGAAACTGTAGAAATTTGGTGATAGAATTGCAATCGCTCAAGAAATTTAATCTAAAATCAAGAGACAAAATTCTACTCTACTGCTCTGTGGAAAGTAATTCACAATTTAGGAAAACATGCACAAACACACATCACTTACATACACAAGAACACAAATGTTTCTATGGGAACCAACTAGTAAAACCCTTTAAGCCTTGTTTGCATTAGTCAGTTGAATAGAGATTCTATTACAATTGCATGCTTGCTCTGAGCATCACCTACAAATCAATAATTTTTCTCTCTGCTGAGTTAGAAGCTCTGACCCAGACTTGGTCAATTTCTTCCCCCACCTAAGCTCCAATTTCCTTGCATAATTCCTGAGGAAATTGGCCCCCATTCTTTAGGAATTACCTCCAAAATGATTGCGCAATTCCAAAGGATTGATCACTGATTGCATGCAATGTATGTACACTAAAAAATATTTTACAACTAATGTTACACTGCCTTGAAATCTCCACCACAACTGTGCAATTCAAATTCCTTGCATGCATGATCTATTTTTGGTTGATTATCAGTTTACTGGATAATCTCCGAGTTAGACTATTGTCCCATTGCACAACTGAACTTCAACTAGTTCTATTAATTGTTACAACTAGTTTAACTGAGTACAACAGAAAATTACTAAACTGGATTGCTATAAATTAGTAATCGACACATGAAAACTGAACTCCAAGCCCACTAACTTGAATTTAGTGATCTAACTGTGTGACAAGAGCCATGTGAAATCAGTTAATTGCCTCTAAGTTGTATGTTGACATCAAAATTTTGAATTTTCTCAATTTGACTAAGGCTAAGGTCAAATTGAGCCTTCTTGCTACACTTCTCAACATAAACACCTAATATTTTGATCTTGTTTCTACGACCTTATGGAGTATTGATGATTTTGAGGAGGTAAAAATTCTTTGGAAATTTCTTCTGAGTTTATGGTTTCTTTTGGACTAGTTATTCGTTATTTGTCACAAATATGGGCATGGATGCTAAAGCATATGGATCCTTTCTAGTCCATGCCTGAGATATACTTATGAAAAAATAGTTTGGAGTTATGTGTTACTTCCATAGCACCTCTGTCCTAGTAAGGAGGACTTGTATTGCATGAATATAAGGTAAGATATATTTGTGACCTAGCATTGGAAGGGTTTTTGGACTATCTAGGGTTTGTAGCCTTATTTTTTATTGGTTCTAGGATTTGTTGGAGTTTTATTACAGAGAATGAATGGTCAATTCCAACTGTTGTCCCAAAGCAGTCAACACCTTCTTCTCCTGTAACTTTTCGCCCTCCTTAAGGGTAAATATTTGAGTAACTTGTGGAAAAATTTGAGATGAGGATCCATTAAGGATTTTAATATATTTGTTTATTTTAAAATGGATTTCACTGGTATCTAAACCATTGTGGCCATTAAACGATCTTCTTTTCTAAGTTCACAATAGAGATCACTTATTCCCATAACTTGTGCATATACCGCAAGGCACAAATTTGAACTTACACATTGACTAAAATGAAAATATATTTCAAGAACTATATGAAGCATGTATAAAGCTTAATATGAGGCATATTCTCTATGTGGAAAGAGAAAATTTTCTGAAGCAACTTCAACACGAATTATGGAGTTTTGAGGCACAGATTTTGCATTCATGCAGACTCATTGAAACTAGGCCATGTGGTCTATTCACATAGGTTTTTAGGCTCACTTAAGTTGTTGTTTACAATCACCAATATTATCCATTATCTTGTGACTTGATTCAAAGGCAACTTGGCATATTGAGCATTTGCAGATTGGTGGAGGGTTTGCCTAAATGAAATTTAGGCATTCTTCTAGCCCTCGAGAAAGTAGACTCATGCATATTCACGATGACCTTTTTTGAAGTGTTTAAGAAATACAAATATTAACTGAGCTACTAAAGTACATTTCTTGTGGACTATTTTAAGGGAACTCAAATTACAGTACACTTCTATGACCAATTCATTCTGTACACTTGGGGATCATATTTACATACTATGGTAAATGGTTTTAACAATCACACTCAAATAAACACTATGTATGATCTGTGGAAATAGGTTATTTTTTTTGGAACTATAGTTCTTGCAAAAATTGTACTACCTGAAGCATTAATGTCAGGTTAAGACATAGAAAGTATTTCTCTAAAGGGTATTATGATCAGTCTATCTTTCTTTTGAAATTACACCTTGCTGGCAAACCATAGACTCTAAGGTCCATAAATTGGACCTAACTAGTGGGCATATTTAGTTTGATATTACATAATAATGTGGCAAGGTATCTATGCACAAATATGAGGTAATTTATCTTAACTTTAAGGCATGGATTTTGGTCCTGTACCTTGATATATATATGACGAAAATTCAATCATATCAAATAGTTGCAAAACCTAGACATCTCCAAGGCACTAGTTACAGTTTTAGAAATGAGATTTGAGATATTATTATATTCCTTATTGGTAGAAATTATTTGAAATCAGTTCACATAATTCTTGGTAAGAGATACTTATTATGGAGAGGAGCTCTTGTGGTTAAGGATCTAATACAATTCTATGCCCTAGAAAATGATTTCAGTCAAGAAGTAAAGATTTCTTGCAATCTCCTGAAGTAAATAGTTGAAACCTTAAACAAGGGTAAAGACTATATATTAAGTGCCTTTTGATCTGAGGGATATGTCTACCTATTTATACAGTCATTGAAATAAGTTGTGAGTGGTGGCGATAGACATCTCAAACATATCTTTATAGCAAAATAATCAAATAGAGAAGCAAAGGTAAACATAACAGTGGTTGAAGCACCTTCAGGCATCACTGCAACAATATTATAGAGGGTTGAGGGTGATGATGTACGGGCTAATGTTTGCAACAAAAAAGTGAGTTGCACTGATGATTAAAAGAGAGTATTAGAGTAGAAATAACATAAGAGTTGTTGAAAAGAGCATTAATATCTACTACATGACCAAATTAATTTCTGATAATGACAATGATCTTATGTGGCAGTGATATTGTGATTATAATAATTGACAGTGATACAACGTGACCTTTATACATTCTTATTGTATCATTTGCATTGATATTTGACAAAGGTGTTTAACTATGATATATGACAATGAGTTATGGCTTATGAATGTGTGATGCATGACAACGACCCTATGACAAGACGAAGCTCATATTAGATCATTATATGACTAAGTGAAACATTAATGTGTTGTGGGGCAGAATGATTGAGTAAATGTGCAACAAAGCTTTTAGTTGAAGTACAGTAGTAGTGGAAACAATAAAAAATGATGAAGTGAAACAACAATAGAAGCATCATGGCATCATATAGAGGTAGCAATGAGGTACAAAAACAACGAAAATATGTGTGGCAGTGGAATCGTGGTAGCAGTGAACTGAAATGGTAGTAGCAACATGAAGTATAAGTTGAGGTGTGGAGCAAGAGAATTGAATTGTGCAAGGGGACTGAAGACAACCTCTTTAGATTTTATTAGTAAAACTCTTCAGAAATATTTGGGGAGTCTTGTGATTCCTTCCAGTTCATCTAGTAAATTTGTATGTAAACCATACATAACAAATCTTGTTGAATGAAATTTCTTGTGCATTGATTCTATGTGATGCGATCTTGTTTCATATTTGTTTGATGCTTTGAATGTTTAAAATAGTAAACAAACCAATTTTGTAAAATAAGAGAAATGCTTATTCACCCCCCTCTTATTATTTCCAATAGCCCTAGTACTCCCTAACACTCCCTCATATGCATTAGCCCTCTTCAGCACACCTTAGCGGTCTTCGACATGCCCTGCCACTCCATAACATGCACAACACTCCCTGACACACATTGGCACTTGGCACATGTTGGAACTTCACAAGTATTAACATGATTGGGATGCATTGAGATACCTTGGTATGCTTTGGAATGTGTTGGAATGGTTTGACATGGTTTAAGATTAAAGCTATTTGAGATCAATTATTAGAAATTAGGAGAGAAATAAAAGAGGAAGATTTGGAACTTATAATGCAGTAACACTTGGCACTTGGCACTTGACACATATTAGCACCTATACTATTTCGAAAGAGGCTTTTAGGGGTAGCTTGGCTTGTGGTGTTCTTGCCAAAACCACCTTTAAAAGCGTTTTTAGGTAGTCAGGGGAAATTTTTGAAAATCCCCCCCAAAAGTCATGAAAAATTAATTTTTTTTTGGGTGTTGGGGGGGGGGGGGTGTAGGTTCTAAAAACTACCTCTAAAAGTGCTTTCTGATGAATTTTGGAGGGGATTTTAAATTATTTCCCCTAAATATATTTTTCATGGTAATTTTTAAACCCCTAAAAATTCATGAAAATTGAACCTATTTTCTTGTGGTGGGGGGTTTCTAAAAACCGTATATAAAAAAAAATTTCTCATGACTTTTTTGGGGGGGGGTTTAAATAACTGGCCCAAAATACATTTTTCATTGTGGTTTTTTGACAACCCCCCTAAAATTCATGAGAATTTAACTTTTGGAAAACCCCCTTAAAGGTCATGAAAATGTAATTTCTGGAGGCAGTTTTGGACACCCCCCTCCCTGATTTCTCTCTAAAAAAAAAAAAAAGTCATTAGAATTAAAATTTTAGAGGTGGTTACTATATGACCACCTCCAAATGTTCATTTCTCATTAATTTTGGGGGAGGGGCATTTTTTGGTGTATTGAATGGGGATAGGGGACATAAGGGTATCATGTATGGGTAGAAGTGAGCGTTACTGAAATCTATAATCCTAGCATTAGGGAATGATATGGGGCTTTAGGACCTAAAGACAGAGGGGTTAGGGGGCCTAGAGAGAAGGAAACAATAGAAATTTATAGGGGAACCCCTAATAGTTGTGATAATGGGAATAGGGGCCCTATTATCACAACCCATAAGCCCTTAACCCAAAACCACTAAATTCCCTATCCCCATAACCCCCAAGCCATAATCCTTTAACCCCTACATTTATAACTCATAACACATTAACCCCTCAACCACTAATCCCTTAACCCCTAAATACTAACTTATAATCCCTTAACCACCCTTAAAATTCATGAAAATGTAATTTTTGGAAGTAGTTTTGGACAGCCCCACCCTCCCGCCCCCCCCTTAAAAGTCATTAGAATTAAAGTTTTAGAGGTGGTTGTTAAGTGACCGCCTCCAAATGTTAAATTCCCATAAGTTGTATAAGGAGTAGAATTCTAGTGCCTAATATTATACTACTCCATGATAAATTTGATTAGTTTGGATGTGAGTTGTGTTCCCTGGTCGGTAATGATATCTCTTGGCACATCGAGCCTCGTAAAAGTCTCCTCATAAAGAAAATTAACAATTGTATGTTCATTTGTTGGAGCCAACACCTTGGCCTCGACCCATTTTGTAACATCGTCGGTGCACGCTAGAATATATTTCTTCTTTCGGGCCATTGGCATTATCAAATATACAAAATCAAGGGCCACCTTTCGAATGGTTTGATCGATACTTGGGGCTGTAACAAAATTTTTTCTACTTGAACTGGCCTCCCCATCCTCTAGTAGTTATCACATTGGTTGGTATGGGGGATGCTTAATTAAAAGGCTTGGAAGTTCATTTGCATGGGGCTTCATTTGATTCAATTCCATGTTGTGTGTTTTCTGATTAAAAAAATGGTGCCCATGGTGAGGATGTATTTACCCTTTTAATTACATGAAGAAAATGTCAAGGGAGAGGGAACCATTAGGTTTTCCCATTGAACCCCAATTCACCCAAATTCAAATTCACTCCATTTGCCATTTCATATGATTATTCGTTGTTTTCCCCGAGCACATGATATACATAAATGGAAGGTAATAAACTAATATATGATGAATAAGGAGTTTAAAATCACCAACAACAATCAAAGAAGAAAAACGATGTTCTTTTGTCAACATTAATCCTTCATTGAACCTCAATTCACCTAAATTCTAATTCATTCCTTCATTTTCCATTGCGTCTGATTCTTGGTTGTTTTCCCTGAACACATGATATACATAAATGAATGAGAATCAACTACTATATGATGAATAAGGAGTTTAGAATCGCCAAAAAAAATCAAAGAAGAAAAATGATGTTCTTTGTAAACATTAATCCTTGAAGTAATGCATATTATTCCACTTGATTTCTTGAGATTGATCCTATTCCCCATACATAAGACAATTCTATTTTTCCTTTGGGACAAAGGACAACCCCTTCTACTACATTATTTTTTCTAGTTTGTGACAATTTCTTCTCCATACTTGGTATAAAACACCTCAACATTTTTTTCTAAAAGGTGGGAAAACTTATCATAACTCAATGTCAAAAGCAACAACAAGGACAACCATCATTGGCCATTATCTTCTAATGCAAGTTGACTCAGCACTATTATTCTAGGAAAACTACGCCACATGTAGCTGTATGCTAGTGGTACATAATGGGACAGACTTTGACTCTTGCGAGATGCCTCTAGGTCATGGGCCATTCACTTTTTTCCTTAAGTTTGAGAAAAATAAGATTTAGAGCACATTCTAGGTCCAATACCTCGCTATATTTGGCAAAAAGTAAAATTTAAATGATAAATTAAAATTTCAATTAAAATATAATTTTTTCATTATAATACTACCACTTTTTTTTGGGGTTGGAAAAGTTCAATTTTTTCAAAAATACTAATTATAGGGAAAAATAAATAATGTATTGGTACTGGTTTTCGAAAAAAATATATTTAATTTTAGGCAAACAATTTAATTTTTGTAGACAATGCCATTTTTCAGAGGAGTACAATGCACAACTAGCTCGTTCTAAACTCAATAAGTGGAGGATGAGGCACAAGTATATAACTAGTCCTTGAATAATTATATGAATATTTGTTTCATTTATTTTATATTTGAAGGATATCTTTAATTTTCGAGCAGACATGGATTCCAAAATAGTGAAGAAGCATGCATGAACATAAACGCTTAAAATGGCAGCGATGAAAACCCCAAACAATACCCTTAAGAGTGTCAAGAAGGCCCTACTGCTGAAGCTTGAGCCTAAAGTTGTTGAAACTATCGAGAAACTAAAAAACTAGCTCTTGTGGAAGAGATCAAAGTTGTCAAGGTCCTAGTAAAGAAATGGGAAAGAAAAAAAGATGGGAAGTTAAAAAAGCAGTACCAAAAATGTCATCACTCCTAAGAAGCCAACCCCTCTGAGTGAATATGGGCCCAACAAAGGTAGAGTTTGAGGGTATATCTTATAAATGGCTCAAGTTGTTTGGTAGGGTTTAAATTTATGCGTATGAAACTATTAGGATATGTTTATCAGAATAATTTGAGGTTTAATCTGTCATCACCATGATATTAATTTATTTGTGTTTTATTAAGAAAATGTATCATCTTATTGTGTTTCATATTTCCATATATATAGAAACATGATTAGCAACACTCTTGGTTTATAGAGATACACATTTTTTTGCATTATTTTGATCTTGTGCCAAAGTTTGTGCAAGTTATCTCTATCATGCACTAGGGTTCTCACATGGTCTTCTTGCAACTTGTATCGAACAACCTCTCAAATCCTCTAACCAAAACTCGAACTAGGATATGGGAATATATTTTTGATGAGAGTGATCATCAAACAAAATAATATATCATAGGTTTGTCATTACTAAAAATGAAAGGAAAATTTTAGTTGATCCAGGTACATTTAAAACACCATTGAGCTAAAATATATCACCCAATGGAATTTGGAGTGAGATAGATCCCATTCTTGTTGTTGCATATTTTAAATCAGCATCAAACATACACTTGTATGCTTTCCTTGTACTGTTGAAGTTTTCCAAAAGCCATATGTTTGGATGCTCCATTATCCATGTACCATCTGACACCATACATTGTGTTGGATGAAAGAGATGAGATCATGGATAAGTATGTGACAAGCTTGGATGAAAACTATTTGATGATGAACTTGGGGTAGTTCCATGTAGTTGTTTTGATTGTAAGCTCTCACATGAATTTGGCTTTAGGCTCTCTCATAGGAAGATATCTGTCATTTCAGATATAAGAATTTGATTAGTCCCTTGGACATATTTCTCTTTGTGCAAATGTGGATCATAATTGATATGGAAGTTGGATGGGTCTAAACCAAATATTAAAGGTGTACCAATTTTTAGATGTTGTTCCTCATTAAAATTTTCTTGCAAAGCTTTTCCTTGGCTAGGCGAAGCTAGGGGCTCTACCATGATTTGAAAGAATTAATTTTCTTCCACATAATTCCATCAGAGGTCCTATATCACCCATAATATTTTAGAATAATATTGTCCGAATAATCCTTCATAAATGCTTCAGAACAGTCCTAAAACTTTGCAATGAAATAATACTCGATCAGTCCTTAAAATGACACTTGAGAGAGTCTTAATCTGGTCTTGGTTCAAGTGATGCTCAGTCTCAAGGATGTAGGAATATTATGAGATCAAAATACCACATTTATGTCATAGTGATCTTCCATAGAAGGACCAAGATGGGCCTCGGGAAGAAGTGCAAGAAACTTTAGAAAAAATCCATGGAGGTCAATAATTAGCCATTCATATAGAGGAAAATACTCTAGAAAATAATTTAGATGAGCTCAGCCAACAAACCAATCGACGTTTATCCCTTAGGTTTTATGAATACCCTCCTATTATAGGGCTGAAATAATATCAAACAAAGGTTTGTCTTGTGTCTCAAATAAGCCAAATAATAGACATTAGGGTCAAGACTTAAATAGCCACAATGCTTAAGTGAATAGTGCCAAAGAATGTCCAAATGAATAATTAATCATTAGTCCTAAAATTTGCATGTAGTAATCCTTGGAAAAATGTGTAATCGACCTCATATAAACCTGAGAAAGGGTTGAAATTTAGCTGCTGAGGTTGCCTTGGATGACACAGATGCGAGCCTCAGAAAAACATCGAAATGTACCTTAGACCTAACATGAATTCATATGCTTCTCCAGTGAATATCCATATACAAAAAACATAAAAATGAAACCTAAAATCACAAGAATAAAGGCCTCTTTATTTATTTTTTGTGCTCTTCCCTAGGCTTCAAAAATTTAGAGAAAACAATCTACTTGTTAGTTCTCTCTTTTGGAGAGCAGACAGGTTTCTTTTGATAGTGGTCATGGATTATTTTTTGATATTATTGATTACAAATGTGCCTCTGAAGAATCATAATCAGTATGCCTTTCTCATATATGTTATGGGTGAGATTTACTTAGAGAATATGATATGGGTCTAGGTGATGGAGAAATTGGAACCTTGTAGATAACATGTGTATGCACCTAGCAAATTGAGTATGCATCTTACCTTGCAACCTAGAAACCTATAAGTTGAACTTTATCAATTTATAATATTTTTAACCATCTACTAAGACTTGAAACGTAAGATTTGAACTTTATCAACTTGAAAAAACTAATAAGATTTCAGTCTTCTCTACATGGGCTACATGTTGGAGGTCACAGTACGCTACTAGAAGATTGGAAGGGCAATTTTTTCATTCACAGTTTTGTCTATACCCATTTTTTTCTTGTCCATTTTCTTCTCTTTGTAATTTGATCTAATGTTAAATTTTAAGTTTTGTACTTAACATATATGAAAACTCCCTTTAACATGCCCCTTTTAAAAAAAAAAATTGCAAACCAATCATGCATTGATATGGAAATTGGAATTGATAATAAGAATCACTATCTTTCTTGTAAATATTAGTTAGGCATTAACCATAGGATAGTTGTTTCTTGCTGGTAAAAAAGTATTAAGTTTGAAGGCACAACTCTGAACTTAAAACACACTTAATTGTAATGATTTCTGGATTTAGCAGGTACCTTATGCCCTATTATTAAGGTGTTGAAAATTATGATAGAAATTATGATTATGGGTTTATTTAATTATATGGTTGTCTCATTCATTCCAAAAAGTAGGAATAGGATTTTGAATGCATCGTAGTTTATAGTATGAATAGTATACTTGATTGTTTTATTTAACTGGTTCTTATCACAAGGAGATGTTTGCTTAGACAAAATTTATTCATTCATTCCAAATATGAATGGGATTTTAAATGCATATTAGTGTTAGCTCACCTTGCTGAGCCATTAGATGAGCCTAAATTCTTGGTCAATTGGATATTTTAATTTTCTTTTCAAATGGTGTTGTTGGGGAGGTTAATTGAGATGGCTAGAAAAATTGTTTGAAAGGACCCTAGTGCGAAGAGAAATGGGAGATAGTGATGTTGGACACCTTAATCCCCATAAAACATTTTGGTAGAATAATCACCACTAGAGAAGCTAACATTACTAGAGGCTTTTTCTATAATTGTCTTGATGATAAAGGGTTTGGCTTATTATTTTGTAGCATCTAGTGGGTAGTATTTTTTTTTTTGGGGATATGAATCTGCCATTTGCTGAAATAAGTCATTCTAGAATTTGCTACCTCCATGCAGACAAATCTTAGTTATGCATTCCTAGTAATCCATCTTCTTATGTTTAATACGTCTTTCTTGTTTCCATGGTGGATATATTTTCTTCTATATTTTATTGATTGGTTCTCTTACATTAGTTCATGACATGGGTTTTTATATCTAGAATTTTTTCGCTTCCATGAAATTGCAGTCATTCATCTGCAGAAATTGAAGTTCGAGTATTTTTCTATTTGCGTAAATAGGTAGTTATGGATTTTTCTACCTCCCATTAATCTTTCAATTTCTTCTATATGTATTCACAATAGGAATATTTTCTTGTTTCATCCGTTATTGTAGCATATGAAAAGATTAATAGAAGACTAATATTTATTGAAGGTTTTCATTTATAATGGTTGTTAAACTGTATGGCTTAAATTTGGCAATGGTAACTAAATTTTATTTTTGTAAAAGTGTTTTTAGTCTACTTTATCTTTATAAATGTGTTGCCCTTGTTTCTTTCTCCAGAGAAAAAATCAAACTTTGTATTGAGAGAATAAGAATTTAAAGAGTATATGCCTATTGGCATTCAAGGAACTGTACGCTCTTGTCCCCCTTGTACACAGGGAAAAAGCGTAGAGTTGTCGTGTCATGGAGAAAAAAATTTAAACAAACTATTCCTTCTACCCCACCTTGCATAGTTAACAATAAACATATAACACTCTTCTCGATTGTCCCGGGCCTCCTCTACAAGAGGAAAACAACCCAAACATGAAAAAAGGGAAGAGCCAGAGTGACTTATATTTTCATATGTCCAAAAAATATGACAGTAAGAAAAAAGTAGTATGTAATTATCCATGTCGGGCCTCCTTCAACTAAGGAAAACAACTTGGCCAAAAGGTGTATCATATATGAAGTTTGTGAATGTATTAAAAACAATATGTTCATCATAGCAAGATAAAATAACAAGGTAAGCAGAGCCAGGACGGTAGCCAAAATAAAACTAAAAGACAAAAGCCATAGGAAGATCTATGGCCCGACCACTTAAAAGATGGAGGAAAAAGAGTTAATGGAAAAAGGGCAGCTTCTCTAAGGAGTAGATCAAGTTCCCTTCAACTTATTTTATGGCCCAAACTCCCAGAGTATGTTGTACGCCCTCCTTAGAAAGGAGGTTTGCATCCATGTTCTGTTCACTGTATATATGACATAGAATAATTTCATTAAAATAATGTTTCAATGATATAACTTCTTATAAAAGAGGCAACAACATAAAATTTTGACATATGAATTCTACATTAAACCATTTAATAACGTTCAATGAGTCGCTGAAGATTTGGGCCTTTCTTAAGCCAAGGTGAATAAGTCAGCAAAGGAGGAATTTGAGAGATTTAAGTTTTGCATAATTGTTGGTTCACGATCCCAGTCCTACTGATGCTTTTAGGGTCTTCCCGAAAGGGAGATGGATATAAATTTCGGCCTCGCAGATGTTTTGTGGGTCTGAGGCTCCATCAAAATAAGCCCAAGGGATGTATCCTCTAATCTCTTCTGCCCTGAATTCTCTCTCTTTATTAGAGGGGTTGGAGAGAGGGATATTTTCAAAAATAGAAGCACCTTCTATAACAAGGAGTTCAGGAGGGATTGAGGAATCCTGAAAGTTAACCCTATTATGAGAGATTCAATGTGCCCCAAGAAATTATCAACTGGAGATTTTTGACTCTATCATCCTTGGCTTCATTCCACCAAGAAAGCTAGGCATCATGGAAGGTGGGGCTTCCCTTGACAATATTGATGTTTGACATACAGAAAGTTTCCTCCCAAATTTTTTTGTTGAAGGGAAAGGATAAGGAAAAATCGAGGATGGACTCCTCATTCCTTTTACACAGAGAGCACTAGTCAGGGCCTATCTTGCTTCTTTTCTGAAGAACATCCAAAGCTGGGACCTTTTTTTTAAGGATGCACCAAAAGAAGAGCCTATATTTTGCAGGGATTTGAGTTTCCACAACGCCTTGGACCACCAATTAGGTTCATCCCACCCTTTTTGGGACATCAACCAATTGTACCCAAACTTAGGAGAATATTTCCCCGAGGGAGAATCAACCCATCTTAGCATGTCTAGGCAGTCATTTAGATGAACATTTAATCTTTGAAGTTCCATAATGAAACCCCTCCACTCCTCTAGCCATTTCTTAGCAATTTGTAAATCATCACCTGATTTCCAATCTTGACCCCATATCATGGACTGGACTGAAAGCTCTAGCTAGCTAAGACGATGGAATTCTTTAAATGATAGGTTCTCAAAGAAGACCCTGGAAAGGGCATAGGACCCACTGCAGTCCGCCTGAGGGTCCTGCACAATTATAACCAATTCTCCATTCCCACCCTGCTAAGAGAAACCTTTATTAATGATGTGTATAGAATCTACCGTGGCTTTCTATAAAACAGAGGCTTGTGCATGTTTCTTTTGTGGAGATTTGAGCCAGTCTTCGGGATTCAGGTCAATATACTTCCTTTTGACGACCAAAGTCTAGAGGTTATCCTTGGTGAGTAATATCCACCCCAAATTCATTACCAAGGATGGTGTGAAAGCATTGAGATCCTTTATGCCCTAGCATGCCCATTCGTTTGGTCGAACCACTTTCTCCCATGCTACCCAAGGAAGAACCAACTCCTCCTTTGACCTTTCCCAAAGGAATCTACTACACATGTGCTTGATTTTTGAAAGGATTCCTTTAGGCACCCTAGTTAGAGTAGTCCAGTAAACAGGGATAGCTAGAAGGACCAATTTTATCAGCACAAGTAGTCCTACCCGAGATAGCCACTTAAAGCTCCAACGTTTTATTCTGATTTCAATTTTTGCCACTAACTAGTGCCAATCTAGTGTTA
This sequence comes from Pinus albicaulis, assembly GCA_034641835.2. Lineage (NCBI taxonomy): Eukaryota > Viridiplantae > Streptophyta > Pinopsida > Pinales > Pinaceae > Pinus > Pinus albicaulis. The sequence goes on along the minus strand of CM076580.1, from coordinate 99,698,932 downwards.
GGTAAGAATCCGATTTTAGAAAAAACCCCAGAGATTTAAAGTTGTCTGATAGATTCTTTGCTTCAAAAGGGAGCTCTTCTCATATCCTGCCGACCTCCATCCCTGAGAAGCCTCCAGTAGTTATAGAGGATTTTTTTCCATTGATACACAAACTCGTGGTTTTGAGGAAAAGGTCAAGAATATATTTAATGTGCCTTATTTCCATTCTACTACTCAAGCTAAACATAAGGATATCATCCACAAATAACAGATGTGTGATAAAAATATTTACAGCTACCTCGACCCCTTTGACTTCTCCCCTCCTTCTTTCATCCAGGATCAACTGGCTAAGGCCTTCCGTAGCTAAGAGAAAGAGAAGGGGTGAGAGGGGGAAACCTTGACACAACCCTATCTGACTCTGGAAGAATGGGGTTGCTGCCCCATTAATTAGTACCGGAAAAATGATGTTTCAGATGCATCTGATCACTGAATTGATGAAGGATATCTTGAAACCCAAATGGGTTAAGAGAAAACAAAGGTAAATCCAACTTATATGATCATATGCCTTAGATAGATTGATTTTTACAATAACACCCTTCTTCCCACTCTTCTTAAGGCTATGAAGAGTCTCCTGAGCCACTCCAACTGCTTCATGAATTTGTCTGTCGTCCAAAAACCCGAACTGTTCCTTAGAGATGTTCCTTGAGAGGATGGGCTTTAACCACACTGCTATCACCTTTGATAAAATTTTGTAGATACATTTTCATAGCGAAATAGGTCTAAAATAGTCAAAGGATTTCAAATCCGCATCCTTCAGGATGAGGGCCAAAAAGGTTGAATTAAAGGGCTGATGGATTGATCCTATGATCCTCGACTCTTCTACCACCTCTGTCAGATCCTCCCCTAGGGTCTCAAATAAATGTTGGAAAAATTCCACCATCCATCCATCAAGCCCCGAGCTTTTGTCTTTCTGCATAACCTTAGGGATTCCTTCAACCTCTTCTTTGGAGACAAGCATCATGATATTCTCATTATATTCCTCTTCCACATAGCGAGGGAAAAAATGAGCCACTTTGATCACCTAAATGATTGATGCTTCAGTTGGTGCTTTGAAAATGGATTTAAAGTGGCTAGTCCCCAATTTAGCTAGATCACCAAAGGATTTTGCTGTTCTCCCTTCCTCCCTCTTCATCCCCCAGATAGTGTTGACATTCTTCCTTCCCTTTACATATTTCTGGAATAATTTTGAGTTTACGTCCCCCACTATTAGCTAATAGCTCTTCTTTTAAGTCTCCAGTATTCTTCTTTTTCCATCAAAAAATTCCTACGGTTGGATTCCAGCACCTTGATTCTGTTCATTTTCTCGCTGGTTTCATATCCATCTTCCTATGGATTTTCGAGCTGGACTAATTCCTTTCTAGTCCATTGGAGGGAAGCATACTCAACCAATTTCTTCTTCTTAGAGCACTCCACTGAAGCCTTCTTCATAAGTTTGAGTTTTTCCATAAACACAGATCCTTTATCTCCTTCCAGATCGACTACGCCCGTCCTCCAGGTTGAGTGGAATAACTCATTATAGTAATCATCTTTCAACCAAGATGAATTAAATTTGAAAGGGGAGCCATGCTTCTTATTAGACCCAGTGAGTTCTAGTAGGATAGGAAGATGGTCCGAGTCTCCCCCTTCCCCTACCCAATGTATGAATATCAAGATTTTTCTCACTAGGTCCTCTTTAAGAAGAAATCGGTCTAGTCTCTTTGCTACTCTGTCACCCCCTGTTATCCTGTTTCTCCATGTCAGGTGAGGATTTATCAGATATATGTCAACAAGACCCATCAAGGCTATCTTATGCAAGAAAAATTTCACCAGTGGGTAGGCCTGGGCTAAGGGGCCTCAGGCTTCTAAGAGCCCCAGAGAGAAATTTAGATCCCCTCCAATCACCAGGTTTGAATTCCTCATCAAGGAAGTGGAAAAAAAAGAGTTCCAGAAAAGGACTCTGTCAGTGCATGGCCCATACACATTAAATACATAGATAGATGTGCAAATGTCAATAGAGTATACCTATATTCCAACAGCTTGATCCATTCCCCATGCATTCAACACCCTCAGTCTCCCATATTTGCATCCCACCGCCAAAACCCCCAACCGCCATTTTGCATCTAGGGTATGGAAATTCCATCCCGGGAACAATTTGGAGAGGGCTCCCTTAATCTCTTCACTAAGGCCTAGAGTTTCTTGGAGCATGAGAACATCATGTTCATATAGTTTTACTAACTCCCTTAGTGCTAGCTTTTTGGAGCTACTAGCTAGCCATCAACGATTGAAGGAAATAATAATCATTAGTAACCAAGGGATGGGGTTTGTGCTGATGTAAGCACCCCTGACAGGGAAAGTTGTTTTCCATCAACTATATCAATTTTTTCTCTCAGCTGGGCTTTTGAGATGTTCAAATTTCTAACTCTAGATTTCTGAGGACCAACAACAATGGAGAGAGGGCCCAAACCACCCACTACTCCCCAGGGAGGGGGTTTCTATTCCCTAGGTCTGAGATTATAACGAGGTTTTTCATAGTAGGGATCCATGAGAGGGGGTTCAATGGGATTAGAAAGAGCAGGGAGGGAAATGTGAATCTCAAGTATAACAGTGATGATATTGTCCAAAGCCTCAACTACAAAATCGACATCAAGAACATTCACAAGATCAGGCCTGGAGGGACCAGGCCCAGATAGAGCACATAAAGATGAATTCAAATTAAAAAGAAATGAGGGGATAGAGTCTAGAATAGTACCCTTAGATTGAGGGGCTGAAGTGCCATCTCCTGCATCCCTAGAGAGTGCAGGTTCTAAGCCGTTGGTACTCGTGGGAGTAATAATAATGGCAGGGTCTGTCTACATATCTTGAGTATCCTCTGGTGTCTATTGCACGGTTACTCCTTCTTCCCCTTCCATTTCATACACTCCCTCATAAGGCTTATTCATCATATCAATAGCAACCTTTACTGCCCCTGCCTCTTTTTTCTGTTTTCTTCAACGCTTGTATCCCAGAGGACACTCCTTTGCCAAATGTACATATGCATGGCAATAGTGACACCTAAAAGGAAAGTGCTCATAGTCAATCATATGATTATATGAAAGGTCCTTGTACTTCAAATTTATCTCTTCAGCCAGTTCTTCCTTGCGGTTTAAAGATACAAGGATCCTTACCAATATTTTATCCATAGTCTGCTGAAACGACGAATAAAATTCCAAAATTTCCCCAAAGAATTCCCAATAGCCCTAAAAATTGAATCCGTCCAGAAAGGGAAAGGCAATCTTAGAAGCTTTACCAAGACTATAGTTTCCTCAATCTTTTGTCGCTAAGCATCAAATAAGGGGTTCCATTTTTTGAATAGAATAGGCCTCTTCCTGAAACTCCAGTTTTGGCTCAGGACCCATTCCAAAGATTCTTTCTTATTGAAATTTATCATAAACTATCCATGCACCATGGTAGAGACTTAAACCTATCTCTCTAGCTCCTCTTCCCAGGCAATAGATGACCATTATTTGATGTAGTTTTCTGAGTATTTGTTTCCCTTAGCTCTGCCAGCTAGAATGCTTTCATCCACCTCCATAACTTTTCCAATCTGCAAATCCTCTCCTAGTACCAGGTTCGGAGATGTCTCTTTCCTCCTTATAAACCTAATTTTCTTTCTCTGGCCTCTTAAATCCCTATTTCCTCCTCCTTCCCAACTCCCATGGGCTTTGTCTATTGTGTCAATATCTTCAGGGTCGAGCGACCAAGGCCACCCAGACTCCGAATTTGAAAGTTATATTCTCGTATGGGTTTTGCCACCCATCACCTTCCTATCCCCTATGCACGTCACAAGCTCATCCTATATGTTTGAACTCCAGACCTTCCCCTTTCCCTCGATTAGACCCGGAAAAGCAGAATTGCCAGATTCCAATACTCTAGTCCCCCAACCTCACAATAGACCATTTAGGTTTCTCTTGTCCTACCCCTGCCAGAAAACCCCTAAACCACTGTCGATACTTGGAGGAGGAGGAGCCTCATTCAGAGCCCTTTCCTGTGACTGAGGTGAAATTATGCATGCAGCCACATTTTCCGGTCTTACCCCCTAACAGACTCTGTGTGTCCTTTTGACTTTTCCCGGCAATATTTCAAGCCTACATTCTTATTTATTCCACAACTAGCCAATATATCCTCTAGAACTCTAAAAAAACCAAGGATTTTTGAGCCATAAGGAATGAAGGTACTTACATGTGAACCTTTTGGCTCCTCCGCTGATATCTCTGACAATGAAGGAAAGTGGTTCAGTTGTCCGTGTAGGCTTTTGTCTTCTTACCAACCTCCAAGATTTGAGTTGTACAATCTATCTTCTAGTGTTCCAACGACCTTCCCCTTACCCCAGACCTCGCCCGAGCCTCATTTTTTAGTTCTTTCAATCTCGCTAGGTAAAATATATGTTTCTATATTCTTCTCTGAAATGCCATACCCCCAAGCCGTTAAAATGTCGCCTAGATAGGGATCGAGATCCACCATTTCTCATTCTCTAACCATGGTTATTTCCACAAGTTGCAGGGGAGAAAGAAAAATGACAATGGGGAACACAGTTGTGTTTTGGAGGCATGTGCTGGAAGCTCTGTAAGGCAGTAATGCTAGGGATAGCCAAAACCCTAATCGCCATCCTCCCGATGACCTAAAACCGCAAAGCGATCTTCACTGAAACTGAGGCCTGCTGCATGGTGACCCATGCAGACCAGGTGGTCACCGTACTATGACTTCTTTGAGAAGCTTTCGCATTCCTAGGACCTACCTGAGGCTAAGAGTGTGTTCCTAGTAGGGCCTGTGAACAAACCATATCGCCATTCAAAGGGTTCCAGGGTTTCGCCATCACTGCCCCCTTCGATTTTAGTTATTATCATCATCTGTGTTGCTCTTGTTTCACAATAGGAGTAGTTTATTTTAATATTTTTAAATTCATTTGAGTAAGGGCATCCATGGTTTTGTGAATTTCACCATTTCTAACACTTATTTGTCTTTGAACATTACAAATATAATTGGAGATATATATGGAGGTGGATTTAAAGATTTTATGGTGCCAAGCTAGATTTATTAAGTTGTGATGTAATCATCAACCTCTATGCATCCATGGTGTTGTGAATTTCCCCATTTCTAATGCTTATGAATCTCTGAACCTTAAAAATATAATTGCAGATATATATGGAGCTGGAGCCAATGTAGATTTATTAAGTTGTGATGTAATCATCAACCTCTATCTTTTGAATTTCTATATCAGGGCTGATGTGATTGTCATCAAAGATTTTGTTTGTAAGCTTGTAAGTATAAATTTAAACACATCTACCTCTATTCCAATAGCTTGATCCATTCCCCATGCATTCAACACCCTCAGTCTCCCATATTTTCATCCCACTGCCAAAACCCCCGACTTCCCTTTTGCATCTAGGGTATGGAAATTCCATCCCGGGAACAATTTGCAGAAGGCTCCCTTACTCTCTTCACTAAGGCCTAGAGTTTCTTGGAGCATGAGAACATCATGTTCATATAGTTTTACTAACTCCCTTAGTTCTAGATTTTTGGAGCTCCTAGCTAGCCATCGACAATTGAAGGAAATAATAATCATTAGCAACCAGGGGAAGGGGTTTGTGCTACTCTAAGCACCCCTGACAGGGAAAGCTGTTTTCCATCAGCCATTTCAATTTTTTCTCTCAGCTAGGCTTTTGAGATGTTCAAATTCCTACCTCTATATTTCTGAGGACCAACAACAATGGAGAGAGGGCCCAAACCCCCCACTACTCCCCTAGGAGGGGGTTTCTTTTCCCTAAGTCAGAGATTATAATGAGGTTTTTCAGAGCAGGGATCCATGAGAGGGGGTTCAATGGGATTAGACGGAGCAACAAGGGAAAGGTGAATCTCAAGTATAACAATGATGATACTATCCAAAGCCTCAACTACAAAATTGGCATCAAGAAATTTCACAAGATCAGGCCTGGAGGGACCAGGCTCAGATAGAGTACATAAAGCTGAATTCAAATCAGAAAGAAAAGAGGGGATAGAGTTTAGAATAATACCCTCAGATTGAGGGGCCGAAGTGCCATCTCCTGCATCCCTAGAGAGTGGAGGTTCCAAGCCTTCGGTCCTCGGGGGAGCAATAATAATGGTGGGATCCATATGCATATACTGATTCTCCTCTGGTGTCTCTTGCATTGTTACTCCTTCTGCCCCTTCCATTGCATCCACTCCCTCATAAGGCTTATTCATCAAATCAATAGTAACCTTTGATGCCCCTGTCTCCTTTTTTAGTTTTCTTCGATGCCTATATCCCAGAGGAAACTCCTTGGCCAAATGTACATATGCATGGCAACAGTGACACCTAAAAGGCAAGTGCTCATAGTCAATCATCTGATTATATGAAAGGTCCTTGCACTTCAAATTGATCTCCTCAGCTAGTTCTTCCTTGGGGTTTAAAGATACAAGGATCCTTATCGAGATTTTATCCATAGTCTGCTAAAATGACGAATCAACTTCCAAAATTTCCCCGAAGAATTAGCAATAGCGCTAAAAATTGAATCCGTCCATAAAGGGAAAGGAAATATTGGAAGCTTGACCAAGACTAGATTTTCCTCAATCTTTTGTCGCTAAGCATCAAATAAGGGGTTCCATTTTTTGAACAGAATAGGACTCTTCCTGAAACTCCAGTTCCGGCTTAGGACCCATTCCAAATATTATTTCTTATTGAAATTTATCATAAACTATCCACACACCATGGTAAAGACTTAAACCTATCTCTCCAGCTCGTCTTCCCAGGCAACAGATGACCATTATTTGATGTATTTTTCTGATTATTTGCTTCCCTTAGCTCTGTCGACTAGAACGATTTCAGCCACCTCCATAACTTCGCCAATATACAAATCCACTCCTAGTACCAGGTTCGAAGATGTCTCTTTCCTCCTTATAAACTTAATTTTCTTTCTTTGGCCTCCTGAATCCCTATTTCCTCCTCCTATCTACTCCCATGGGCTTTGTCTACTGCGTCAATACCTTCAGGGTCGAGCAACCAAGGCCAACCAGACTCCAATTTTGAAAGTTCTATTTTGGTATGGGTTTTTTCACCCATCACCTTCCTATCCCCTGTGCACGTCACAAGCTCATCCTCTATTTTCGAGCCCCAGACCTTCCCCTTTCCCTCGATTAGACTTGAAAAATCAAAACTACCATATTCCAATACTCTAGTCCCCCCACCTCATAATAGACCGTTTAGGTTTCTCTTGTCCTACCCCTGCCAGAAAACCCCTAAACCATCATCCAGACTCGGAGGAGGAGGAGCCTCATTCAGAGCCCTTTCCTATGACTGAGGTGAAATTATGCATGCAACCACATTTTCCAATCTTACCCCCTAACGGACTCTGTGTGTCCTTTTGACTTAGCCAGACAATATTTCAAGACTACATTCTTATTTATTCCACAACTAGCCAATATATCCTCTAGAACTCTAGAAAAACGAAGGTTTTTTAATCCATAAGGAATGAAGGTACTTACATGTGAACCTTTCGGCTCCTCCGCTGCTATCTCTAACAATGAAGGAAAGTGGTTCAGTTGTCCGCATAGGCTTCTGTCTTCTGACCAAACTCCAAGATTTGAGTTGTAAAATCTATCTTCCAGTGTTCCAACGACCTTACCCTTACCCCAGACCTCGTCCAAGCCTCATTTTATAGTTCCTACAATCTCGCTAGGTATAATATACCTTTCTATATTCTTCTCTGAAATTTCATACCCCCAAACTGCTAAAATTTCTCCTAGATCGGGATCAAGATCCATCATTTCTCATTCTCTAACCATGGTTATTTCCACAAGTTGTAGGGGAGAAAGAAAAAGGACAATGGGGAACATAGTTGTTTGTTGGAGGCATGTGCTAGAAGCTCCGTAAGGTAGCAATGCTAGGGATAACCAAAACCCTAATTGCCATCCCGATGACCTAAAACCGCAAAGAGTTCTTCACCGAAACCGAGGCCTGCCGTGTGGTGACCCATGTATACCAGGTGCTCGCCGTACTATGACAGCCTTGAGAAGCTGTCGCATGCCTAGGACCTACCTAAGGCTAAGAGTGTGTGCCCAATAGGGCCTGTGAACAAGCCATACCGCCATTCAAAGGGTTCCAGGGTTTCACCATCACCATCCCCTTCGAATTTAGTTATTATCATCATCCGTGTTGCTCTTGTTTCACAATAGGAGTAGTTTATATTAATATTTTTCTAATTCATTTGAGTAAGGGCATCCATGGTTTTGTGAATTTCACCATTTCTAACACTTATTTGTCTTTGAACCTTACAAATATAATTGGAGATATATATGGAGGTGGATTTAAAGATTTTATTGTGCCAAGCTAGATTTATTAAGTTGTGATTTAATCATTAGCCTGTATGCATCCATGGTGCTGTGAATTTCCCCATTTCTAATGCTTATGAATCTCTAGGCCTTACAAATATAATTTGAGATATATATGGAGCTGGAGCCAATGTAGATTTATTAAGTTGTGATGTAATCATCAACCTCTATCTTTTGAATTTCTATATCAGGGCTTATGCGATTGTCATCGAATATTTTGTTTGTAAGCTTGTAAGTATAAAGTTAAACACATAACCTAGTGTTAACCAAATATTATATGTTTAAATTTACGAGGATTGTTTATAAATGGGAATGAGTATAGCTTGTATTAATTCCATTCCTGGGAAAGGAAAATGCTCTAGGAAATTTTTACATTGTGATCTCCTTATTGCATATGCCTATAGACTAGTATTGTTTACTATCACTCTTAAAGGGGGCCTACATATGATGTCATAGTTCAGCACATTTTTGTAGGTTTAAACTCTACATAAATTTCCAAGCAAAAAAAAAAATTTGCATCAGCACATGCTTCAACTACACTATCTTCCTCCTATGTTGGTGGTTGATTGAGATCCGATCCAAACACTATCCATTTTTTCTCCAAGTCGCGTTACTATAGTCACTGATTTTGGTGTTCAGAAGTTGGAACTGCTCCTACAATCTCGCTATCTAACCTCAAAGAGCCTCAAATTCATTCTGTTGCATGGCTAAATTGGCTTTCAAAGACTGAACTGCCCCCAATGTGTGTACACTTGTCATCATTTTCTCTTTGAGCTTCAAATTAATCACTATAAAGTCTACTTGGAGTACATTCAATTTATTCATTAGAAGATTTACCTTCTCATTGTAGCTACAATTAAAGTGCCATGAAAAATTATTGGTGCTTTATGTTCCAACTTGGCCTCCCCACATTGTATTCACCATTTTCATTTTTATGCCACACCAAATCACCCACCCTTTGTTTACTCCATGACCAATAGATACAATTACTTTCTCCCCAAACCAGCGTGAAAATCCTAGTGATGCTCAATATAGGGACACATAATCCATCTAGATTGACTTGTGGTCTTGCACTTATTTGCAAAATTCTTGCAAAATTGAGTCATACAAGCCTACACACTAGAGACTATATTTGCACCAATAATCATCAAGCACAGGGGAAGTACATTTCTTGGCTCACTTGTGGAAAATTTATTTCCATGATATTGCTTACGAGGATGAGCTGCTAGTTACTATTGTGAATTATCTCTCCATGGATTTCCAATAGAGTAGTAGTTAGGAACTAGTCAACCTACAACCAAAGTTAGTTACATTTAGACATTTTTCCAATTTCTAGCTCATGACAGGAGGTTGAATTAACATTTAATTTGGGGATAACTATTGCAAAACAAAGTTTCGCCAATTTGGCTTCTATCTGATCTCCATAAAATTAGCCATAGCATGCTTTTAATTTTCCCCAAATGGAGAGTCCTCTAAGCCTATGGCACTGATTCTCCATAAAATTATTTAGTTGATGCCCAATCATACATGTGAGAAAAGTTAAAGAAACATTATTCTTCATAGTTTGCAATCAACACTTGATTCAGATGTTAGGTCCCCATATTACTAGTGTGGTCCCTTATTGTTGTTAGTGTAGCCCCTTTATTGTTAGGGTTTTCCCCCTATAACCCCCATATTGTTATTATTGTGATCTTACATTACTATTTTTAAGTCAGCTAGGATTGTATTGTGACCACATGGATTCCTATATATAGAAGGAGGTTTTGTCATTTGTATCATCGAAGAATTTTTCATTTATGTAATGTAAAGGAGGTTTACCCCTCGAATTGTCTTATCTTGAAGGTGTTTATCTCTCTTATCTTCTATTTTTGGAGCTGGTTTCATAACATTTGGTATCAGAGCTTTGGATTGTAGGGTTTCACTGCTCCAAACAGGTCATCGTGCAATTTTCACTATAACTTTTTTTCTACAAAGTTTTAGAAGCTGAATTTTTTACCACCCGAAGCTGAAATCTTGAGGAACTTCGTTTAAAAATTTTAGATCTTGGTTCACAATATTTTCATATATATGATCTGTGGAAGTTAGGGTTTTTGCAAGCTCCCGAATTTCATCTAAAAGAGGTGACCTTGGGAAAATTGTCATAACTCTCTCTCTAAGAATCAGATTCGAATTCTATACAAAGTGGCTAAAAGAAAATGGAATTTAGTTTCCTGTGTATTAATTTCAAAGCTAAAGGAGGAAACAGTGACACATGGCACACCGTAAAATTTCACTCTACTAAACTAGTCCATAAATAGGACTTTGTGGGAGATTGGGCATAACTTTCTCTTGAAGCATCCAAATCAGGTCAAACCTATGGAATTCGAAATATGATTTAGGGGGCTAATACAAGACCAAATTTCATGTATTGAAGATTCTAAATCACAGAGATAATTCAGTTTCAATATCGAGCTCCTCAAAAGAAAGAAAAAGGCGAGTATTTTTTTTTTCAAATTTCATAAGTCTTGTTTGAAGAATTAGTGTGAAGTGATTCTAAGGGCATATTGAAGCATAGATATCAGAATTGGGTTCTAAAATTTCCCCTAAAAATAATTCAACACCCATAAATCCCTCAGAATACTCTACTATGACACATGAATATGATGAAGTTCAACATGATATATCAAAATTACAAGAGCAAGTTCACCAAAAAATGAAATGGAAGTTTTTAAGAAAGGCGTGAAAGCTAAGATGGATGGTTTGAAGAAGGGAATAGATGCTAATATGGATGGTTTGAAGGATGTAATGTAAGATAATATGGATGTTTTGAAGAAAGGTGTGGAAGCTAAGATGGATGGTTTGAAGAATTGCATGGAAGACATTGAAGAGAAAATGGAAGACATGAGGAATGCTATAAAAGCATACATGGAAGGCTTGACAAAGTTGATACAAGAAATGATTCCTAATGGCGAAAATATAGTAGTGGAAACTCATGATGAGAAAAAAATAAATTTTAATAATGATTTCATAAACTCGAATGTTGGATGGAAAACCCACCATATTCCAAATATTGATATGAGGAAGTTTGATGGCAAGGATCCCATAACATGGATACTATAGATGGAGCAATATTTTGATCTCAATAATGTGCAAAACACACAAAAGATACACATTGAAAATTTATATTTAGAACAAAATTCAATTTTCTATTCATTAACACATTATCTGATCAACAGTGAATGAAAAAATAGAGATAATACATAGTATACATAATTTTGAAAAGTGTCTATGATATCGATGGCTTTGCTTCCGTAAAAAATATAGAAATTAGTATACACTAAGCATGCATAAATCCAGATTCCCCTAATCTCAAAATATTTAACTTCTTGAAAAATACAGAATCATTCCACTGTTAATCTTTTTGCGGAAAATTGATTGCACACACATGTGAAGCATAAATAAAAACAATCACACATAACACAATTGTTTTAACAGGAAATCCTGAAGCTGAAAACCCCAACTATCATATATTATGTATCATGGAGATCATGTAAAAATCTCATACAAAGCTTAGTACATCAAGCTCTCAGTACAATCAATCGTCACGCACTAATAAGGAGAAATCTGCAAATCCATGCACCGATTTCTTGCCACCTGCTAGCCTGCCTCCACTGCGCAATCCCTGCTGAAGAATAGCTCTGAATGAATTCAAATTACCCTTGCCTTGACTACAAAATCCTCATTGGCAACTCCAATGTGTGTGTGATGCAATCAATGCATCATTATTGATCAGGAGCTCAAATCTGAGCTTGGGAAAAAGCTCAAAAATGAAAGTGATCAAATTGATTTGGATCCTGAGCGACGGGATAGGCCTCGGCGATACAATCCCAACGCCACAAATGGTTCTAAAAATGAACACCGTATGAAGAAGTTATTACACTTTTAGTGGAGTGGGTCCGGCGGAGCACGGAGGGGCCAGCCCTCCTCCCATGGAACCTCATCATATGACCAGTGTGGGAGCTTAATGATTAAGAGAGCTTAAGGAGCATAATCTCAAGTTTAATATTTAATTAAGCTTCAGTTAAGTGGAATTTAATATGGCGGAGATTCTGGAGGCGCTCCCAAATTTAGGTGGACTTCCACTTTTAGTGGAGTTAACTGGCAGTTGCCCCACATTTAGTGGAGGAAATTGGGGCAAAGTTGTTTTGGTCATAACTTTCTCATTATTCAACCTTTTGGAATGAATTTTTTTTTGATTTCATATTTTCTCAGCATTTTGGAATCAATGGCATAGGTTTTAGAGCCATGGGAGCTCATTTTCAGCCTGTATAGCTTCGGAGAAGCTTTTTGAGCCACTAGGGCCATTTTGGGTTTTGAGTTTGGTTGAGCTGTGGTTAACCTTTTTTGGTGAACCAAAAGTCATTTTCGACTATTTCCTACATTTTAGAGCCATTGGAATAGGTCTTAGCTCTGTTTGAAGAATTTCAGAGGCCGAAAACCTTTAGGAGAGTTTTCAGGGCCACCATGGCCATTTTGGGGTTTGAGTTGTTTTGAGTTGTGGTTATGAGTTTGAGGTGAAAAAAAGCTCTATTTCAGATAATTTCGACCTTCTAAAGCCATTTGAGGATTTTTTAGAGGCATTTGAGGAATTCTACAGCCTGAAAAGTTACAGAGAAGTTCAAAGCACCAGCAGGACATTGATGAAGAAATCACTGTTGATGGTAATCTTTCACTGTTTAGTGAATTTGAAAAGGAATTATTAGCTTTTTCCTACCTTCTGAATTAGTTTATATATTAATATTTCTCTATTGAGACACTTATAATCTTGTATTGCATTTGAGAGCTTTTAATACAAGAGGACAAGCCCATTTTGGGAGGCTTGATCCAGGAGATGTAGCCCAAGAGTTGGGGTGAAATCCTATATCATATTGCTGTTGTGTTTTGATATTATATTGCTGAATATTTTTGCTGATACCCATGTTAAGTTTCAGCAAAAACAATTACACTTAAGATACATAAACAATGAAAAGACATACACCATTTGCAAGCTAAATTTCCGCATAACGTCAAGTTTAAAGCAAGATCATTTTAATTAAATCTGAGTGTTTACTTCTATTATTTATTTAGGCAGAGTCTGTAAGAGGGCCAGGTAGCCTCTGGATTCATCCTTTCTTTGAAAGGTGAAATATCCAGTAAATGCCCCTACAGTCTATCTCTGTATTAGAAATATGAAGTTCTCACATTTTCAGATTTAAACTTAGAGTATTTTTGCACTCATTTACATAAATGAAAATGGATACCTTGCACCCTTTTCAAGTACCTTCCATTTTCAGATCAGATGGTATCAGAGCTCGGGTTGAGCATTCCTTATGGTGCAAAAGTTTTTAAAACAGTGTAAGAGATTTACTGTTTTATTGGTTGCAAAATGGTTGCATGTATGAGTTTTCTTGAGTTGGAAGGATAGATGTTGTTAGCTGAGTCTTGGAAAGGATTGAAGACTATTTTCCTTACCCAATTTACTTCAAGATTATCTTTGGAAAACAAACTCCAACAGTTTGTGTTTTATGGCTGCTTGAATGAGAAGGGGTCTTTACTGACATTTGGCTAAAATATTGTCGTTTGATTGAAAGAGGACTTTTCTTTGGAAGTTCCTTTTGTTTTTTTTTACCATTTACATAATGTCAACTTCTTCAACAAGTGAAGTTTCCTCCTTCACGAAACTCTTCAGTGATGACATGAAAGAAGAGTTCATTAAGGTGAAGGACATGGTGCAGATTCTCCTTGAGGATCAAAGGGAAAGTGTTCAACTTCGTGCATAATTGCTAGCTATGCAGGAGGAGAAAGAAGCCATTCTTCAAAGACTGCATGATATGGAGTTGCAGCTTCTTCAAGCTCAAGAAGCTTTGTCCAGGAAAATACCTCATCTTCAGGATGTAAATCATGAGGTAAATCATTCTGATTTGTCTTCAGTTTCCTCTATTGAAAACTGTGTTGGTTCTTTTGAACGACATACAAGAGGTATTGGGTCCAAATTGATGTTGAAGATGGGCTATCAAGAAGGCAAAGGTTTGGGAAACCATGCACAAGGCATTGTTGAGCCTATTTGTGTTGTGGAGCGTCCCAAGAATATTGGTCTTGGCTATGAGCAGCTTAATGGCGAAGCTTTGAGCACATGCAATCAAGAATGTGATGCAAATTTAAAGAGAAAATTTCTCCCAAGTTCTCAATTACATCAATGTCATGATGGCAATCTTCCTTACCATTGTTTTAAGCCATCATTGCAGCAAGAAGATGGTAGACATGCAGCTTATAGCAAGCATGCAAAGCAACATAAGAGGATTTCTTGTACATTTTGTGGTCGATTTAACCATCATGTTTCGAGATGCTGGATGAGGAAGAAGGCACACAAGAAGCAGATGAAGCAAAGACTACCTTCAAAGAAGGTGCATATGATTTGCACATTTTTCCAAAAGAAGGGACATGTTGTCTCTCATTGTTGGAATTTGCATCCAACTCGTCGTCCCACGCACATGCAGCAAGAGGACAAAAATATTGGCGAAGGTGGAACCTCATATTCCATTATTGATGTGGAAAGGGAATTTTCACATGAGGAAAAGTTGCAGTAGCAGAAGTCGCCATGGAAGTGGCTTGGTGAGAAGTGGATGGACTTCTTGACACAGTAAGACATACTCCTTTTGTACATATGCAAATTTCGGATGTATGCATGTATTTTATGCTGTAATATCTTGTTTGTTTTAAGCCACATTAGATCATTGATCAAGGCAGCATTGTATAGTTTCAATCTGTAAATCTCTCGCCAGAAATTTCTGTGTGAGTTCAAGAAAGACAGTTGCGGACAGTTGTGGAAAAGCGCATTCAAAAAGGGAAATGTCGATTTCTTTTTATTTGTGGTTCAAATTCACTTGCTTTGTAAGGAAAAATTGTTTGAAGGGTTGAATAGAAGAGGATTTTTATTCTCTCATTTGCTGTACTACAATTCAGTTCTTCATTTTAGTAAGCTTTTGGGGACCAAAAGCCTCTCATTTGGGAGGTGTGAAAAGGAGCTCAAATCTGAGCTTGGGAAAAAGCTCAAAAATGAAAGTGATCAAATTGATTTGGATCCTGAGCGACGGGATAGGCCTCGGCGATACAATCCCAACGCCACAAATGGTTCTAAAAATGAACACCGTATGAAGAAGTTATTACACTTTTAGTGGAGTGGGTCCGGCGGAGCACGGAGGGGCCAGCCCTCCTCCCATGGAACCTCATCATATTACTAGTGTGGGAGCTTAATGATTAAGTGAGCTTAAGGAGCCTAATATCAAGTTTAATATTTAATTAAGCTTCAGTTAAGTGGAGTTTAATATGGTGGAGATTCTGGAGGCGCTCCCAAATTTAGGTGGACTTCCACTTTTAGTGGAGTTAACTGGCAGTTGCCCCACATTTAGTGGAGGAAAATGGGGCAAAGTTGTTTTGGTCATAAGTTTCTCTTTAATCAACCTTTTGGAATGAAATTTTTTTTGATTTCGTATGTTCTCAGCATTTTTGACTCAATGGCGTAGGTTTCAGAGCCATGGCAGCTCATTTTCAGCCTGTATAGCTTCGGAGAAGCTTTTTGAGCCACTAGGGCCATTTTGGGTTTTGAGTTTGGTTGCGCTGTGGTTAACCTTTTTTGGTGAAAAAAAAGTCATTTTCGACTATTTCCTACATTTTAGAGCCATTGGAATAGGTCTTATCTTTGTTTGAAGACTTTCAGAGGCCGAAAACCTTTAGGAGAGTTTTCAGGGCCACCATGGCCATTTTGGGGTTTGAGTTGTTTTGAGTTGTGGTTATGAGTTTGAGGTGAACCAAAGCTCTATTTCAGATAATTTCGACCTTATTAAACCATTGGAGGAGGTTTCAGAGGAATTTGAGGAATTCTACAGCCCGAAAAGTTGCAGAGAAGTTCAAAGCACCAGCAGGACATTGATGAAGAAATCACTGTTGATGGTAATCTTTCACTGTTTAGTGAATTTGAAAAGGATTGATCCAGGAGATGTAGCCCAAGAGTTGGGGTGAAATCCTATATCATATTGCTGTTGTGTTTTCATATTATATTGCTGAATATTGTTGCTGATATCCATGTTAATTTTCAGCAAAAGAAATTACACTTAAGATAAATAAACAGTGAAAAGACATACACCATTTGCAAGTTAAATTTCCGCATAACATCAAGTTTAAAGCAAGATAATTTTAATTAAATCTGAGTGTTTAATTCTATTATTTCTTTAGGCAGAGTCTGTAAGAGGGCCAGGTAGCCTCTGGATTCATCCTTTTTTGGAAAGGTGAAATATCCGGTGAATGCCCCTACAGTCTATCTCTGTATTAGAAATAAGAAGTTTTCACATTTTCAGATTTAAAATTTGGAGTATTTGCACTCATTTACATAAATGAAAATGGATACCTTGCACCCTTTTCAAGTACCTTCCATTTTCAGATCAGATGGTATCAGAGCTTGGGTTGAGCATTTGTTATTGTGCAAAAGGTTTTAAAACAGTGTAAGAGATTTACTGTTTTATTGGTTGCAAAATGGTTTCATGTATGAGTTTTCTTAAGTTGGAAGGATAGATGTTGTTAGCTGAGTCTTGGAAAGGATTGAAGACTATTTTCCTTACCTAATTTACCTCAAGATTATCTTTGGAAAACAAACTCCAATAGTTTGTGTTTTATGGCTGCTTGAATGAGAAGGGGTCTTTACTGACATTTGGCTAAAAGCTTGTCGTTTGATTGAAAGCTTTGAGGACTTTTCTTTGGAAGTTCCTTTTGGTTGTTTGAACACTTACATAATGACAACTTCTTCTACAAGTGAAGTTTCCTCCTTCACGAGATTCTTCAATGATGACATGAAGAATGAGTTCTTTAAGGTGAAGGACATGGTTCAGATTCTCCTTGAGGATCAAAGGGAAAGTGTTCAACTTCGTGCACAATTGCTAGCTATGCAGGAAGAGAAAGAAGCCATTCTTCAAAGACTGCATGATATGGAGTTGCAACTTCTTCAAGCTCAAGAAGCTTTGTCCAAGAAAATACCTCATCTTCAGGATGTAAATCATGAGGTAAATCAGTCTGATTTGTCTTCAGTTTCCTCTATTGAAAAGTGTGTTGGTTCTTTTGAACGGCATACAAGAGGTATTGGGTCCAAATTGATGTTGAAAATGGGCTATGAAGAAGGCAAAGGTTTGGGCAAGCATGCACAAGGCATTGTTGAGCCTATTTGTGTTGTGGAGCGTCCCAAGAATATTGGTCTTGGCTATGAGCAGCTTAATGGCGAAGCTTTGAGCACATGCAATCAAGAATGTGATGCAAATTTAAAGAGAACATTTCTCCAAAGTTCTCAATTACATCAATGTCATGATGGAAATCTTCCTTACCATTGTTTTAAGCCATCATTGCAGCAAGAAGATGGTAGACATGCAACTTATAGCAAGCATGCAAAGCAACATAAGAGGATTTCTTGTACATTTTGTGGTCGATTTAACCATCATGTTTCGAGATGCTGGATGAGGAAGAAGGCACACAAGAAGCAAATGAAGCAAAGACTACCTTCAAAGAAGGTGCATATAATTTGCACTTTTTTCCAAAAGAAGGGACATGTTGTCTCTCATGGTTGGACTTTGCATCCAACTCGTCGTCCCACGCACATGCAGCAAGAGGACAAAAATATTGGCGAAGGTGGAACCTCATATTCCATTATTGATGTGGAAAGGGAAGTTTCACATGAGGAAAAGTTGCAGCAGCAAAAGTCGCCATGGAAGTGGCTTGGTGAGAAGTGGATGGACTTCTTGACACAGTAAGACGTACTCCTTTTGTACATATGCAAATTTCAGATGTATGCATGTATTTTATGCTGTAATATCTTGTTTGTTTTGAGCCACCTTAGATCATTGATCAAGGCAGTGTTGTAAAGTTTCAATCTGTAAATTTATCGCCAGAAATTTCTATGTGAGTTCAAGAAAGACAGTTGCGGATAGTTGTGGACAAGCGCATTCAGAAAGGGAAATGTCGATTTCTTTTAATTTGTGGTTCAAATTCACTTGCTTTGTAAGGCAAAAGTGTTTGAAGGGTTGAAGAGAAGAGGATTTTTATTCTCTCATTTTCTGTACTACAGTTTAGTTCTTCATTTCAGTAAGCTTTTGGGGACCAAAAGCCTCTCATTTGGGAGGTGTGATCAGGAGCTCAAATCTGAGCTTGGGAAAAAGCTCAAAAATGAAAGTGCTCAAATTGATTTGGAACTTGAGCAATGGGATAGGCCTCGGAAATACGATCCCAACTCCGCAAACGGTTCGAAAAACGGACACCGTATGAAAAATTTATTGCACTTTTAGTGGAGTGGGTCCGGCAGAGCATGGAGGGGCCAACTCTCCTCCCATGGAACCTCATCATATGACTAGTGTGGGAGCTTAATGTTAAGAGCGCTTAAAGAGCCTAATCTCAAGTTTAATATTTAATTAAGCTTCAGTTAAGTGGAGTTTAATATGGCGGAGATTTTGGAGGCGCTCCCAAATTTAGGCTGACTTCCACTTTTAGTGGAGTTAACTGGCAGTTGCCCCACATTTAGTGGAAGAAATTGGGGCAAAGTTGTTTTGGTCATAACTTTCTCATTACTCAACCTTTTGGAACGATTTTTTTTTTGTTTTCATATTTTATCAGCATTTTGGACTCAATGGCGTAGGTTTTAGAGCCATGGGAGCTCATTTTCATCCTGTTTAGGTTCGGAGAAGCTTTTTGAGCCACTAGGGCCATTTTGGGTTTTGAGTTTGGTTGAGCTGTGGTTAACCTTTTTTGGTGAACCAAAAGTAATTTTAGACTATTTCATACATTTAAGAGCCATTGGAATAGGTCTTAGCTCTGTTTGAAGACTTTCAGAGGCCAAAAACCTTTAGGAGAGTTTTCAGGGCCACCATGGCCATTTTGGGGTTTGAGTTGTTTTGAGTTGTGGTTATCAGTTTGAGGTGAACCAAAGCTCTATTTCAGATAATTTCGACCTTCTGAAACCATTGGAAGAGGTTTCAAAGGAATTTGAGGACTTCTACAGCCCAAAAAGTTGCAAAGAAGTTCAAAGCACCAACAGGACATTGATGAAGAAATCACTGTTTATGGTAATCTATCACTGTTTTGTGAATTTGAAAAGGCATTCTTAGCTTTTTCCTGCCTTCTGAATAAGATTATATATTCATATTTGTATATTGAGACACTTATAATCTTGTATTTCATTTGAGAGCTTTTAATACAAGAGGACAAGCCCATTTTGGGAGGCTTGATCTAGGAGATGTAGCCCAAGAGTTGGGGTGAAATCCTATATCATATTGCTGTTGTGTTTTGATATTATATTGCTGAATATTGTTGCTGATACCCATGTTAAGTTTCAGCAAAAACAATTACACTTAAGATACATAAACAGTGAAAAGACATACACCATTTGCAAGTTAAATTTCCGCATAACATCAAGTTTAAAGCAAGATCATTTTAATTAAATCTGAGTGTTTACTTCTATTATTTCTTTAGGCAGAGTCTGTAAGAGGGCCAGGTAGCCTCTGGATTCATCCTTTCTTTGAAAGGTAAAATATCTGGTAAATTCCCCTATAGTCTATCTCTGTATTAGAAATATGAAGTTCTCACATTTTCAGATTTAAACTTAGAGTATTTTTGCACTCATTTACATAATTGAAAATGGATACCTTGCACCCTTTTCAAGTACCTTCCATTTTTAGATCAGATGGTATCAGAGCTCGGGTTGAGCATTTGTTATTGTGCAAAAGGTTTTAAAACAGTGTAAGAGATTTATTGTTTTATTGGTTGCAAAATGGTTGCATGTATGAGTTTTCTTGAGTTGGAAGGATAGTTGTTGTTAGCTGAGTCTTGGAAAGGATTGAAGACTATTTTCCTTACCCAATTTACCTCAAGATTATCTTTGGAAAACAAACTCCAATAGTTTGTGTTTTATGGCTGCTTGAATGAGAAGGGGTCTTTACTGACATTTGGCTAAAAGCTTGTCGTTTGATTGAAAGCTTTGAGGACTTTTCTTTGGAAGTTCCTTTTGGTTGTTTTGACCATTTACATAATGTCAACTTCTTCAACAAGTGAAGTTTCCTCCTTCACGAAACTCTTCAGTGATGACATGAAAGAAGAGTTCATTAAGGTGAAGGACATGGTGCAGATTCTCCTTGAGGATCAAAGAGAAAGCGTTAAGCTTCATGCACAGTTGCTAGCTATGCAGGAAGAGAAAGAAGCCATTATTCAAAGACTGCATGATATGGAGTTGCAGCTTCTTCAAGCTCAAGAAGCTTTGTCCAAGAAAATACCTCATCTTGGGAGATGTAAATCTTTGGTGAAATCATTGGTGTCTTGGTTCCCTCTATTAGCGTGATGTTGGTTCTTTTGAAAAACATACAAGAGGTATTGGGTCCAAATTAATGTTGAAAATGGGCTATCAAGAAGGAAAAGGTTTGGGCAAGCATGCACAAGGCATTGTTGAGCCTATTTGTGTTGTGGAGCATCCCAAGAATATTGGTCTTGGCTATGAGCAGCTTAATGGCGAAGCTTTGAGCACATGCATTCAAGAATGTGATGCAAATTTGAAGAGAACATTTCTCCCAAGTTCTCAATTACATCAATGTCATGATGGAAATCTTCCTTACCATTGTTTGAAGCCTTTGTTGTAGCAAGAAGATGGTAGACATGTAGCTTATGGCAAGAATGCAAAGCAGCATAAGAGGATTTCTTGTACATATTGTGGTCAATTTAACCATCATGTTTCAAGATGCTGGATGAGGAAAAAGGCACACAAGAAGTAGATGAAGCAAAGACTTCCTTCAAAGAATGTGCATATGATTTGCACTTTTTTCCAAAAGAAGGGACATGTTGTCTCTCATTGTTGGACTTTGCATCCAACTCGTCCTCCCACGCACATGTAGCAAGAGGAAAAAAATATTGGCGAAGGTGGAACCTCATACTCCATTATTGATGTGGAAAGGGAAGTTTCACATGAGGAAAAGTTGCAGCAGCAAAAGTCACCATGGAAGTGGCTTGGTGAGAAGTGGATGGACTTCTTGACACAGTAAGACGTACTCCTTTTGTACATACGCAAATTTCGGATGTATGCATGTATTTTATGCTGTAATATCTTGTTTGTTTGTGAGCCACCTTAGATCATTGATCAAGGCAGCGTTGTACAGTTTCAATCTGTAAATTTCTCGCCAGAAATTTCTGTGTGGGTTCAAGAAGGTCAGTTGTGGACAAGCGCATTCAGAAAGGGAAATGTCGATTTCTTTTCATTTGTGGTTCAAATTCACTTGCTTTGTAAGGCAAAAGTGTTTGAAGGGCTGAAGAGAAGAGGATTTTTATTCTCTCATTTGTTGTACCACAGTTCAGGTCTTCATTTCAGTAAGCTTTTGGGGACCAAAAGCCTCTCATTTGGGAGGTGTGATCAGGAGCTCAAATCTGAGCTTGGGAAAAAGCTCAAAAATGAAAGTGATCAAATTGATTTGGATCCTGAGCGACGGGATAGGCCTCGGTGATATGATCCCAACACCACAAACGGTTCTAAAAACAAACACCATATGAAGAAGTTATTACACTTTTAGTGGAGTGGGTCCGGCAGAGCACGGAGGGGCCAGCCCTCCTCCCATGGAACCTCATCATATGACTAGTGTGGAAGCTTAATGATTAAGAGAGCTTAAGGAGCATAATATCAAGTTTAATATTTAATTAAGCTTCAGTTAAGTGGAGTTTAATATGGCGGAGATTCTGGAGGCGCTCCCAAATTTAGGTGGACTTCCACTTTTAGTGGAGTTAACTAGTAGTTGCCCCACATTTAGTGGAGGAAATTGGGGCAAAGTTGTTTTGGTCATAACTTTCTCATTAATCAACCTTTTGGAACGATTTTTTTTTTTATTTCATATTTTCTCAGCATTTTGGACTCAATGGCGTAGGTTTTAGAGCCATGGGAGCTTATTTTCAGCCTGTATAGCTTCGGATAAGCTTTTTGAGCCACTAGGGCCATTTTGGGTTTTGAGTTTGGTTGAGCTGTGGTTAACCTTGTTTGGTGAACCAAAAGTCATTTTCGACTATTTCCTGCATTTTAGAGCCATTGGAATAGGTCTTATCTCTGTTTGAAGACTTTCAGAGGTTGAAAACCTTTAGGAGAGTTTTTAGGGCCACCATGGCCATTTTGGGGTTTGAGTTGTTTTGAGTTGTGGTTATCAGTTTGAGGTGAACCAAAGCTCTATTTCAGATAATTTCGACCTTATGAAGCCATTGGAGGAGTTTTCAGAGGCATTTGAGGACTTATACTGCCCGAAAAGTTGCAGAGATGTTCAAAGCACCAGCAGGACATTGATGAAGAAATCACTGTTGATGGTAATCTTTCACTGTTTAGTGAATTTGAAAAGGAATTCTTAGCTTTTTCCTGCCTTATGAATCAGTTTATATATTCAGATTTCTTTATTGAGACACTTATAATCTTGTATTGAATTTGAGAGCTTTTAATACAAGAGGACAAGCCCATTTTGGGAGGCTTGATCCAGGAGATGTAGCCCAAGAGTTGGGGTGAAATCCTATATCATATTGCTGTTGTGTTTTCATATTATATTGCTGAATATTGTTGCTGATATCCATGTTAAGTTTCAGCAAAAGCAATTACACTTAAGATACATAAACAGTGAAAAGACATACACCATTTGCAAGTTAAATTTCCGCATAACATCAAGTTTAAAGCAAGATCATTTTAATTAAATCTGAGTGTTTACTTCTATTATTTCTTTAGGCAGAGTTTGTAAGAGGGCCAGGTAGCCTCTGGATTCATCCTTTCTTGGAAAGGTGAAATATTTGGTGAATGCCCCTACAGTCTATCTCTGTACTAGAAATAAGAAGTTTTCACATTTTCAGATTTAAAATTTGGAGTATTTGCACTCATTTACATAAATGAAAATGGATACCTTGCACCCTTTTCAAGTACCTTCCATTTTCAGATCAATTATAGTCACAACAGATAGTCCATCTTGCCCTTTCACCTATCTCTCCACTGGGTCTCCACTGGAACTGCCATGCACTGTAGTTAACTAATTTATTATTCAGTTGATTAATGAGTTATTATTTTTGAATTAATTAACTAATTAATTCACTCCACTCTCACTAGTGTATCATTCAATTAGACTAGATAAAACTAGCTCAATTGAGTCTAACTGAGTTAAACTGAATAAAACTCCATGACCTACTCTTCCAACTCTATCATAACTTTTCCACTTCAGTTCTAACTAAGTCCTCCATGCATGAACCACCAGTTGCCCTTGGGGATTGCATAATTCCCTCAGCCCACTAATTTTCCAAATATGTGCACTGAAATTAAGTGCTCCAAGAGAATAAGTTGTTGTTTATTGTCATATTATTGTTAAGAGATAATAATAATTGACACTTCTATTTTTAGATCGACAATCTATAAATAGACTTCGCCCAATCTTCTAAAAATAGAATCTCATATATTTTTCCAACGTGATCAACCATCCACAAATAACATCCTGCAACTTCTGAAATATGATCACCATGTCTAAAAATAGACTTGCGCCAAAAATAGCCTGCGGGCCCCCTTAGTGAAGGTGACTCTTTTCACTAAGCTCATTATCTTATTGAATCTCAACACTCCGTCTCAATAAAATAGGGATTATCCTTCACCCTGATCCTACCTCTATGGTATTCAAATTTGCTCCTAGTGAGCGCCTTCGTCAGAATATCCACATCCTAATCCTCTGTAGGAATGTACTGAAGCAACATGATCTTTTGCTGCACACAATCTCTGATATGATGATACTAGATATCAATATGTTTAGATGTATCATGAAACACAGGATTAACCAAGAGTTTAATGCAACTCTGATTATCACAATGTATCACTGTGGGCTCTAAATGTGAACCAAACAAACTGACCAGGATCTTCCTCATCTAGATAGCCTCACATGCAGCTTGAATTGCTGCCATGTATTCTGCTTCCACTGAATTGAGTGCCACAGATCTTTGTTTCTTGCTGTACCAAGAAAATTTTGTAGATCCGATACTGAAAATCCCTCCTGATGTGCTCTTTCTGTCTGTTGGGCTTCTTTCCCAATCTACATCCATGAAGCCATGCAACTTCACCTCATTAGTTTGTTTGCACCATAAACCATATTCAGATGTGCCCCTGAGATACATCAAGACATACTTTCCTGCCTTCCAAAAGAGCTTGGTAGGCTTAACCATCACTTGTGAAAGCTGGTTCACCGCATAGCATATGTTTGGTCTTGTATTAACTAAATACATGAGCGAACCCACTAATTTTCGATAAACAGTGGCATCCACTACCTCTGCCGATGTAGCATCCTCTTTCATCCAATTTCCTAGAAGAGGAGTATCAATAGGCTTGCAACCTTGCATGTGAAACTTCTCCAGTATCTTCCGGGCATACTTACCTTGAGACAAAAATAGTTCACCTTCCCGCTACCATATTTCCAATCCAAGGAAATAATGAAGGAGGCCCAAATCCTTCATCTCAAACTCCTTTGCAAGATCTGCCTTGCATGAGTGTATCAACTCCTCATCACCTGTTAGTATTAAATCATCAACATAAAGAAAAATGATTAAAAGCTTACCCTCCACCACAATTTGGTACAGGTTTGCATCTGTCTCACTCTTGGTGAAGCCAAGTCCAGTGAAATAGATATGAATCCGAGTGTACCAAGCACATGGTGCTTGTTTCAGCCCATACAATGCTCTTTTGAGCTTGCACACATGGGACTCACTGCTGAAGATCTCAAATCCTTCAGGATACTCAATGTACACCTCTTCCTAAATGATCCCATTAAGGAAAGAAGCCTTCACATCCATCTGATGAATGTGCCAACCCATCTGCACTGAGAGAGAAAGGATGGTCCGTATGGAAGAATATCGTGTGACAGGTGCAAAGGTTTCTTCATAGTCAATCCCCTCGATCTGTGAGAAGCCCCAGGCAAAAAATCTTCCCTTATACTTCTTGACGCTCCCATCAACAGCTTGCTTTACCTTGTAGATCCATCTTGATCCTAAAATTGATTTTCCCACTGGCCTTGGAACAATCTCCCAAGCACTATTTCTGAAAATGGAGTCATACTCCTCCACCATGGCATATACCCATGTGGGCTCCTGCACTGCTTCTTCAAAAGAAGATGGCTCTGTCATGATACACTTGCTCATGGGAGACATGTATCCATATAACGGTCAGGTGACTATCTCTGTCTGTGCTATTATGTAGGGAATCCTACATTCTGTGCCGCATCAACCTTTAGTCTCTCAGCTTCTGTGGTACGATTTCTGTCTTGTCTGATGTTTGGTTCAGTAGGAGTGGACTACTCCACTCCATGAATCTCCTCCTGTGGCTAATCCACATGTAGAGGCTCATCTTTGGGAACAATAAGTTCCTCCTCTGCATGCAAGTGTAGCTCCCTCTCAAGTGACAACTTCATGGCTTTCACCTCATTTAATTTTATATCTTGTCACACCACAGTCATCCGACTATCTGGAAAATACACACGATAATTATGGGGTGTTTCTGTGTACCCCACAAATATCCCAACTTTTGCAGTCAGCTCCAGCTTCCTCCCGGCATCCTTTGTCACATGAATGTAAGCAGATCAGCCAAAAATCTTCAAATGAGAAATATCAAGGTTCTTAGTAAAAGCTTCTTCAGGTGTACTCATGCCCAGTATTCTATTAGGACAACAGTTTTGCACATAAACCATAGTGTTTCATGCTTCCGCCCACAAGTGCATCGGTAGGCCCTGGTCATGTAGCATCACTCGTGCAACACCCACAAATTTTCTATTCTTCCTCTCAGTGACCCCATTCTGCTGTGGGTTATGAGATTCTACGAGTTATCTTTGAATTCATTGTTTTCTACAGAAGTCTTTGAATTCACCCGAGATGTATTCACCACCATTATAGCTTCGTAGAGCTTTCATTTGCTTCCCCGACTCCTTCTCCACCAATGCTTTGAACCTACAGAACTTTGAGAAAGTTTCACTCTTCTTCTACATGAATAAGATCCAACATCTATGAGAATTTTGATCAAAAAATATAGCATAATACCTGTGTTTTTTTGTTGAAGCAACCAAGAAAGGTCCACACACGTCTGTGTGAATTCTCTCTAGGATCACCGAAGCACGGTTCTCCTTCTCATGAAAGGTGGTCTTCACAAACTTACCCATAGTACATCCCTTGCACTGATCTGACTATGCAAGAGTACCCTTGGGAAGTCCAGTAGAAATCTTCTGCAAAATCTTCAAAGTGCCATGTTGAAGATGGCCCAATCTCCTATGCTATAATTCATCCTCATCCCGGCTCACCACTTCTTCTGCTTTTCCCACCATTGCAGCGCAGCCATCTACCTCTAGCTTGTAGAGATTCTTAATTCAAACCCCTATCTTCTTGGTTTGACCTGTTCTTTTATGTCAAAGGAAGGCTTTTCCCTCACTGAAAACAACATCATAACCTTTGTCTTCCAACATTGCGATTGATACCAAGTTCTTCTTCAGACCTGGAACATGAATAACATCCTTCAACAATAATGGATTACCAGACTCCCTCTCAAAGGTAATGGTCCCAATGCCAGTCCCACTATACCGACCATCATCACCCATCTCTATATGCATATGGAGGTCCTTCTCCTCCAAGTCACTAAGAAACTCCTTGTCTCCCGTCATATGGAAAGATGCACCACTATCAAGATACCACATCGATCCCATTGCACTTGAAACCAAGCATGTGATCAAAGAGAAATCAAGTTAAAATTGAGAGGCTAAGGCCTCTCTAACTGCAGCTCCAGCAGCCTTCTTTTTCTTCTTCTTCTGTGGACAGTTAGTGGCGAAATGCCTATGTTCGTGATAGTGAAAACACTTCACTTTGGACAAATCATGCTTCTTGCCTTTAGCATCGGATTTTGAAGGAAATTTCTTCCCCTTCCCTTTCCTTGCTTTGGCAGCCAAAGTGAAATTCTCTTCATCTTCATTCTTTGATGAAGAGCCATCCTTGGTACCTCGCTTTATCTCCTCCTACACAAGATCCGACCAAAGTTGCTCCCATCCCGATAGTTTCTCTCATCCATTGACAGAGTCTTCGTAGCTATGCCAACTCTTTGGAAGCCTAAGGAGAGCCACTCTCACCAAGTGTTCATCATCAATAGTAACCCCCACATTTCCCATTTCATCCTTGCAGTGGAAAAACTTCGTGAGATATTTTGGAATACTGTTGTCCTTCTCCATTTTTATTTTTCTGAGCTTGTCTTTAAGTGCCAACTTCCTCTGGTCGCTTTTGCTCTGGAAAAAATCTGTCAAAGCCTTCCACATTAAGAATGGAGTCGCTTTCCTGTAAAGGATGGACATAATATGGTCCTTCACACCTTCCAACAAAATTCTTCTTGTCTTTGTTGTCTTCTTTTGCCATGCATCAAGTAATGCAGCATCACTAGATCTCGGCTTAGGAACATCACTATCGATGAACTCCTTTAGTCCATTATCCTCCAACACCACCTCCATCCTATCCTTCCAGGCTATGTAGTTTGAGCTCCCATCAAGGGCATACTCCAATCGCAACCCATTGAAATACATTTCAATGTATACTCAACTTTTGCACCAAGAATATTCTGTAGCAAATTCGAATTTTCCATCGGCACAAACTCACCAATTCTTCGCAATTGCAATCTTCAAGAATTAACAATTATCTGATACCATGTAGAAATTAGTATACACTAAGAATGCATACATCCAGATTCCCTTGATCTCACAATATTTAACTTCTTGCAAAATACATAATCATTCCATTGTTAATATTTTGCGTAAAATTAATTGCACACACATGTGAAGCATAAATAAAAACAATCGCACATAACAAAATTGTTTTAATGGGAAATCCTGAAGCTGAAAACCCCAACTATCATATATTATGTATCATAGAGATCATGTAACAATCTCATACAAAGCTTAGTACATCAAGCTCTTATTACAATCAATCGTCACACACTAATAAGGAGAAATCTGCAAATCCATGCACTGATTTCTTTCCACCTGCTAGCCTGCCTCCACTACACAATCCTTGCTGAAGAATAGCTCTAAATGAATTTGAATTAACCTTGCCTCGACTACGCAATCCACATTGTCAACTCCAATGTGTGTGTGATACAATCAATGCATCACTATAGTCACAACAGATAGTCCATCTTGCCCTTTCACCTATCTCTCCACTGGGTCTCCACTGGAACTGACATGCACTGTAGTTAACTGCTGTATTGTTCAATTGACTAATGAGTTATTATTTGTGAATTAATTAACCAATTAATTCACTCCACTCTCTCTAGTGTATCATTCAGTTAGACTAGATACAACTAGCTCAACTGAGTATAACTAAGT
Organism: Pinus albicaulis; assembly: GCA_034641835.2. Taxonomy (NCBI): domain Eukaryota; kingdom Viridiplantae; phylum Streptophyta; class Pinopsida; order Pinales; family Pinaceae; genus Pinus; species Pinus albicaulis. The sequence goes on along the minus strand of CM076580.1, from coordinate 99,670,130 downwards.
TAAACTGAACACAACTCCATGAACTACTCTTCCAACTCTGTCATAACTTTGCCACTTCAGTTCTAACTAATTCCTCAATGCATAAACCACCAGTTGCCCTTGGAAATTGCATAATTCCCTCAACCCACTAATTTTCCAAATCTGTGCAATGAAATTAAGTGCTCCAAGAGAATAAGTTGTTGTTTATTGTTGGATTATTATTAAGAGCTAATAATAATCAACACTTCTATTTTTAGATCAAAAATCTATAAATAGACTTCGCCCAATATTCTAAAAATAAAATTTCATCTATTTTTCCAACTTGATCAAACATCCACAAATATCATCTTGCAACTTCTGAAATATGATCACCATGTCTAAAAATAGGCATAGTCTAAAAATAGACTTGCACCAAAAATAGCCTGCGGGCCCACTTAGTGAAGGCGACTCTTTTCACTAAGCTCATCATCTTATTGAATCTCAACAAAAAATTTTCATTTGGTCAATTTTTTTGGAGGAAATGATAGCACATTATGAGGCCAATTGATAGATCTCAAACAAAAGGGTTCAGTGGTGGAGCACATTGAGGACTTACAAAAGTGAATATAAGGGTAAATGATATTCGAGAGGAACAAAAGATTGATGTCTTTATAGGAGCTTTAAAGGATAACATCCAACACTACGTTCGTCTTTGGGAACACGATTCATTGGAGAATGCATTTAGGTTGGCAAGAAAAAATGAATGTAAAATTATGGTGACAACGAAGGCTACCACTCACATCTATAAATATGGAAGTGTTTCTACTCCTAGACTTCCACAACCTACAAGGTTGACACCACATCAATCGGAAGAAAAAAGAGAAAAAGGGCTTTGCTACAATTGTGATAACAAATACACTAAAGGTCATAAGTGTGCTGAGAAGAAATTATTTTACGTAGATTGTGAAGAGGAGGAAGAAAATGAACATGAAACTTCAAAAGAAGAGGATATACACCAGGAACCAACCCTAGAGAAAGAAGAAATGAGTCAAACCATATTGTGTAATGGATTGGTAGGAATTACCGCTCATCAAACTCTCAAGATAGAAGGATATATCAAGAAAAAAAGGTAATAATGTTGATTGATTCAGGTAGTACCCATAATTTTATTGATTGTAAGGTAGCTACGAAATTGAATTGCTTCCTATACCCAGCACCAGAATATCAAGTGATGGTTGAAAATGGAGGAAATATAAATTGCTCTAGAAAATGCCATAATATCAAGCTGACCATGGGGGAATATGTATTGAATAGTACAATGCTTTTCATTCCAATGGGAGGTGTTGATGTTGTACTAGGAGTACTCTTAGGTCAATATATTACTACTATAGTCCCTTATTGTTGTTAGTGTAACCCCCTTATTGTTATTGTTGTACCCCTATAACCCCAATATTTTTGTTATTGTGCCCTTACATTATTATTGTTAGGATGGAAAGGATTATATTATGACCCCATGGACTCCTACATATAGAAGGAGGTTTTTTCATTTGTATCATACAAGAATTTTTCATTTATGTAATGTAAAGGAGGTTTCCCCCTCGAAGTGGCTTATTTCTAAGGAGCTGATCTCTCTTTTATTCAATTTTTGGATATGGTTTCATAACATTTGGTATCAGAGCTTTTGATTCTAGGATTTCACTGCTCCAAATAGGTCATCGTGGAATTTTCACTATAATGTTTTTTATACGAAGGTTCAGAAGCTGAAAAATTTCAAATCTTGGTTCATAATATTTTCGGAGATATGATCTGTGGAAGCTAGGGTATTTTCAGGCTCCCAATTTTAATCTCAAAGAGGTGACCGTGGGAAAATTTTCATAACTCTCTCTCTGAGCATCGAATTGGAATTATGTAAAAAGTGGCAGAAAGTAAACAGATTTTAGTTTCCTTTGTATCCATTTTAGAGCAGAAGGAGGAAACATTGACACGTGGCATGCCGAACAATTTCTCCCTACTGAACCAGTCCATAATTAGGTCATTGTGGGAGATTTGGCATAACGTTTCCTTGAAGGATCCAAATTAGGTCAGACCTATGGAATCCGAAACAAGAATCATAGGGCTACTATAGGACTGAATTTCAGATATTGAAGATCTAAAATCACAGATATAATTCAGTTTCAATATCGAGCTCCTCAAAAGAAATAAAAACGTGTGTATTTTTTTCCGAATTGCATAAGTCTTGTGTGAAAAACCAGTTTGAATTGATTCCAAGGGCATATTGTAGAATATGTATTAGTATTGGGTTCTAAAATCCCCCCTACAAAGAATTCAACACCCATTAACCCTTCAGAAGGATCTACTATGACTCATGAAGATGAAGAAGTGCAACATGACATATCAAAATTACAAGAGCAAGTGCATCAAATTTTGATCTTGCAAAGAGCAACAAAAAATGAAATGGAAGTTTTGAAGAAAGGTGTGGAAGCTAAGATGGATGGTTTGAAGAAAGACATGGAAGCTAAGATGGATGGCATGAAAGCTAACATGGAAGCTAAGATGGATGACAGGGAAGCTAAGATCGATGAAAAAATTAAAGACAAGATGGAAAACATGAAGAATGACCTAAAAGCAGACATGGAAGGTTTGACAAAGTTGATATAAGAAATGTTTCCTAATGGAAAAAAGAAAATAGAGGAAACTCATGATGCGAAAAAAATAAATGTTAATCGTGATTTCATAAACTATGATGTGGGATGGAAGAACCACCATATTCCAAAGATGGATATGAGGAATTTTGATGGCAAGGATCCTATAACATGGATACAATAGATGGAGCAATATTTTGATCTTAATAATGTGCAAAACATAGAAAAGTATGCATTGCAGCTTTACATTAAGAAAAAAATAGATTTGTATTGTATCGATGGCTTTGCTCCCGTAAAATAATTTTCACTTGGTCAATTTTTACGGAGGAAATGATAGCACATTATGAGGATAAAAAGAGCAACACCTTCTTTTTCCAATTGATAAATCTCAAACAAAAGGGTTCAGTGGTGGAGCACATTGAGGAATTCCAAAAAATGAATATAATGGTAATTGATATTCTAGAGGAACACATGATTGATGTCTTCATAGTGACTTTAAAGGATAACATCCAACATGAGGTTCACCTTTGGGAACCTAATTCATTGGAGAAGGAATTCAGGTTGGTAAGAAAAATTGAATGTAAAATTATGGCAACCAGGAAGCCTACCACTCACATCTATAAAGATGGAAGTGTTGCTACTCCTAGACTACCACAACCTACAAGGTTGACACCACAACAATTGGAAGAAAAAGGAGCAAAAGGGCTTTGCTATAGTTGTGATAGAAAATACATTAAAGGTCATAAGTGTTTTGAGAAAAAATTATTTTACATAGATTTTGAAGAGGAGGAATAAAATGAACAAGACAATTCAAAAGAAGAGGATATACACCAGGAACCAACCCTAGAAGAAGAATAAATGAGTCCGACCATATCCTGTAATGCATTGGCAGGAATTACCCCTCCTCAAACTCTCAAGATATAAGGACACATCAAGAAGCAAAAGGTAATAGTGTTGATTGATTTGGGTAGTACCCATAATTTTATTCATTGTAAGGTAGCCAAGGAATTGAATTGTTTCCTATACCAAGAACCAGAATGTAAAGTGATGGTTCCAAATGGAGGAACTATAAATTTCTCTAGAAAATGCCATAATATCAAGCTAACTATGGGGGAATATGTATTGAATAGCTCAATTATTTCCATTCCAATAGGAGGTTATAATGTTGTACTAGGAGTAGAATGGTTACAATCTTTGGGGATGGCAACTGATGCAGGAGCATCAAGGCTACTTTTTCATTTGTAAATATGTTAGAAAAGGGGTTGTGATAATTTTAATATTTTATTAATTAATTTGTTATTTTTAATAAAATAGGAGATAATTATGAGAAGTGAGGATTATGTAAATATTCTTTTAATAAATAAAAGGATATGAGAGAAATAGTTTAGGACCAAAGTTTGGGATTAGGATTTCTATGTATGGGATTAGTTGAGGATTAGGTGGAGAGATATTTTGAGTGAATTAAATGCATTATTTGTGTATAAATAGGAGGGGGTTTTGTGAGAAAGACATACTTGAATAGGGAGAGTGGTAGAGAGCAGGTTTTGAACAGCCAAGGCTATAAGCCTCTAGGCAAATTGTAAGGGCCACGACTGTTGAATATCTGGCCAGGAAGAACAGTTTGTAAGTATTTTCGTTGTTAACATGATAATAGAGATTTATTGGTGGATTTAGAAATTGGGTGTTTATTTTCTGTAATTGGAATGGAACCGAAGTTCGGTGCAATTTGATATTTTAATGCCAGTTTGGAAGAAGTCGATTTCACTGTGTGTATAGCGCATTGGCAGATTGTATATATAAGAATATCTACAGTGTTGAAAGGCTGTATACTCGAAGGTGTAGAATCATATGATGAATTGTATGATGGAGCGCTATTCTAATTAAATGTTAATGGTATTCTGCCTGCAAAATAAGAATTGATTTGTGAATGAATTGCTGAATTCATGTTTTATATAACGTGGTTAAGAACTGAAGGCGTGTTAAATTGTGTGAACCATGTTGAATATTGAATATTGCGGTATTAAAGGATCAAATGTTGGTGTGGGTAAATCGATCTTTACATACATCGATTTGAGCATTTGCTGTGATATGTAGCGCTGGAATTGTGAATGATACATTCGATATCTCCTAATGTAAACTATTGCCATTGATACTTCAAATGGGATGTGTATTCACTGTGTGCTGTATAACTTCAATCATTTCAAGTCCACATGCTGTTTGGCACTAACAATGCAAGAGTCAAAGATGCAGATTGAATGAAAGCGCACAGGTGTGTTCCAGCAAACCATACAAGGAGAGAAGCGTTGTTTCAGTTGAGTAGAAGAATGTTGACATTCGACTTCGGAAATTGTGTTTCAGGTAAATCGATTGCATGGTGTAAGTTTGGGTGTAAAGGCACATGTATTAGATTGACGCTGAAACAATTGTTAGTTCACAAACTCTGGTTTTAAATCAATCCATTTTCTGGGCACATAAATAAGTAGCACATGCAGAAAGGCGTGGAGTAAAAAAAAACGCTGATCTAGACAGTGTTTATTTTAAACCAAATTTGATTATTAAATCAAATGCAGCTAAAGGTAAAAGGCGCTACTGTGTAATTGTTTTGCGTGATGAATATTGGAACAGAATGGTGTTAATTTGTCAGAGTCTAAATGAATTTTGAATCCGGTTGATTAAAAACAGTTTAGTTCCGTGTTCAAGGCAAATGTATGTCTAACTGTTTAATTGCAGAGGTTTCGAAGAAAAGATTCAGATGAACTGTGCAGGTGGAGTCGATGAGGAATGGCTAACGTATATAAAAACTGGAAAAGCGTAGATGGTGCAGCGCTGGAAAGAAGTTCACTCCTGGTCAAAGACGCAGATATACAGGTATGAAATTCAAATTCAATTGTTTGGATTGTGCGGTCATGAGCTTGGAGTAAGGCGCACATGTAGATTGCAGTTCTAAGTTCGAACGGTGTTAATGAATTTTGTAAACATGAGAAATTGTAGTGCATTGGGTTAATTTTTATAGATGGAGTTCCATTATGATGATGGCATTGAATTATGGAAGGCTGTGGCATGTAATGTTGTAAAACGAAGAGCGCATTTGGTTGATTGACTTTTAATGAAATCTGATCTTAAAAAGTGCATATAGAAGATTTGGCTTTGGAATTGAATGATGTTTATTTGGTATGAAAGCGTGTAAGCTTGGATTGGAAATGCAGAAAGAAGTTTGGGACGATATGTATAAACACATGTGAATGTTGGTAATTAAATGAATGAGGGAATTAAGACATTGGTATGGTTTATTGGGTTGATGAGCATTTGAATGATTTGAGTCATTGGGTTTAATTGAAGGCTTAAAAAGTTATGAATCTTCCTGAAGATGAGTAGATATTGGAATTGAGATAATTCCATATATGATGGCTTTTAATGAGAGTATGAAATTAATGGTGAATGATTTTGAACCACATGAAAGATAAGCTTCCGCATGCAGAAGGTACAGTTGTGAAATTGCCAGTTTATTGAGGTTTTTGATTTGGGTAAAAAGCTGGGATGCATGCTGATATGCACAGAGATTAAAGATTTGGGTATTGCAGGCTAGCCCTGCATCAATTTTGGTATCAGAGCTTGGCTCTGTTGAAATTGAATATGTTTGTTTCTGAGTAAGTGCAGGAAAGTTCTGTTGAGAACTAAAGTGTTTTATTGGAATGTGTTTTAATCTGATATGCAAACTACACAAATGCAGTGAACAGGATGGCAGAACCGAAAGGAGGACAAGAAAATGCAAGATCTTAAAGGTGAGATGATTTCCTGATTTGAAATTTATGAATTGAAGTTTATGGTTGCAGAGAAGATGATGGCAGTGAACCTGACATTCAGTTAAAGGCTGGATAGGGAGGAAAATTGCAGTTTCCTGAAGAAGAAGGTGAGTTGAAGAGATAGCCTAGAGAGTGAGAAGAGGAGAATGCTCAAGAGGTTCCAAAGGCAGTGAACCAGTACTTACCAAAACACTGAGTGGGGAGAGCTCGGTGAGGTAAGTGGTAGCAGAAGAGATTGCTGTTGCAGAGGCTAGTGCAACTCATGGTGAGTGAGAAATTCAGGGAGAAGATGATCATGGAGGATCAAAGAAAAGGTTCAGAGAAATGCCACGGAGGTGAGATGACTGATGAGGTCAAAAGAAGAGAAATTGCAGTAATGAAGGTACAATTGCAGGTACTAGAAGAATGGCTGCAAGAGAAGGAAAACCAGAATAGAGGATGGATCTTTCCACTGAAGGGAAAGAGAGTGATTTGGCAACCATTGCAGAGAAAGTTGAGGCAAATTGTGATTGCCTTATTGAAGGAGGAACTTAGAGTTCTTGAGCCAGAGTTGGAATTTGAAGATTCCACACACAGATCTGTTCAAAAGAAAGTGTTGGAGGAAGCAGTCAAGACTAAAAAGTCTTGTGGTTTTAAAACTGACGAGTTGTGTATGTTTGCAGGTACAGTACAGGGAGATGAGCAAGCTTTAGAGTTTGTTCATGAGAGAGAAGGGTTGAATCTGAAGGCTGTTCAGATCGATGCTGAGATAGCAAGATTTCAGGAGGAATGCATGAAGACGAAGGAGTCTAATCAGGATGTTGGTGCAGAGAGAGAAGGACCAGCTGATGATTGGTTAAGAGCTGGTGAAGGTATGGAAAATTGTGTGAAGTTTCCAAGTTCTACTCCTAATGAAGTTGTTGAATTGTATGGGAAACTAGATCTTCAGAGAAGAGAATTGGAAAGACAGAGGACTTATGTGCAGGATAATATGCTGAGGAAGCAAGGTAGAGAAGTTTTCATGAAGGACAGTCCTGGAGCAGAGGATGGTAAAAAGGCGAGACTAGCTGACAGTCTCATGGTGAATGCGAATCAGCATACTGATGTGCTGACAGAGAAGTTGGGAAGGAACTCTGAGCAGCATACTGAAGTGTTTCCAGAGGAAGCTAAGGAGAAAGCCAGTGAAGATTTTCTGAGTCCTGAAGAAGACTTGGAGCTGCAGATAACCGAATCAACAAGTGAGACCATTGTGTCTTGTGATTTGGATGCTGACAAATTGATTGTGTTTACAGGTGATATAGAAGACAATTCATCACTTGGAATTGTCTTGGAAGGAGGAGAGTTGTTGCAGGTAGAAGATGAGATAATCATGTCTCATAAGTAGAGGCTTGTTACCATGGGTGACAAGAAAGAGTTGGCTTGTCTGTATAGCCAAGAGAAGACTGGTGGACAAAATTTTGGAGCTGCTACAGTAATACCAGATGAGGCTATAGTATTGGAAAAACTTGATTTGATTGCCAGAATCAATCAAGCTGATGATGGACAATTACTGAAGATTGACGAAGGGGGAAATGGAGGTTATGCTGGAGTTAAATTGCAGCATGTTAATGAAATGCTGAAATGTTTGCTGGAGATATTTGAACCAGAGAAAGAAGTTGCAGATGAAATTGCAGGTGATGAGCAAAAGAATGTTGCAAAGGGACAGGAAGTTTGGGAGGTAGCAACATCCATAGTGGCAGCTAGAGCAACATGTGGGGTAACATCTGCAGAAGTAAACCCAATGTTGGCAACATTTATGGTGGCAGCTGAAGCGACATTTATGGTGACAACAGTAACATCTATGAAGGCACTGAAGCCTTATGGTTTTTATTCTAACAATTGTTTTGTGAGTACAGGTTTTATTGAAGATGCTGGAGAAAGTCTATTAGATAGAGAAATTGAACTGATGAGGCGGATGATGATGAAAGAATCCCGGAAGAGGCCAGCAACAGTAAAACAAAGGAGAAGCAACAAAAGAAAGACAACAAAAGATTGCAAGAGCATAGCCAGTGGAGCGATGCAGCATAAAGTGTGGAAACCTGGAGAAGAACAACAGACAGGAGCAGCGACAAGTGGGAAATTGCAGCACAAGATATGGGATCCAGGAATACACAGATCCGAACACATGATCATGCGATCATGATTAATTTTAATGTTGGGACTCTGATGCAGGAGCATCAAGGCTACTTTTTCATTTGTAAATATGTTAGAAAAGGGGGTGTCATAATTTTAATATTTTATTAATTAATTTGTTATTTTTAATAAAATAGGAGATAATTATGAGAAGTTAGGATTATGTAAATATTCTTTTAATAAATAAAAGGATATGAGAGAAATAGTTTAGGAGAAAAGTTTGGGATTAGGATTTCTATGTATGGGATTAGTTGAGGATTAGGTGGACAGATATTTTGAGTGAATTAAATGCATTATTTGTGTATAAATAGGAGGGGGTTTGGTGAGAAAGACATACTTGAATAGGGAGAGTGGTAGAGAGCAGGTTTTGAACAGCCAAGGCGATAAGCCTCTAGGCAAATTGTAAGGGCCACGACTGTTGAATATCTGGCCAGGAAGAATAGTTTGTAAGTATTTTTGTTGTTAACATGATAATAGAGATTTATTGGTGGATTTAGAAATTGGGTGTTTATTTTTTGTAATTGGAATGGAACCGAAGTTCGATGCAATTTGATATTTTAATGCCAGTTTGGAAGAAGTCGATTTCACTGTGTGTATAGCGCATTGGCAGATTGTATATATAAGAATATCTACAACGTTGAAAGGCTGTATACTCGAAGGTGTAGAATCATACGATGAATTGTATGATGGAGCGCTATTCTCATTAAATGTTAATGGTATTCTGCCTACAAAATAAGAATTGATTTGTGAATGAATTGTTGAATTCATGTTTTATATAACGTTGTTAAGAACTGAAGGCATGTTAAATTGTGTGAACCATGTTGAATATTGAATATTGCGGTATTAAAGGATCAAATGTTGGTGTGGGTAAATCGATCTTTACATACATCGATTTGAGCATTTGCTGTGATATGTAGCGTTGGAATTTTGAATGATACATTCGATATCTCCTAATGTACGAGAAGGAGATGTTGGCAATACTACATGCACTAAATAAATGGAGACCTTATCTAATGGGAAGACACTTCAAGGTAAAAACTAATCATGATTGTCTTAAACAATTTTTGGAACAAAGAATATCTTTAGAAGAGCAACAAAAATGGGTCACAAAGATGTTGGGTTGTGACTTTGAAATCATCTAAAAAAAAGGGAAGCTATATGTTGTTGCAGATGCACTCTCAAGAAAGGATGAGGAGGTGGAAGCATTACTTTGTGTCATTTCTATTATCCAACCAGATTGGATAACCGAAGTGAGGGATGAATGGAATAAGGACGAAGAAGTGTCGAAACTCATTCAAAAGTTGCAGCAAGATCCTAGTACATATGATATGTTTAGATGGAAAAATGATTCCTTATGCTACAAAGTTTGCTTATGGGTGAAAACCTGAAGTTGGGAAACACTTTTTGGCGAATGGCCAAAATTTGGGTGAAATTTTTAATTTCGCGTTCAAGAAAATAGTTAACTCAATTGCTCAACCAACAGTTTTTAGAGCTCTCGTCCGAGATATTTTTAATGTTTCACCAAAGATTTAGATTGGGCTTGGCTGAAGTTAAACTACTCTTGTACAAGAGTTAACTATTTTCTCATCTAAGAGTTTTTTGACATAATCTCTCGAGTTTAATGATTTATAAAACTATTGAACTAGAGTTTTAAAACTCTTAGCCTCGAGTTGTTTTAAATCTTGTCTGTGAGTTTAGATTCTCTTATATAGTATATGTGCCTCTCTGATGAGATCAGATTGAGAAAACCTAGAGCATTGTATCAATGCAAGAACAAATATATGTGCTCACCCTGATCTTACTCGTTAATACATCTAATATCTGACATACTTTAAATTTTATCTTCACGTTTATAACGTTCCAATTTATTTAATTTTATGGGCATATGTATATTCATTTATCTTGAGTGTTCACTATACCGATCTACATTGAATACACACAATGCACTATTATTTCTGGCTTAGGTATATTCATGGACACTTGTCACAATACATGGTGCCTGGTGGTAATTTTCACCAGTTGTATTCAATGGTCCTAGAGTATGAAATTTTTAAAAAATTTTAAATTAATTATGTTGCAATTACTATTATAATATACTGATGGTCGATGTGGTTTAGGGCTTGAAGGATGGTTGATATTTGAGAGTTTTTGTTATGGTTGTAACCACCCTCCCCCTCAGCTCTATGATACCTTATTCACTTTCCTGTTCTCAAATAATGTGACTCTGAAATTTCAAAGAGCCAACCATACTCCTTTTCCATGGTAATCTCATCACCAAGGTTTACAAAGTGAGATTATTTCTATACTTTTTTTTGTTCTGGATAGTGTGCTTTTGGATTGGTTATAATTAGTGCTAAGCACTTCACTTTAGAACTTCTTCTTTTCACAATTTTGGTTAATCCAACTCAAGATCCACATAGTTGTGTCTTGACCAACTATGTGATTCAATCATGATGTGTGAATGAAGATTCTGATCAACCGAAACAAGATGGCCTGAGCCTAGCACAACAACATGGGTGAGATTTGAGTGGGAGTGGATGTACCTAGCCAACTTGTTGGACACTTTCCAAAAACTTCTTTCGGAAGCTAGAAAGTCATCCAATATCTCCCAATATAGAATGAAAATCCACCCTTTGGTGGAGACAAAGCCATCCTAGAGGTAGAATTGTCCTTGATAAAACAGAAATGGCCTCCATTATACCAGGGTTTCCACCATCCACTTACTTCTCTTCATCATGTCCTCGCCCATTCTCTTTCCCACCATTGCGCTACAGTCCTCCCATTTGATATGATTAGATTTAGGATTTGGTTGGGTTTGGAGATAAAAATATCAAAAACACATAACAAAGCATTTGGGCAATCAAAAAATATGGTTAGTCTAACTCGTAGCCAAATAAAAAAAAAACAATAATAGAGAAATAATAATAGTGGGCTGCTCATGTCTATATCGAAATGAAATTCGGGATACAACATAATCATGGTATGGGAAGTTCAAAATACTACGTAATAATGGCCAGCCTATTTGTAGATGCAATTCAAGAAAAAATAATCATGATATGCATAGTTCACAATTCTGGGTAATCATCCCGGGGACGGGGTTTAAAAGAAGAGGGCAGTGCATGCCGCATATCCCAAACACTCATAGAGCATCAATTTTAATGGCTTGGTTATTCAATGAAGTCCTAAAATTGAATGAATCCTTAAAAAAAATTATGCACCCTAACCATCACGTAAGAAAATGGAGCACTTGGTCAATACAAACATCAAGGATTATTACAATTTTTGTCTCTTCAATCATAATTTTTGTGTGATATAAATGGTTCAAACAAGCCTACTGCCTAATGAAATCTCCAAAACTGGGAAATTCCCTAACTTATTCAATTGAGTATCGGGTACAACCACTTCCAAAACAATGTGATGCCTTAAATCACTTCCAAATAGCTCGCAAAATGGTGATTTGAGAATTTATGTCTAGTTAGCCTGCCTTTGTTGATGCCATTCCATTCTTCTCGTTGGACATTGAATTCCATAGATTTTTTTTTGTTGTTTTTCAATAGATTTGTTTTCTTTGTAACCCTCCCCATTTTTATTTTCATATCAACAGGAAAAAAATTTAAAAATAGATTTCAGGAAATCGATCCGACATAATATGAAGTATGGAAATATGTGGCCCAAATGCTACTGTTGTTCAACATTTTCCAATATTTAGGCCATAAAAATCAATGAAAAAATCAATAGAAATCACTAAAATAGCATTAATATTGCATTTAAACCATAAATAATAGAAGCATACCCAGATATAGTGCTCTCTGATATCATGCATAAAAATATTATATGAAATAGGATGAAAGAAAATTTGATTAAAAATTGGGGAGCAGTGACAGTCTTCGTCACATTATCTTCCTTGCAGAAGGAGACAAAGAAATTGTAGCCTAAACAACAATACAAAGTATCTCAAACATTGCATTGGTGATGTTTGAGGGTAGTGAAATTGAACCTCGCAGTGATCCTTATACCTACATCCACCATTTCCATGTATTTCGCCATCTCGGCTGATCCCCCAATATAAGATTCTACTGCTTCGATTAAAAACAGAATGTAAGTAAGAGGATGTGTAGAGATATTAATGGCACAACAACAACAGTTCAAGATGCAACTAATTATTAACAAAGAGGTGTCCACCACCAACAATGGCAACTAGAGGAAGACAACTATCTGAGCATCAGAACAGATGAAGCACAATCCCAGACTAAGAGTGTAGAGTCCATCTAAGCTATATAGGAGTAAGTAATATATTTGTAAGAATTCCCAACTAAAGCAAAAGATTATTTTGGAAGTGCACACTTCCTTTAGGAGGACACTCAGGATTTTTAAAAACTTACCACAAGGTGAAGAAATATTTTTTTTGGGATGGCCTTAAATCTGATATTAAAATTTTTGTGGTGAAATGGTTGGTTTGCCAGCAAAATAAATTTGAGAGAATTAAGACCCCGGGTCCTCTACAACCTTTATCCATTCCAAGTCAGCATTGGGAGGAGATTTCAATGTATTTTATCACAGGTTTAACTAAGTTCGAAGGAAAGAATGTCATCATGGTGGTAGTTGAAAGACTTACCAAGTATGCACACTTTTTTGCATTTTCTCATCCATTTAAAGCAAGTAAAGTTGCTATTGCATTTATGGAAACAATTCAAAACCTACATGGAAACCCAAAGATTATTGTAAGTGATAGAGATCCAATTTTTATTGGAAATTTTTGGACCAAATTATTTTCTTGTTTGGGTACTCAACTTGCTTACAGCTCATATTATTATCCTCAATCTGATGGTCAAACTTAGATAGTGAATAAATGTTTGGAAGGATATCTTCGTTGTTTTATATTTGATAATAAAACACAATGGTTCAAGTTGTTACCTCTCGCTGAATGGTGGTATAACACTTCCTTCCATACTGCAGCAAAAATGACCCCATTTATGGCACTTTATGGATATCATCCACCATCCATGACATCATCTTTAAGAGAAAATTCTAAGGTTCAATCAGTGGAAGATCACGTTGAGCATCAACAAGAAGTCCTCCAACTCTTAAAGGATAACCTAAATTTGACACAAAATCGCATGAAACAACAGGCATATCAACATCAGAGTGAGAGAAGTTTTGATGTAGGAGACTGGGTATTTTTATGGCTACAACCATACAACCAAATGTCCCTTAAGCAAGCTAAGAATGATAATAAATTATCGCCAAAGTAATATGGTCCTTACAAGGTGTTGCAAAAGATTGGTACTATGGCATACAAATTAAATCTTCCTGCTTATTTGCGAATGAATCCAATTTTCCATGTTTCATTCTTAAAGAAGTTATAGGTAACAAGCTTCCAATTCAAACAATATTTCCAAAACTTTATGAGGAAGGAAAAATCATATTGGAACCTGAAGCAGTCACAGAAACATTTACTCGACAGCTACAAAATCAATCAATTTCAGAGTATCTCATCAAGTGGAAGAACTTACCCACTGAAGATCCTACATGGGAGGATGGGAATTTTATCTAGAAGCATCCGGAGCTACTCAAGCATTGAGGACAAAATTTTTTGCAGGAGAGGGGCATGTTAGTTCCCTTATTGTTGTTAGTGTAATCCCCTTATTGTTGTTTTTGTACCCCTGTAACCCTAATATTATTATTGTTGAGCCCTTAGATTATTATTGTTACGTCGGCTAGGATTATATAGTGACCCCATGAACTCCTATATATAGAATGATATTTTTTCATTTGCATCATCCAATAATTGTTCATTTATGTAATGTAAAGGAGGTTTCCCCCTCGAAGTGGCTTATTTATAAGGTTTTGATATCTATTTTCTTTTATTTTGGGAGATGGTTTCATAACAAGTACAATGGTTACAATCTTTGGGGATGATAGCTTTTAATTTTGAAGAACTTTTCTTGAAATTTTTTTCATAAGGAAAGGAAGTTGATTTACGAGGTATCGCAGGGAAGTAGGGAAAAATAATAAGCTCTAATGTCATGACAAAGCCTCTGAAGAAAGAAAAATGAGGCATAATTTCACAATTATGATCACTAGAAGTTCCAACATCAAAATCAACTATTTCTCCATATCTTCAAAAAGTCTTGGAAAATAATTCCAAGGTGTTTGAAACTCCCAAAGGACTCCCACCTATTCATGATAATGATCATGATATCATTTGATTCTAGGAATTTTTCCTCCAAACATCAGGCCTTACAGATATCCTTATGTCCAAAAGAGAAAAATTGAATGTATGATTGCAGAAATGTTAGGGCTGGTATAATTTAACCTAGTCAAAGTTCTTGCTCTGCTCTAGTACTATTGGTGCACAAGAAGGATGGATCATGGTGCATGTGTCTACATTATAGGGAGCTCAATAAGCTCACTATTAAAGATAAATGTCCCATTCTTGTGATTGATGAATTATTGGATGAATTACATGGAGAAATTTATTTTACCAAGTTGGATCTTTATTCAGGATATCATCAAATTAGAATGAAGACTGAAGATATTACAAAAACAACATTTCAGGCTCATGAGGGTCATTATGAATTTTTGTTCATGCCTTTTGGCCTTACAAATGCACCTTCTACATTTCAAGGATTGATGAATTCCATTTTCGAACCCTTCCTTAGAAAATTTGTGTTAGTACTTTTTGATGATATACTAATCTACAACAGGACTTGGAAGGATCATGTTCAACATGTTGACAGGGTGCTCAAACTATTGGAGGAGAAATAATTATATGCAAAACCCTCCAAATGTTTCTTTGGAGTACAAGAAGTGGAATATCTGGGTCATATTGCATCTCACGAGGGTGTTAAGGTAGACCTTAACCAAATTAATTCCATTAAGGAATGGAAAGTCCCCATAACCATAAAGCAATTACGAGGATTTCTTGGGTTAAAAGGGTATTATCGCAAGTTTGTTAAGAATTATGGGAGGATAGCAACACCTCTAACAACATTGTTGAAGAAAGATGCATTTTCACAGACTCCTGAAGCAACTAAGGCCTTTGAACATCTTAAAGAGGTGATGTGCCTAGCATCAGTCTTAGCTACACCAGCCTTCACAAAAACCTTTATTGTGGAATGTGATGCCTTGGGAAATGGAACTGGTGTTGTTTTGATGCAAGAAGGAAGAGCCATTGTTTTTGAAACTCGTCCAATCAAAGGAAAATATTTACAAAAATCTATTTATGAGAAGGAAATGTTGGCAATACTACATGGGCTAAATAAATGGCGACCTTACCTAATGGGAAGACAATTCGAGGTAAAATTTGATAATGATAGTCTTAAACACTTTTTGGAACAAAGACTATCTTAAGAAGAGCAAAAAAAATGGGTCACAAGGATGTTGATTTATGACTTTGAAATCATCTTAAAAAAAGGGAAGCTAAATGTTGTTACATATGCACTTTCAAGAAAGGATGAAGAGGTAGAAGCATTTCTTTGTGCCATTTCTATTATCCGGCCATATTGGGTAACCAAAGCAAGGGATGAATGGAAGAAGAATGAAGAAATGTGGACACTCATTCAGAAGTTGCAGCAAGGTCATAGTACATATGCTACATTTAGTTGGAAAAATGATTATGTATGGTACACATATTGCTTTTATCTTTGTAATAATTATCAACTAAAAAAAATATTCCTTTGGAATTGCACACTTCTCCTTTAGGAGGACACTCATGATTTTTAAAAGCTTACCACAAGGTGAAGAATTTTTTTTTTTTGGATGGCCTTAAATCTGATATTCAAAATTTTGTTGCAAAATGTTTGGTTTGCCAGCAAAATAAAGTTGAGACAATTAAGACCTCGGGTCTTCTACAACCTTTATGCATTCCAAGTCAACGTTGGGAGGAGATTTCAATGGATTTTATCACAAGTTTACCTAAGTCTGAGGGAAAGAGTGTCATCATGGTGGTAGTTGATAGACTTACCAAGTAGGCACATTTTTTTGCATTATCTCATCCATTTAAAGCAAGTACAATTTCCACTGCATTTATGGAAACAATTCAAAAGATACATGGAAACCCAAAGATTATGATAAGCGACAGAGATCCCATTTTAACTGGAATTTTTTGGACGTAATTATTTTATTTTTTGGGTACTCAACTAGATCATAGCTCATCTTATCATCCTCAATCCGATGGTCAAACTAAGATAGTCAACAAATTTTTGCAAGGATATATTCGTTGTTTTGTATCTGATAAACAAACATAATGGGTAAAGTGGTTACCTCTAGGTGAATGGTGGTATAACACTTCATTCCATACTGCAGCAAAAATGACCCCATTTATGGCACTTTATGGATATCATCCACCATCCATCACATCATATTTAAGAGAAAATTCTAAGGTTGAAGCAGTAGAATATCACATCAAGCATCAACAAGAAGTTCTCCAACTCTTAAAGGATAACCTAAATTTGGGACAAAATCAAATGAAACAGCAGGCATATCAACATCACAGTGAGACAAGTTTTGATGTAGGAGACTGGGTATTTTTACGGCTACAACCATACAAACAAATGTCCCTCAAGAAAGCTAAGAAAAATTATAAATTATCACTAAATTCATATGGTACTTACAAGGTGTTGCAAAATATTGGTATTATGGCATACAAATTGGAGCTTCTTGCTTCTTCGCTAGTGCATCTAGTTTTCCATGTTTCATGCTTAAACAAGGTTATAGGTGACAAACTGCCAGTTCAAACAATATTTCCAGAACTTGATGAGGAAGGAAAAATCATATTGGAACCTGAAGCAGTCACGAAAACAAGAACTCGACAACTATGAATCGATCAATTTCAGAGTATCTCATCAACTGGAAGAACTTAACCACTGAATATTTGACATGGAAGGATGAGAATTTTATAAAAAATCATCCAAAGCTGCTCAATTGTTGAGGACAACACTCTTTTGAAGGAGAGGTGCATGTTAAGTCCCTATATTACTAGTGTAGTCCCTTATTTTTGTTAGTGTAGCCCCCTTATTGTTATTGTTGTACCCTTGTAACCCCCATATTGTTATTATTGTGCCCTTACATTATTATTGTTAGGTCGGCTAGGATTATATTGTGACCCCATGGACTCCTATATATAAAAGGATTATTTTTCATTTGTATCATCCAAGAATTGTTCATTTATGTAATGTAACGGAGGTTTCCCCCTCAGAAAAGGCTTATTTCTCAGGCGATGATCTCTCTTTTCTTCTATTTTTGGAGATGGTTTCATAATGGTAGAGGTCCTGCACCAAGAATGTATGTTGGAAAATCAAGCATGTGAAACCCTTGCATTGGCTTCCATATTACCTCAGGGTGCCACAATAGCAGTCTCTCCCCATCCCAATTTTCTTTATGATTCCTTAATGTAATACTAATCCTTTGATGATAGGCCATTTGGTAACGAATTTTCCTTTAGAGATCAAACATGGAGCCCTTAATCATGGTGAGGTCATTAGGGTTAAGGTAGAAGCCACCACCACATATCTCTATTGATTTATAATTTCTCGGGCTGGAGTTGGCACACTTGATTGGCACTTTGATCAACTTCTAATTTTCGAATTTTTAATATATCGAAGATATTTTTCTATGGAATTTCATTTAGAAGTCCTTTTATTCTCTTCAAAAGGCTCTTCATATAGTTGTCTCTCGCTCAAGTACCTTTGTTCAAGTGTTGAATAGTGATGAGACAATACACCAAAATATTAATATTTGTTACCTGTATGGATTTTTCCAGAATCAAGCCTTGCTACAGACCATGCATTTATGCCTAGTTGATGGTTGGTTGTGTGTCCTAGATCCCATGCATAGTTAAAGTCATAGCTAAAGTCATGAAAATTTTAAGAGTGAGTATATGTCACATAGTTACCAAAACAGTTACCAAAACAACATTGATCTCATTGAATTGGTCAAGTACAGGACCAAAGTTAGGAAGAAGAAAAAAAATAATAATTATGTTGTGAATTAGCTCTCCACAGATTTCCAATAGAGTAGTAGTTAGGAACTGGTCGACCTCCAACCAAAGCCTATTGCATTTAGAAACTTTTCCAATTGCTAGCTCATGACAAGAGGCTAAATTAACATTGAATTTGGGGCTAACTATTGAAAACAAAGTGTTGCCAATTTGGCATCTACCTGTTCTCCATAATTTTAGCCATAGCCTGCATTGATTTTTCCCCAAATGGATAGCCCTCTTAGCCTATGGAACTGATTCTCCATAAATTTATTTACTTGATCCCTAATCCTACATGTGAGAAAATTTAAAGCAATATTGTTCTTTATAGACTGCAATCAATGCTTCATGCAGAGGTCTTGCACAGAGACTATATCTTGGTAGATGAAGCATGTGCAACCATTGCATTGGCTTGCATATTACCTCATTTGCACGGTTTAAATGAGCTCAGGGTGCCACAATAGTAGTATGGCCACATCCCAATTTTCCTTATGATTCCTTAATTTAATAATAATCCTTGGATGATAGGCCTTTTGGTAATGAATTTTCCTTTGGATATCAAACATGGAGCCGTCAATCATGTTGAGATCATTGGGGTTAAGGTAGAGGCCACCATCCCATATCTCCATTGATTTCTAATTTCTTAGGTTGGAGTTGGCAGACTTGATTGGCACTTTGATCAGCTTCTAACTTATGAATTTTCAGGATACGGAAGAATTTTTTTGTGGAATTTAATTTAGAAGTCCTTTTATTTTGTTCAAAAGGATTTTCATATAGTTTTCTCTCGATCAAGTACCTTTGTTGAAGTGTTGAATAGTGATGAGAGAATCCACCATAATATTAATATTTTTACCTATATGGTTTTGGCTAGAATCAATCCTTGCAGTAGATCATGCATTTCTGCCTAGGTTTTGGTTGGCCATGTGTCCTACATCCCATGCATAGCTAAAGTCATAGCTAAAGTCATGAGAATTTTAAGAGTGATTATATGTCACATAATTACCAAAACAATGTTGATCTCATTGAACTAGTCAATTGCAGGGCCAAAGTTAGGAAGAAGAAAAAAATAATAATTATGTTGTGAATTCCACGAATTGCCAACAGAGTAGTAGTTAGGAATTGTTCAACCTCCAACCAATTCCTGTTGCATTTAGAAATTTTTCCAATTGCTAGCTCATGATAGGAGGCTAAATTCACATTGAATTTGTAGCCACTATTGAAAATAGAGTGTTGCCACCACAAGGAAAAGACCCTCTAGCGGATGTTTTTGAGGAACCACAACGAAAAATACCACATACATCCATTTCTAGCGGAGGTTACTAGAGGAGGTTGGCGGGCGGAGGGTTTTGCGGATGTTTTCCTATCGGTAATCTTATCGTTAAAAATTGCCCCCGTGCTCTAAAAAAAAGAACACACCGGTGCGGACAAAATAATTGACACACCGAACACCGTGCACTCCATACACACACGCTCGGTGCATCATAATATAATAGAGCACCGGTGCCTCATAACTCTTCTAGGTCGGGGCATTATAAAACACACCGCCAACACTGAAACCACCCAGTGTGGTAGAAAGAAATTGCACCAGTGCATCATAAAAAATGCACCAAAACACAAACCGACTGGTGCGTTTGTAGCAAACAGTACCAGTGTGCCTATAAACAACACACACCGGTAAAGGGTTAAACTAAAAAAATATTTAAGACAAAAAACTTGGATTTTTCGGTTTTTCAGTGCTCCTGAGCTATCAATTACCAGTGGGAAAGATACCACAGAATGCACCGGTGCGCATTGAACATTGGCACACCAGATAGCATGCATGAAGTACACACACTGCCGGGGCGTCAATTCTCTTCCGTGCTGGTGGATCATAAAACACCGCACCAAAACAGGAATGAGCCGGTGCGTTCTTCTCTAATAGCACCAGTGCGCCCAAAACCGCATGCACTGAAATAACGTTATATATAAAAAATAAGGCCAAAATACCAGTGCACTTAGAAAACCCCGGGTACCAAAACAGGGTTAGTTAAAAAAAAAATTACAGAAAAAATCTTCATTATTCACTTTCTTCAGTGCTCCAGGGCTCTCAAGCCCTAGTGCTATTTCCTTATTTCTGAGTCACCCTGATATCGGTGCTCTCATTGCACCCATTTCTCGCACTGTTGCTCTGCATTGGCCACTAATCTCCAACTTGCATTCTGAAAAATAATGGGCATATTTTATTTTCCAAATTTTACAGCCAATATGCCTCCTTGACGGCGAAATGTACAGGTATTTTTCTAGGTTTTCCATAATTAAGTCGTTTAGTGGATTACAAATTGAAATAAACTTAAAAATAACCATTAAAAAAAAAAAAAATCCGCATAATGCACTTGAGCTATTCGACTCACACCGAAT
Organism: Pinus albicaulis; assembly: GCA_034641835.2. Taxonomy (NCBI): domain Eukaryota; kingdom Viridiplantae; phylum Streptophyta; class Pinopsida; order Pinales; family Pinaceae; genus Pinus; species Pinus albicaulis. Next base: position 99,649,200 of record CM076580.1, on the reverse strand, counting down.
AGCGGTGCTACCTATAAAATTTACAAGCAGCACTACTAGCGTTGCTAACGGTAACCACACTGTTTCCAAGGCGGTGCTGGAAGGCGCCCCAAATAATTTTAAACTAAAAGTAAAAAAGACAAAATGAGGTGCACTCATTTATCCAGGCGCACCGTTGACCTTGGTAGTCACAATGTGGTGCGTTGACTGCACTTTCTACCTCGGTTTATGTCAGCACACTGCATTTGCATTACGATAGGGTCAACGGTGCGGCCAGGTAAAAGAATGCACCGTCAACTTTGTCATTGTCATGAGGTCGATGCGCTGACACAACTATACACACCGGGGCGTATATTTCAGTCAACGCACCACTATTCTGAATTATATGCAATCCGCGGTGATTGAAAAATAGACATTGGCACCGAATTCGGTGTGGTCTGTTTCATTACAGGTCCCGAGGATGGTGCGCTAAAATATTTGGACGCACCAGCACCGGTGCGTGACTATTTTTATGGAGCACTGACTTGTATGTTTGTTTTTTTTTTTTTTTTTAATTTATATGTATAATTATAAATACATTTCTATTTTAATAAAAAAAATTATTTAATATGGCAATGATTCAGAGAGAATAAGAGCAACAGCAGCAACAACAAGTAGAACAATATGAAATGATTTTCCAATGGGAGGCGAGAGAGAGGGAGAGAGATGGATGCCCTCGCCCTATTACTATAGATACCCAGGAGATCCTTAAGAAGGCAGGCCTCCTCAAGTTCTATGAGGAGGCTATTTCTGGCCTAAAGGCCCATAGTATGCTTTTAAGACATCTTATCGGTAGGTGGAATGCCCACCAATAGGATTTTTAGGTTGGTCTTGACCAGTGGTACACACCCACTGAGGAGGACATTTATTTTATTACAGGACTATCGAGGAGAGGGGTGGATTTTCCCTCATTCCCAGACGTGCCACCTGGTTGTGTAGTAGGGAGTTAGTTAGTTTACTCCCAGAGATACATTGGAGCACATGTGCTGTCTCCTTCAGAGTTTCAGGTGCCTGGAGGTCAGTTATGTATAGGTACTTTTGGTAGACAGGACGTGCATTCCCTCTGTATTATCGCTTTGATAATTTCACACAACACTAGTGATGGGAAACGCATTAGTTGCTCGCTTTTATATTACGTTGATTCTTTAGTACATCAGCCATGACTTGTCAGGTGGTTTGCCATTCTTTTGCGACAGTTTTGTATGACCTTAGATAGATGTCGTGCTCATGCACAAGGGAGGGTCAACTTCTCTTTTGCTTCAAAGTTGTTTTGTTTATTTTTTGAGAGGTTTCCAGAGATGAGACCTAGTTTTGTTCAACAGCCTCGTAGGGTGATGTTCAAGGCCCATATGCGCATGTGGGGGAAGATGATGCCCAAGCGGGGAGAAACTATGTTTCTAGTGAGGATATCACATGATTTGCTGGACTTACTAGCCAAGGTTGGCGGGCTGCATCCCTTAATTATGGTCCCATGTCCTTATGCTTGAGTAGATTGGCAAGGGTGTCCCAACATCCTCTTCACTCCTGGGGAGCTGCCAGATGATAGAGGTAATATTACTGTTTTATTTATATTTATTATGACATGTTCTTTAACTTTCTTTTATTAAATTGTGTAATGAAATTGTCTAATTATTGTTTTGTACTTGTATATATTTTGTAGACATTGGCTCTTTTGATGGCGATGAGATGCAGGATCCACCACATGATCCAGGTGTCGATCCTAATGATTACAATCAGGAGATGGCTGATGTGTTGTCGGAGGATGAGGCCGGTGGTGCAGCAGAGAGACTTTCTGATCCTCATGCACCTCATGGTGCACCGGTACTAACTTTTGCTAGGCGTGGTCAACCTGAGACCAGATACTGAATGGAGTTGGGCAGCCAACTCTGTGGATTGATTTCAAATGCCGGCATTAGGCCCGCTCATTACAGAGAGATACAGGGCAATGATAGATTGTTACAGATGTGGAGAGGCATGCCGCGTAAGATGTACGGCTTGATGCGGCATGTCGTAGGAGCTATGAAAGTTGTTACGTGATTGAGGAGGATTTTTCGTAGCTATAGGCGTAGTCGAGTTGCAGCACGTGATGGACAGTCCGCCAGCAGCGACTCAGATGCATCTCGTGATCATTCACCTCACAGTGTGCCTGATGATTAGCATGAGGCTCCACTGCCAACATCTGACACTAGTCATCATGGAGATGAGGTTGGACCATCGGCCACATCCAGTCAGCAGCCTGCAGCATCCATCATGAGTATTAGTCACAATCATCATGCACAGGCTGGACCATTGACCACCGAGGCTGCAGTACTATAGACTGAGCAGGCTGCCTCCACTACTACTATGCCTCATATTGATCATGTTGTACTACCACCAGCGGATGCATCCATCAGTACTAGTGATCATCATGATCATGAGCAGGCTAGTCAACCATCAACTGTCAAGGCTACACCTAGCTTTACTGAGCAGGCCGCATCCACTTGTAATACTGTCATAGATGTTGTTATACTACTACCATCGCCTAATCCATGACATGATTTATATTACAGTTGTATATTTTTAACATTATTCAGTTATATATATATATATTTATATATATGGTCCATGTATTTTATGTTCATGTTGCAGTTGTACTTAATTTTCATGTTGATGATCATCATGATGTGGCACATATTGTTAGTCATGTTAGATATGTTCGTTTAATGTTTAGCTTGCAGATAGATGTGTATATGTGATAGGTGCATGAGTTGTTTGACATTATATTGAGATGTATATTTGATGTTTGTGTTGTGATGATGTTAATATATAATGTTAATTTGATGTTAATTGAATGTGTTTATTAGTCAAATATGATGTTTGTACGATGGTTATCATGATCATGATGATGTTTATTAATTACTTTAATATTATTAAATGACCATGATATTTATTAAATATTATGTCATGAATGTAATTGTAATTTAAACTTTAATTCTATGTAAAAATGTAAAATTGTATTTGTATTTGTACTAACTGTAATTTTAAGTGTAATTGTATGTAAAATATTTATTAATGTAAAATTTTAATTGTAATTGTAATATTTAATTTATTCTGAAATGATTGTAATTGTATATATGAAAAATTTTAAAATTGTAATTGTATTTGTAATTGTAATTTTAATTGAATTGTATGTAAAATATTTGTAAAATTGTAATTGTAATTGTAAATGTAATTCTATGTAAAATTGTAAATGTAATTGTATTTGTCACTGTAATTTTAATTGAATTGTCTGTAAAATATTTTTAAAATTGTAATTGTAATTGTAAATGTAATTATATGTAAAATTGTAAATGTAATTGTATGTAAAATTAAAATTCTAATTCTAATTCTAATTGTAATTCATGTATGTGAAATTAATGTAAAAGTGTAATTGTAATTTTAATTAATGTAATTGTATGTAAAATATTAATTTGTAAAATTTTAATACTATTAATGTGAAAATTTTAATTGTATTAATGTGAAATGATTTTATTAAAATATTTAAATTTGTAAATTTGAAAATAATTGTAAAATAACAAATCTAGAATAATACGAATTTTTGTAACATAAAGTTTAGAAAATAATGAAAATAAATTGATGTACTTTATAATTATCATTATTTTATTATGATCTTACATATATAAAGTTTAGAAAATAATGAAAATAAATTCATGTATTTTATAATTATCATTATTTTATTATGATCTTACATACAAAAAAAAAAACTTTAAAAAGTCCGGTGTGCTTATCATCCTAACAGGTCCCGGTGCGTCGTATTAATACAACGCACCGGTGTGTCACATATCTACGCACCAAAAATGAATAAATGAAAATAAAAAAAATGCAACTCTATTTTGTTTAAGTTTAAAAAAATGACAATTTGAAAAATGGGTGGCAAAATATTTTCGAAAGTCTAATTTGATAAAATAATTCTTTAAATAGTAAACACTTTTCATTATTTCACTATTTTTGCTAAAACATTTCAGTCAGATTTTTGCAGGAAAGCACGAGGGCACTGTGGACGACGAAATACGTTCGAACATAAGTATTCAGACAATCAGAAACCAAAACTATGGTGATTCAAGCCCTTTATCATAGAATTTCAAACCATTTCGTGATTAAATTTAATTCTTTTTTTTACTTTTTTTCCTGCAGTTTTTTATTTTTTCCTACAATTTTATCCATTTTTACCCTAAACCCTTCATTTTTTATTTTTTCCCTTTCTTCTCCCTGTTTCTATGATTTCAAAATTAGGTTTTTTCATTTTAGATTGACGTCCAACACACGGGACGACTTGCATAGTCAGATCCCAATCCATTCGGCTATTGCGTGAATTTTTGAAAAAATGGATTTTCTTTATTAGTGCGCCCTGCGTACACCACCGCACCAGTGCTCTGTATTATTACATCGCACCACCCAAGTTCTATGTCGTAAAAAATTGAAAACATTTTTGTAAATCCGTGCGCCAAATCTAAAATAGGGCACCGATGATCTGTTTAACTAGGAAAGCACTGTACTGTGTATTACACCGTTTTTGCGATGCGTTTATAATACCCCACGCACCGTTATGTCTTTTACACTATTTTTACGGTGCGTTTATAATACCAAACGCACCGTATGGTGTATTATACTATTTTGCGGTGCGTTGTTAATATATCCATGCACCGTCGGTGGTGCGGATTTCATGAAAGGCGCACTGGTGTCTCAAGATTTATTTTTTACCTAAAAAGTTGAGAATGTATTTATAAATATATTAATGAATGATATTCTATAGGTTTCAAATTGATAAAGAAATGATTGACTAGATATCAAGAAACAAAAATACTGTTAACACATCAAGAAAATATAAAAGGCAAGTTCTTTGTAAATTCTTTATAAAAGATATTATTTTTGAACTATATGTAACTTTAACTAATATGTATTGTTTACTGTGTATCATGCAGAGTCACAAAATGACAAAGCTCGATATGATTATTTCTGATCTACGACTAGAAGAGTGTAAAATTTTAATGGAAAATTTGCAAAAAGATGAATCAGGTGAATGAAACAATACTACCGATCCAATATGAGCTTCTTTTTTTAATTATTATTAATAATATACTTAAAATTATTAGATAACAGGTGTCAAGCAGTCTACTAATTCACATCTGTTTAATGTTCTATAGGGACCAACAACTCAGAAAAGGAATGTTTTAATAAGAAAAGAAAAAAATAGAACATGCAAATGAAAATGAATTGCTCGTTGGCTCATCTAGAGTGGTGCTGGAAGTTAACAAAAGGGGGAAAAATTTTTACAAAATTTTGAGGGATCTAGTGGAATGAATACAACAACGTGCTTCAAATGTAATATGCAATCATTGAATTTTTCAAACATTAGGTACAATAAATAAACAATTTAGCATTAAATATTAATTTTCCAGAATTTTCTTGCAGAAAAGAAAAGAAAATGGAACCCATTTAGCACATAAAACAGGACGACAAGGAAGAAAATAGTTGATCTCTAAGTTTGTGAGTAATTGTTAGTTCCTTATAGCAACTTAACTAGATTTCATTTTTGTATTTTTTAAGTTGTTTTACAAAAATCATCATTGAATGTCTTCAAACAGGCGCTAACATACAAAGAAGAACCATCAGACGAATTGATTGAAATTGGGTTAAATATGGGTTGTGAGTATATGTTGGCATATCAGAATTTAATTTTGGAATTTGTAAGCATCTATCGGTCTTGTTTTAATTAGCTCCTTCTATAATTAATAGAACAAAAACATCTTTTATATTAAATATATGATTTGTTATGGGGTATAAAACTTGCAGGAAACAAAGTATGGAACTGTGCCAACAGATGAAATTTTGAAAGATGGCATGGTACATGGTTTTGAAAGAATGTGTATAGTTTATGAGTCAATTGTTGCTATGGTACGCTATTTTTCTTTTCGATTTAAATTGATGTATATTATTTAATTTTGGAATTTTCATTATTCTCACCAATGTATATACACTCATTTCAGTTTATTTTTATGTTTGTAGATGGAAAGTGAAGAAGAATAAAAAAATCAACGTCATGAACACAACATTCCCGAAAATAACCCAAGTCATGGAAGTAGCTCTAACAGTGACAGCAGTTCAAGCGAAGAATGATGATCACTATGTAATTTGGTATTAAAGCAAGGCGTTTTATTTTTTGAAATATGTCTGTGAAATTAGACATTTTGTTTAATGTAATGGACATAGTGTCCCAATTGAAATACAAAGGGATACGAATAATTGTTGCATTTTGTATGATAAGGACTGTCTTATATATATATATATATATATATAATCATAAAATATGTTTTAATTTATTCTATTGCGTTCTCCATTGTCATTCTCAAATGTACTAATAAAAATTTAATTCATATGAATATTGTTATAAGATTATATATATGTGTCGACTTTTGATGAATAATGAATTTAAAAAAATCACAATAATTTGGATATGATATAACAAATTAATCCAAACAACACAGTCAAATGCATTAATAAAAATGTAATTAATATGAATATTGTTATAAGATGTGTCGACTTTTGATGAATAATGAATTTAAAACAATCACAATAATTGCACTGTCAAAGGTGGATGTGTCTAAAAAAATAAAATGAAAACTGGTGTGTTTATGTGTCTATATGCACCGATGCGTTTATGATTCTATGGGAACTGCACTAATACCGATTCTAGTTATAAATATCGGTGCGTTTGTGTGATAATGTGCACCAGGGCATTTATGTATCTATAAGCACTGGTGCATTTGTAGATGCCATGTGCACTGCATGAATACCGATACCAATTATAAATCTTGGTTTCTTTCTATGATATGGAGCATCGGTGCCTTATAAAGATACATGCACCGGTGCGCTTATACGACCTATGGACACCGCTCATATTCCAAGACCAATTATAATGGCCCCGTCATTGTATCACTAACACCAGGCCTGGTGATGTTTTTTTCCTTAATAGCCCGGTGCATTCTCCTTAGACCTCCCCGGTGCATTGTCTACCGATACGCACCGATGCGTTAAAACCTGATAAGAGCACCGATGAAAAAGCATTCGTAATAACTTATGGCCGCCCATTTTTTTTAGTTGTGTTGAATTTCTGTTGGAAGCTTTTCTAAAACCTCCATTACCAGAAACAAACGTGGTAGCATATGTTTTTTTGACAATTTTGGCCAATTTTATAACACTAAAAACCTCCTTTATAACCTGCGCTAGAGGGTCTTTTCCTTGTAGTGTGCCAATTTGAAATCTATCTGTTCTCCATAAAGTTAGCCATAGCTTGCATTGATTTTTCCCCAAATGGAGAGCTGAGCCTATGATACTAGTTCTGGTTCTATGTACAAGATCTAGTTGAGACTGACGGGTATGTAGTGTTAACATGTCCTCCGAAAGGATTGGTTAATAATAAATCCTATGAACCCGAGTATGCAGATTTGTCACATGTTGTATACTTTCAAGAAAAAAAATGTGTAAGTGAAGAAGATATAGATGATGTCTATGTCAACGTTGACATGAACGTGGATTATGTCCATTCAGATTGTGAAGGAAAATGGTTGAACCTTAAGAAATCAAATATATTGATTTTTCTATTTTGTTTCGAGAACTCTAAAATTGATATTTGGTTTTGAAGAGAGATTCATTTGTTTCATATTTATAAAATGGTTTAGGCCCATTTAATAGTTCTATTTTTAGTTTATGCCTATGACAGTGCCTATTGTTTCTGGATTACACCATTAATATTGTCCATTCAAAAAATTAAAGACATAAAAACTTGATATGTGTGAAGTTTCTACGATTTCTATATATTTTTAAGATTGAAATGAGATATATTATTATTGGACCAAAGCCCTAAAAATTACTCATTTAAAATAACCCAGAAAATAAAAATTTCTTGGGCACATACCATTTGTTTAGACTTCTTCTATAACTGTTGGTTGCAAAACAAACTATTCAACTGTAACAGTGTTACCGATGAAATAGGTAACCGCACTGTTACCTACTTTTTTTTGGTAGCATAAAAAGCACCCGATTTTGAAAAGTGGTGATGCAGAATCACCCTTTTTTTTTAGCACATTTTCGACACTCTAATATTTTTATTTATGCAGTATGAATATTTGTTTCAAAATGTTAGTGATTTTCATGCTAATTTTGAAATGTATTGATGCAGGATCAACTTTTTTTTTTAGAGCAATGATTTTCATGCTAATTTTGAAACGTATTGATGTAGCATCAACCTTTTTTTTTAGAGTGGTGATTTTCATGCTGGTAATAAAATACAAAACTTAGATAATATATATATATATATATATATATATATATATATAAACAATTAAAAAACCAATAAAAATGTAAAAAAAAACAAAATTAACTTGTAAAAATAAAAAATATAAACAAAAATAAATAAATAAATAAAAGGAAAAAGCAAAAATATTTGAAAATTATATCAAAAGAAATGACAAAATTTGAAAAAAAAAACACATAATTTAAAGAAAAAAAACAAAAATTAACCAAAAAAATTAAAAAAAAGAAAGATCAAAAACATTTTTTTCTAAGTTATTAAAAAGAGCCATATAATTAAAAAAAAAAAAATTTAAAACAGAAAATTTAAAAATAATTTAAATTACAAAATTAAAATTTAGATAAAAAAATAAAATACAAAAAAGAAAAAGTTAAATCTAAAAATTAAAATTAAAATAATAATAATAAGAAGAAAAAAATTGCAAATTTTAAAACTAACATTAAAAAAAAAAACAAAACTTAAAATTGAAAAATAAAATAAAAATAAAAGAATTAAAATAAAAAAAACTATCATTAAAAAACAAAAAAATGAAAAAAACCACGTGCAAATAATTAAAAAACAAACATCCATAAATTTATTGTTTTCTTTTTTAAATGAAACAATTTATAAATTTTAAAAATGAAAAACTAAATAAACTAAAAGATTAAAAAAAAAATTAAATTAAATTAAAATTTAATAAATTTAATAAATAAATTTTAAATTTTAAAAAATAATTAATCTAAAATATTAAATTAAAAAAAAAAAAATTAAAACAATTTAAATTTAAAATAAAAAATTGAATTAAAAAACAAATAATTTTAAATTTTTTGAATTTAAAAAAAAAAATCAAATTAAAAAAAAAAAAAAAACAATTTTTTGGTCGTGGTGGCGCCGCCAATCAGCGTCCCGCCCAGGTGGCGGCGTAGGCCGGCCACTGGGCGGAAGGCCGATTCTGAGAATCACCTTCCCGCGGCGGGAGGCCAATTTCGGGAATTGCCCTCTCGCGACGAGAGGCCGATTCCAGGAATCGCCTTGAGGCCGATTCCGGGAATCGCCCTGTCGCGGCGTGGGAGGCCGATTCCGGGAATCGCCCTCCCGCGGCGGGAGGTCAATTCTAGGAATCGCCCTGAGGTCGATTCCGAGAATCGTCCTCCTGCCACAGGAGGCCGATTCCGGGAATCGCCCTCTAGTGGTGGGAGGGCAATTCCCAAAATCGGCCTCCCGTTACGAGAGGGCGATTCTCGGAATCGGCCTCCCGCTGCGGGAGGGCATTTCCCGGAATCGGCCTCAGGGCGATTCCCGGAATCGGCCTTCCACCGTGGGAGGGAAATTATCGGAATCGGCCTCCCGCCCAGCGACTGGCCTCTGACACCACATGGGCGAGAGGCCAATTGGCGGCGCAACCACGATCAAAAAATTCTTTTATTTTTTTTATTTTTTAAATTTTTAATATATTTTTTTTAATTTGAATTTTTTTTGTAATTCAAAATTTTTATTTTTTTTTTTTGTTTAATTTTTATATTTGAAATTTAATTTGTTTTTGTTTTTTTTTAAATTTTTTTTGTTTTCAAATTTTTTTTTTTTCTAAATTTTGTTAAAATTTTTTATTAAATTTGTATTTTTTTTTTCATATTTTTTTTTATTATTAAATTTTATGTTTAGTTTTTTCATTTAATTTTTTAAAATTTAGTAAATTTTGTATTTTTTCTTAATTTATTTGAATTTAATACTTTTTCTTAAATTTTTTATTTTATTATTATTATTTTTTTAATTACATAAAAATTTTATATTTTTTTATTTGAATTAAAATTGTGTATTTAAAATTTTATATATATATTTAATTAATTAAACTTAATCTTTTCAAATTAATTTGTTTTTTATTTTATTTTTTTCAATTTTTCAATTTTAATTGATTTTTAAAGTTTTTTAACTTTTTATTTTAACAATGCTTTTTTTTTTCCTTTATATTTAAAATTTATTTTTTATTTCAAAATTTATTTGTTTATTCATTTATGTATTAAAATTTAATATATATATTTTTTTAAATTTAATTTGTTATTTTAATATTTTTTTTTTAATTTAATAAAATCTAATATATATAATTTTGAATTTAAGTTCATATATATATCTTTTATTTTTTATAATTTAAATTTAATTTGTTTTTTAAAATATATTTTTTTAAATTTAATATTTTTATTGTATTTTATTTTTCATTTTTTATTTTTAATTAATTTTTCATTTTTTACTTTTAATTTCAATAATGTTTTTTTTTTTAGTTTTAAATTTATTAAAATTTAATATAGTTCTTTAAATTTAATTTTTTATTTTAAAATTTAATTTTCTTTTTATAATTTAATAAAAATTTTCTTTTTCTTTTTTAAATTTAATTTCTATATCTTATTTTTTATAATTTCTTTCCTTTTTTAACTTCTTCTTCTTCTTCTTCTAATTTAATATTTTTATTTTGTTTTTTTTTTTTTTTTTATTTCTATATATTTTGAAATGGGCTGTCGTTTCCAGGCAACGTTTTAGCCCGGACTCCGCCAAAGATTTTTAAAAAATCTGGCAAAGATTTCATCAGAATCATGTTTGCAGTTGTTAAACTTAAATATTTTGAGTGCCCTAAGGGATTTTGGTAGTGCTGAATCCATTTCCAACCTCAAAAATGGATTTCAAACATTGCAAGTACCTGATTTCTTGAATTTAAACTGCCCGGATTCCGGCAAAAAACTGCCGTCCGGGCTAAAACGTTGCCTGGGTAGACTACTCCTTTTGAAATTTTAATCTTTAATTTTTTTATTTTTATTTTTTTATTCCTATATATTTTTAAATTTTAAGCTTTAAAATGTTTTTATTTTTTAAATTTATTTTTTTTTTCTTACATTTTAGGTTTTTTTTAATGTTTGAATTTTAAAAATTAACAAATGTTATTTCTATTTTTAAAAATGTAGAAAATATGACACAATTTTTTTTTTTTTGTTATTCCAGCATCAACTGGTTTTGTTTTGAGGGTTTTTTTTCAATCCTTTTTTCAAGAAACAATTTTGTTTTTAGCATAATTTGACCTTAAAAAAAAAACCAAGTGCATTCTGGAATATAATTTTTTTGTTTTTGGGGTGTTTTTTCATGTTTTTTGAGTCTTTTAGGGTTAGAGTTCTCGTTTTGAGGTCAGGTTACCTATTTCATCGATAACAGTGTTATGTTCATTGCAAAACAAACTATGGAGAGAGAGGAGTGAAATTATTGGCAACGGAAAAAAGGATCATAAAGAATCTAAGCATATTACTGCTATATGAGGCAGCAAGAGCATTATACGGTCAATTGGAGGATTCCTTAGCTTAAGCACAGTTAATCTAATCATTCTTCACTTTTCTCCATGCAGGTCAGCAAAAACTAGGATGAACATTTACAAAGACATAAGTGTTATTCTCACATCTCAGTTTCTCTGTTGAAAGTGTTATAGGATAATATATGCCTTCAATATTGATATTTCTTGTTTTATTTCCTAAAGTTTCTAGATTTAAGAGACTGTATAAGCTAATAATTCTTCATTTTCCTCCTAGGTCCTTGAGATAATACTAACTGGTATTTCATCTCAATTATTGGTGTTTATTGGTGCTTTAAAATATTACATTGACATTTTGATATACTTGGGATTTATAATTGTAATCCTGATTTTATTGTGCTTCTTTATGTGTTGTATATCTATGCAGTGATTATTTTTCTCCAACTAATAAATTGCTTCTTACAACAGTTAAAAAAAAAGAAAATATCACTGTAAACTTGCCATTAAAAAATAAATGATTATTTCCTTGGAAACTATGTAGGTGCTTGATAAGGATGGTGGCTTTCTTTCAAAAGGTAACCTGAAAAGTGGTGCAAGTTGGGGCAATGGAATTGAGTAAGCCCTAAGAATTTCTTATAGAGGTGAATTAAATTCTTGGATTAACAAGGTTTTGATATGCACCCAATAACTCATTTTTTTTATTTCGTGATAGGGTTTAACGTTGTCATGTTATATTATGTTGGGTTTCACCAATATTGTAGATGCTTTGTGAGGAGTGGGGGCTCTTGCTTGAAATATCTAACATCATTTGAGGCTTGGGGTGTATGATTTTAAAGGGAGTCATGGAAGCTCGCACTAACAAGATCTGGGCTCACTTTGTTGTTGAGGTAATGCCATGGTTGCAAATAAGATAATTAATTCTCAGACGTTTCATTCCATGTAAAGCTTCATCTTTTATTTGTGTTTGGTTTCTTGAGCAAAACATAGACTTCAATAATTTGAAATTTGATTTATAATGAGAAAAGGGTGTGCAATTTATTTGAGGCTTGTGTGTGTTTCTAGAGTTGGAGAAAAGAGCCAAACCAAAAAAATTGCATGGTTGATGCTTAATAACTAACACTTGGAGATTGTTCTTGGGAATTTTATTGTGTAGGGTTGTAAACCATAATATACTGTAGTAATCAACTTTTGTATTTCACCATATGCGCTCTATGTTCTCACATATAAAATTGTGAAGGCACCACAGCCTGATTTGTCATGTTGTGAAATTTGGCAATTTCACAATATTTTTGCACAATAGTGGCTTCCTAGATCGGAAGTGAAACTCTAATGATGTAAAAAGAGAATAATGTTCTAATAACCACCCATAAATTCGAAAATCACAATTTTTGAACTTTAGTGAGCCCTAGACATGCATGTTATTAAAGACTACTTGCACTTAACAAGAGACAGGTAAATCAGTGAAATTGTTTTGGTAGACTTAGTACTCTCACTTGAAGGTGTACATTATAATTATGGAAGTATAGGAAGATGAATAGGGAGAAACACTGTAGCACTATATTTTATGACTTTTCCATAGGTACATCTCTAGGAGGTTGTGTGAAATCAGGTCATGATGTAACACATATTTTAACCTGAGAAATGAAATTTTTCCACTTGGCATGCAATTCTGACACCTTGGGGTGCATTCTAAGTATGGAATATGATATTTCATGTCATATAGGATAGCCCCCTTTCCTTATCATCCATCATGTTTGAAATGTATGTACATGGCATGAAATTTTTAATGCAAGTGGAAATTATAACAGTATGAAAATAATAGGTAGAAAGCATAATAGTAATAAGGACACACATGACCTTGGAGATGCATTGGAGCTTAGGACCTTTGGAGGATTGTTGGACCTTGGGGAGTAGTGCTCATGCCATGGAGGGCTTTCTTGTTAACCACTGTCACCTTTGATGCTGACACATGTAACGTAGAGTATAGTGCTTCACATGGGTGGACCTATTTGTGTCTTGCAAGTTTTCTTGTAGTGGACTAGGTCCACTTGTTATTGTAAATTTTGTTTACCTCTCATATCAATAGAGGAAGGAGACAATTTTTATTATATTCGATCATGCACTTGTGAATATTCCTTTTCATAACTGGGTTAGGGATGTAAGAGCAATGCTACTCTCTCTCTCTCTCTCTCTCTCTCTCTCTCTCTCTCTCTCTCGGTGACAATATATCTAAGTTGATGTGTATGTTGGTGACACTATACCTAAGTTGTGCTTTGATCTATCTTGTCTACATGGATTACTTGAAAGATAAATATATTGGTGAACATAAGTAACTTATCTGAACTGTAATGAAAATGTGATATGAATTTACTATTAATTGAGGTTCTAATACCAATTATGTGAGCCTACCCAAAATTATGCTATTATATCTGAAATTTGAAATCCAAAAATTCCAGAACTATATCTAAAATCTGAAAAATAAAGTAGACCAAAAAGCAGAAATTAAGAAGGCCCTAACTGTAGCAAAAATTTGAATAATTACAAAATAATAACAAACAGATATGGACAAGAAATGACAAAAAATACTAGTGATCTCAACCACAACTAGATAATGACATTGAAGAAGAAATGTAAATGCTATGAGGAAGTAGTTTGTAGCTGACAAACCCAGAAAATAAGTATGCTACGAAGAAATTATTATGAGAAGGTATGGATGCCAACTCAAGTCAAATCAACAATAGTATGGATGATGCATTTACCCCAAATACTCTCTTCCTCCATGGAATAGCACACTTCACAAACAACTCTTTCAAGGTATGGATGTCGACTTAGGACCAAGGTAGTATGGATCTTGATTCCTGCCCACGACCCAAATGGTCTCTTTCATACCGCCTTCATAAAAAGCATCTACTCTAATGTCTAATGGTAATTTTAGAGTTATTATTCCCAATTTTTGTAGAAAACAGGAGCTACAAACTTTGATTAATGACACTTATGAGTGAAAGTTGTAACTAAATATGCATGTAGTTACAAAGGATTTTGTGATTATAGGGACATAATTTTTAGCTTTTCAGGTTACTCTGAAATTTTTTACACCATGTTTGGGTCTTTTGGGTGTTTCATGAGATGTGGGGTGCATAGTTTATGGTTGGCCCATGCTCTTCCATGATGGACTTGGAAATTGGAGGTGGTTTATTGTTTGCTACTAGATCTTTTTTAGATGTTTGAAAGGAATTCTTCCTCGAAGTGTTGGATAAGTATGGAGCTTGGTGACTTCGTGTTGTTGATGCATGAAGGGATTTTGTGTGCTTGGAGTAGAGTTTGGTATTTCACCATTATCAAAACCTCCCAAAATCAACATGATCACACAAACTCCCTTGACATGTGAACTCTTGTGTTGAGGGAGTGGATATGTGGGTGTGAGAGTCCCTAAGGTGACACATTACCTTGCATATGCATTGTCCTTAAGGAGACATATGACCTTGGAGATGCATTGGAGCTTAGGACCTTTTGAGGATTGTTGGACCTTGGGGAGTAATCCTCATGCCATGGATGGATTGCTTGTTAGTCACTGTAACCTTTGATGCTGACACATGCCACGTAGAGAAGAGTGATTCACATGGGTGGACCTACTTGTCTCTTGCAAGTTTTCTTGTAGTGGACTATGTCCACTTTTATTGTAAAGCCCCTTTACCTCTCATATAAATAGAGGAAGGAGTGAGTTGTTATTATAGTCGATCATGCACTTGTGCATATTCATTTTCATACTTAGGTTAGGGTTGTAAGAGCAGTGCTACTCTCTCTCTCTCTCTCTTGGTGATAATATATCTGAGTTGTGCTTTTCTGTATCTTTATTACAATGATTCCTTAAAAGATAAACAAATTGGTGAACATAACTAAGTAATCTGAACTGTAAGGAAAAATATGATATGAATCTGCTATTAATTGTGATTCTAATACCAATGATGTGAGCCAACCCAAAATTCTGCTATTATAATGAAATCCAAAAATTCTAGAACTATATCTGAAATCTGAAAAATAAAGTAGACCAAAAGTTAGAAATTAAGAAGGGCCTAACTGTAGAAAAAAGTTGAATAATTAAAAAATAATATCAAATAGATAGGGATAAGCAAGGACAAAAAATACTAGTGATTTCAACCAAAACTGGATAATGACTTTGAAGAAGAAATGTAAATGCTAGGAGGACATAGTTTGTAGCTGAAAGAAAATAATTATGCTACAAAGGAATTATTCTGAGAAGGTATGGATTCCAGCACAAGTCAAATCAACAATAGTATGGATGTTGCCTTTACCCCAAATACTCCCTTCCAAAATCCATGCTATAACACACCTCACAAACAACTCCCTCAAGGTATGGATGCCAACTTAGGACCAAGGCAATATGGATCCTGATTCATACCCTTGCCCCAAATGGTCTCTTTTAGACCGCCTTCATAAAAGGCCTCTACTGTAATGTCTAATGGTACTTTTATAGTTATTCTTCCCACTTTTTGTAGAAAAGAGGAGTTGCAAACTTTGATTAGTGACACTTATGAGTGGAACTTGTAACTAAATATGCGTGGAGTTGCAAAGGAATTTATGATGAGAGGGACATAATTTTTAGCTTTTCGGGTTACTTTGAAAATGTTTACACCATGCTTGGGCCTTGTGGGTGCTTCATGACATGTGGGGTGCATAGTGTATGGTTGGCCCATGCTCTTCCTTGATGGACATGGACATTGGAGGTGGTATACTATTTGCTGCTAGACCTTGTTTGGATGCTTGAAATACATTCTTCCTCGAATTTTTAGGTAAGTATGGAGCTTGGTGAATTCATGTTGTTGATGCATGAAGGGAGTCTGTGTGCTTGGAGTAGAGTTGGGTATTTCACCATGACAAAAGTCTCCCAAAATCAACATTACCACACAAACTCCCTTGACATGTGAACTCTTGGGTTGAGGGAGTGGATATGTAGGTGTGGGAGTCCTTAAGGTGACACATTACCTTGGATATGCATTTTCCTTAAGAAAATACATGACCTAGGAGATGTATTGGAGCTTAGGACCTTTGGAGGATTGTTGGACCTTGGGGAGTAGTGCTCATGCCATGGAGGGCTTTCTTGTCAATCACTGTCACCTTTGATGCTACCACATGTCACGTAAAGTAGAGTGCTTCACATTGGTGGACCTACTTGTGTCTTGCAAGTTTGCTTGTAGTGGAGTAGGTTAACTTGTTATTTTAAAGCCCCTTAACCTCTCATATAAATAGATGAAGGAGTGAGTTTTTATTATAGTCGATCATGCACTTGTGCATATTCCTTTTCATACTTGGGTTAGGGATGTAATAGCAGTGATACTCTCTCTCTCACTCTCTCGTTCAATCTTCTTTGTAATTTATGTGTTTTTGTCTTAAGGTGCAAGCATTTATTAGAGGATTCACCTGAAAACTTCATATATGTAAAGAAGAAATGAAACCCATGAACAAAATAACAACCTATCGTATAATTCTCCATGCTTTCAAAAATCCTAGATAAGGAAAACCAAGAGAAACCCTAGCTCCACCAAAGATAATCCAACAATATAAAATCACCATGAGAAAAACCTTGTTGCCAGAGTATCTTTGGTGGAGCCACTGTAAACCCTAAGTTATTTTGGAATTGTGTTATTTCATATTTGACTTCCAGCTTACCACTGCCTTGAATACCCTGTCTCTCCCATAAATTATGTTATTTCAAAGATTTGACTTCTAGATTTTCATAAATACAATGTCCTCAATAAGATAGTTGAACACTTCCATATTCATAGCTAGATCATATTCCAAGAATATATACATTTTTGGTATTGATGAAAAATTGTATCATGAAGAGAAATCACATCACAAGGGGAAATTGAACTTGGTTGGAGAGGATATTAACTTATCCTCTCAAGTTCCTGAGATAGACCAAGCAAAATGTGTATAATCATAATCAGTCACTAAGGATTTTTGATAATTTATCTCTTTATTGGACTCAAACTTTCTCAATTAGAAACAAATAATGATTTTTAAAATCCATCGATAGAAACTTCCATTTATATTTTTATGACCATTTACAATTATCATGAGTCACTATTAATGGCTTTCTTGTCATTCCAAGCACTATTATTATTTCACATGTGCATAATTACTATTTCATGGAATTTGATTCCTCTATTACTATATATAGAAAAGGAAAATTGTTGGGTTCCAACATGTCCATAGTTTATATTTTCATTATTTTTATAAAATTCTTATGCCTTCCACATGAAGAAAGGGAGCAACAATATGACATACATACTATATTTTTTGCCACAATTTTTTTTGATATTTCATTCAACTTGGTTTTGTATTTATCCATGATCAAAATGAATTTTTTCCCTAATCACACATCACAATATTCTTATTTCTAGATTTAGGATATTTTGTTACACATTTTCTTACATCTACGACACTTCGATTTTCCAATTGAGCATAGCTGAAGAATTTTGTAACTCCCATATTACTTACGCATGCAACACTCTCATGAACACACAAATACCACTTTATCTTTTATGCTCTATTTAATTACATGAACTGGAGCAACCATCATATTGTTAACCTAAAAAATGTGAATTGAATTAGAGCAAGGTAAAAACCGGATCAAAAAATTGGTTGTCCAAAAATACATAAATAATTCAAATTTAAGAAAAAACATATATATTAATGTGCATCCATATGAATCACAACAAAAAAAAATGTTTCCATTTTACTTGAGTTTTCCTGGGCACATAATTTGAGGTTTCCCAACATGAAATTCCTAAAGAATATGTTGTCCTGAAGCCTAGCGTGCACTATATCATAGTTAAAATCTAAAGTATTTGGCACCCTTAACCTTGGCACTAGTCTACGAATCCAATACCATACTAAGAGCATATTTGTGGTAAGAGAGTTCACCATGCATCTACAGCCACATTTTTTCTTAAGGGTGAAAGTGGTTATGTGTTTCATAACTTTGTTTAAAGGAAAATGTCGATATCCTACAATAGAGGCAAGCTTGAAATGCTTGTTCTATAGCTAGAAGTATTGTTATGACATTTTTCATACACCAACACTAAATATGCAACATATTGTGTGCATTCTTAGATATGTTTGAGACTGCAAGCTTACTGTTTAAATAAATGCATGTATAAAACTTATATATCAAAAAAATAACCATCAATATTTTTCTTATAGAACTTTGGGCTAAATTCACAATAGTATCCTAAAAAATGTCATTTGAATGTCTAGAAATTAGGGTATATAAATGTGAGATATATACTCTACATATTTGGGCTATCTAATTTTCAAATCTGAGTTACTTATATGTAATTATTTTTCCCTCCACCCACTTTTCATAGCTTCCATAACCATTAGGTAGGGATTTGCAACTCGATGATATTTTTATTATTTAGAAAAAGATTTTTGAGACTTTAATTTATTGAAATTTGTAGCATTTACCATCTATAAAGGTTTCAAGATTTAGTTTTTAAAAGTATAATTCTTCAAAGGGTGCTAGCTCAATGGAAGAGGACCTGATTTACAAGCAGGAGGTTGTTGGTTCGATTCCATCATGCCCTGATATTCATATGGAACTACAACAATTATTTTTTGGTGACAGAGGCTCTTTTTACCATCACCAACGAGCTTATGGTGACATTTTTCTACCCTCACCAAAATATGAAATGGTGACGGTCAACTAATGCCACCATATATACACATGAATAATGACAACCATGAAAGGTCTGTTACCATAAATCGTTGTTGTTGATATGAAATGGTGAGGGTCACTATTTGTCATTATAGTCATTATTTGTTATAGACCTTGATGTCACCAATTATATTATCATGACATTTGTTGACCCTCACCAAATAGGAAATGGTGATGGTCTATGAACGTCGCCATATATATGCACCAATAGTGACAACCATGAAATGTCCATCACAAAAAATCATTGTTGTTCATATGAAATGGTGATGGTCACTATCCATCATTATAATAAAAATTAATGACCGACCTTGAATGTCACCACAACAGATACTTTCGCTAATGCAACCTTTGGTGACGTTCAAGTTTTTAGTGACAAAGGCTATTTCCCATCACCATTGCTCATAGGAAATTGTGGCGGTCACTATCCGTCATTATAAATCATTATTGGTGACCGACCTTGAATTTCACCACAACACCTCTACTTTCGATGATGCCACCTTTCGCGACGTTCGGTTTTTGGTGACGAAGTCTCTTTTGACCATCACCAATGAGCTTATGCTGAAATTTTTTTCCCCTCACCAATGTCCTTTTTTCTTGTAGTGAATTATTGATTCTTTTTATTACCCATAATTTTATTCATTGTAAGGTATAAAAGGATTTGAATTGTTTCCTATACCCAGCGCCAGTGTCAAGTGAGGGTGGAAAATGGATGAACTATAAATTGATCTAGAAAGTGTCATAATATCAAGCTAAAAATGAGGGAATATGTATTGAATAGTTGAATGCTTTCCATTCTAATGGGTGGTGTTGATGTTGTACTAGGAGTACAATGGTTACAATCTTTGGGGATGGTAGATTTTAATTTTCAAGAACTTTTCTTGAAATTTTTTTTCTGAAGGAAAGGAAGTTGAATTACGGTGTATCACAAGGAAGCCTAGAAAGATAATAAGCTCTAATGTCATGAAAATTCTTCTAAATAAATAACAACGAGGTGTCATTGCACAATTATTCTCACTAGAGGTTCCAAGATCAAAATCATCTATTTCTCCTGATCTTGAAAAAGTATTGGAAAATCATTCCAAGGTGTTTGAAACTCTAAAAGGACTCCCACCTATTCGTGATCATGATCATGATATTCATTTGATTCCAGGAGTTGTTCCTCCAAACATAAGGCCTTATAAATATCTCGTTGTCCAAAATAGCGAAATTGAACATATGATTTTAGAAATGCTAGAGGCTGGTATAATTCAACCTAGTCAAAGTTCTTTTTCTGCTCCAATACTATTGTTGGACAAGAACAATGGATCATGGCACATGTGTCTGGATTATAGGGAGCTTGATAAGATCACTATTAATGATAAATTTAACATTGATGTGATTGATGAATTATTGGATGAATTACGTGGAGTAATTTATTTCACTGAGTTGGATCTTTGTTCAGGATATCATCAAATTATAATGAAGACTGAAGACATTACAAAAACAACATTTCGAACTCATAAGGGTAATTATGAATTTTTTTTCATGCCTTTTGGCCTTACCAGTGCACCTTCTACATTTCAAGGGTTGATGAATTCCATTTTCAGATCCTTCCTTAGAAGATTTGTGTTATTACATTTTGATGACATACTAATCTACAATAGGTCTTGGAAGGATCATGTCAACATGTTGACAAGGTGCTCAAACTATTGGAGGAGAAAAAATTATATGAAAAACCTCCAAAAATTTCTTTAAAGTACAAGGGATGGAATATCTAGGTCATATTGTATCTCAGGAGGGTTTTAAGGTAGACCCTAACAAAATTAAAGCCATTAAGGAATGTAAAGTCCCTAAAACCATAAAGGAGTTGTGAGGATTTCTTAGGTTAATAGGGTATTATCGCAAGTTTGTTAAGAATTATGGGAGAATAGTAGCACCTCTAACAAAAATATTGAAGAACAGTGCATTTTCATGGACCCTTGAAGAAACTAAGGCCTTTGTACATCTTAAAGAGGAAATGTGCCAAGCACTGGTCTTAGCTACACTATACTTCACAAAAACCTTTATTGTGGAATGTGATGCCTCAAGAAATGGAATTGGTGTTGTTTTACTGCAAGAAGGAAGACCCATTTCTTTTGAAAGTCATCCAATCAAAGGAAGGTATTTATAGAAAGCTATTTATGAGATGGAAATGTTGGCAATACTACACACACTAAAAAAATGGCGACCTTACCTAATGGGAAGACACTTCAAGGTAAAACTTGATCATGATAGTCTTAAATGATTTTTGGAACAAAGACTATCTTCAGAAGAGTAGCAAAAATGGGTCACAAAGATGTTGGGTTATGACTTTGAAATTATCTACAAAAAAGAGAAGCTAAATGTTGTTGCATACACACTCTCAAGAAAGGATGAGGATGTGGAAGCATTGCTTTCTGCCATTTCTATTATCCAAGCCAATTGGATAATCTAAGAAAGGGAGGAATGGAAGAATGACGAAGAAGTATGGACACTCATTAAAAAGTTGAAGCAAGATCCTATTACATCTAATACATTTATTTGGAAAAATATTTCCTTATGGTACAAATATCGCTTATATCTTTGTAAGAATTCCCAACTAAAAAAAAATTCTTTTGGAATTGCACACCTAACCCTTAGGAGGGAACTTGGGATTTTTAAAAACTTAGCACAGGGTGAAGCAAGAATTAATTTGGGATGGCCTTAAATCTGATATTCAAAAGTTTGTGGTGGAATTTTTGGTTTGCCATCAAAATAATGTTTACACAATTAAGACCCCGGGTATGCTACAACATTTGTCTTTCCAAATCAACATTGGGAGGAGGTTTCAATGGATTTTATCATATTTTTACCTAAGTCCGAAGGAAAAAGTGTCATCATGGTGGTAGTTGATAGAATTACCAAGTATTCACAATTTTGTGAATTATATCATCCATTTAAAGAGAGTACAATTTCTACTACATTTATGGAAACAATTCAAAAGCTACATGGAAACCCAACAATTATTGTAAGCGATAGAGATTCCATTTTGACTGGAAATTTTTGGACGAAATTATTTTCTTGTTTGCGTACTCAACTAGTTCATAGCTCATCTTATCATCCTCAATTTTATGGGAAAATTGGGATAGGGAACAAATGTTTGGAAGGATATCTTCATTTCTCTGTGTTCGATAAAAAAGAATGGGTCAGTTGGTTACCTCTAGTTGAATGGTGGTAAAACACTTCCTTCCACACTGCAAAAAAAATGACCCCATTTATGGCACTTTATGGATATCATCTGTCGTCCATCACACCATATTTAAGAGAAAATTATAAGTTGCAAGCAGTGGAATACCACATCAAGCATCAACAACAAGTTCTCCAACTATTAAAGGATACAACAAATTTGGCACATAATCGAATGAAAAAATAGACAGATCAACATTGTAGATGTTGGGTCATAAAGGTGACTATTATAGGCAACTTCAATGCTTCTCATTCAATTTTCAACCGAGGGAAAGTATTATTATTTCAAGAGTGTGAGCACAATATATGCAAGTGATATAAAATAACAACTACTCTACATTATCATAAAGAGTATTACCTAATTCTCGAAGTTCAATCAATTCAAAGTGGAATGGAATTATAAAATTTTGTTTAACTATTCTATATAAGTAAGTGAAAAAAAGAGCAACCTACCATTGAACAACACACTGATGAATTGAACAACAGTCCCACTGAATTGAACAGAAGCTTCAATAAATTGAACAGCAATTGTTTATCTAATTTTGCAATGGAATTCTCTTTTAAATTAAATAGATGATATAACTCTGAATCAATTAACAACTAGATGCCTTACAGTAATGATGAAAGGATTTAACTTTATCTATATATAGAATTGAACAGCAGTCATGCTAAAACTTATGAAATGCGCATAAAGCACCAAGAAATGATGAAAGCATCTAAATAATTATGAAATTATTGATTGTAAGCAAGAAGGTGTGAATGCTGAACTATTCTTTTGAAAGAGAAAGATGGAGCATCTTATGTTCACAATTCAACTAATTAAATGATATTTCACGAAATGTATTAGAAAACTAAAACATAAGTTATGTAATTGAACATATAGCACAGAGATTAGTGCAAAAACTCCCAGGGCTAGGCCCAAACCACCAGAAGTCTACCGCTATGGAAAACTTAGAGACTGACTATCCAAAAAATGCCAAAACCTTTATTAAGCTAAAAGTTAATACATTGATATAACTAGAAAATTATGTACCGATACGTCTATTACAGGAGAAAGTCTCTCCTTATCTATATTTTTCGTCTTCAGCCTTTTAAAGTCAAATTCAACAACCATAACGATCTTTTCCATATGGGATCCTACTACTCGTGGATGTCATTTGAGTTCTTCAGACATGGAGGTGCCTTTCCATCTTCTGCCAGCCCATGGGAGTCATCATGATCCCATAAGTCTCTCTTTTTCAGCTCTCTTTTGGTTATCATCAATTCATCTACTTTGTTTCAGGTCTCTCTTTTTCAGCTCTCTTCTGGACGTGGTTGTTCACGTATCTTTTATCAGCGCAGATTGTAGGAAAGTAGTTATGTCATCCTCTATTATAAATAATGCGTTCTCATATGCATAGTAGCTAGCTTTTGTAATGTAATTTTGCTGTAAAGAAAGCCCACTGTGCCGTGACATTATTTCCTTGTTATGACTGCGTTTTGAATACATGAGAAGACTCTGTTCATAAGCATAATTCGTGGTTGATAGCTGTTCCCTGGGGATTGTGCAGAGGGCCCCTGCACACGCCGAGGTTTTGTTTATTGCTGTATAGTTTCATGCTTTATTTCCTTATGTTCATTATGCCATAGTTATTCACGTGTATATATTACATCTCTTATGGTATTAACGTTTTATTTTTGTCCATAATTCTTCATGCTTTATACTGCTGTTAACTGATCAGTGTTTTTGTTCCAGATTACAGTAGGCAGCCCCGGCATTTGCACATAGTTTTACAATGACTAATGACATGGAATCAGTCTTGTCCTTCTGCTGATTTATTTTTCTTAGCTTTTAATTCCAGCACTGTTTTATTTATTTCAGTTTTGTGAATTTTCTTTATTAGTTATATTAGATATTGAATTACTCATGTCATTATCAGTTACCTCTGAAAGCCATAGCGAGACTAATGGTGAGGGATTGAAGTATGAGTGTGTAGTTTGATATTAGTTTATTTTTCTGCAAGTTAGATATTAAATTGCTCATGTCATTATCAGTTACCTCCGAAAGCAATAGCGAGACTAATGGTGAGGGATTGAAGTATGAGTGTGTAATTTGATATTAGTTTATTTTTTCTGCAAATTAGATATCAGATTGCTCAAGTTGTTTATGATTACCTCCGAAAGCCATAGCGAGACTAATGGTGAGGGGTCAGAATATGAGTTGATGTAATTTGATTTTAGCTTTACTTTGCTTGCAATTCTTGGATTTCTTTGAGCATAGTTTCTTTTGTATTTAGACAGCAGTGAGGGTAATGGGTTTCATGATCAATAGTTCACTGTTTGTTTGACTAGTATAGTGGCACATTTTCATATTCTTTTAGGAATTAATTTTGTCATTGCATGTTTTAAAACCCTTTTGAAGTTTGAAGTTTGGGAAATCATTATAAAGGACATCATTGCCTTGAACATTTATATCCATACTTGTCTTTTAGAATTTCCATCTCACATTAGGAAACCAACCAAGATAAAAACCCCCAAGATAAATAAAAACCCAAAAACGACAAAAAGTAAGCGATAGGTTATCTTGCACATATAGTGTGCCACACTTCGTCAACTTATGAATCCCGGATTGACAAATTAATGTAGCAATTTAGGACACACTAAATTGACCAAACACTAACTCATGAATGATAATTAACTTGATTAACCCATGCTGGTTGACGACTACTTGGGGGTTTTTAGCCTTTCTAATTTGAACAACAGTATCATGTAATACATAATTCAAGAAACAAGGAAGATTAACTAAAATATTTTGTTTAAGAACAACTAATAATTTTAATTGACGGGGTTTTAACATGTCTTGGCATCCATCACATGTGATGTATCTCTAAACGAATGCTGCCAATTCCTGCCATGGTTATTGTAGGGAGGCAGGGTTAATCGCCTCTTAAGTATGCTCTCTTCTTAAGCTGCCAATTCTTAAGCATTCTCTCTTCTTGCACCTAGTGTGACCTGGAAGATCAGAAAGAGAATTATTAGCCCATCTTAAAAATAAAAAAATGACATGCATAGTGCAAGAGATTCTAGGGGAAGGTTTATAGCTAGAGCCAAGAGTTCGATTTTCACAACTCCATCTTCTTCAAGGCATATACAAGATTCACCACCATCTACCCCTAGCCTTAAGATTCCTGGAATTCAAGGAGCAGCTGAATTAGAGGATTCTCCTACACCATCTACCAAATCTCATTTAGAAGAAGACCCTTTCTTTACTTCTACGAGAGAGTATATTGTAATTAAAGAAGAAGAATCACCTGAAGAAGAAAAACTATCATGACAGAGGAAGTAGTAAATGGATTCAGAGGTAGAGGTAGAGGAGGAGGAAATAATGGAGGCAACAATGGTGGAGGTGGAGGTAATAATGGAAGAAATAGGGAAGGAGACAACTCATTTGGATTCCCTATAGTTGATGAGGAAACTCATACAACGATGAAAAACATCTCACCATCTGTCCTCCCCAACTTTTATGGATTGCGAAGTGAGGATCCTGAAACATTTCTGTTTGATTTTGAAGTCATGTGCCGAACCTATGACTATATGGAAGACTCTCAAAAACTCAAACTGTTTCCTTCAACATTGAAGGGAGCCGCTTTGAAATGGTTCATGGGATTAGTCACCCAATCTATTAGGACTTGGAATGATATGAGACAAACATTTTTGGATAGATACCTGGACTATTGCATGCCCACCAATCACAAGGATGAGGTATTCAAAATGGTGCAAAAAGAAGATGAAAATTTGGAGGATTTACTTGAAATATTTCAATACAACTTAAAAAGAGCAAAGATGAGCAACTTAGATGAGGAAAATTTGAAAGCCTTTCTATTAAAAGCCATCAGGGATGAACGGATAGATATTTTAAACATGATAGGGAAAGGAGACATTTCTCAACTTCCACTTCATGACATAACAGAACTATGTGTCCATCTGTCAAGGGGAAAATCTAAAATGGGAAAAGTGCCTAGAGATCCTTCTCTTATCAGGGCAAACAAATCTGCAACTGGATCAGTAAGTAGGGCAGAGATTGGAAATATGCTTGATGAATTCAAAACTGATATCTTAGGGAACCGTAGTGAACAACTAGACACCCTTAAATTCAAAACAAGCAGAAAGCAGAAACTGATGCTCTAGCCATCTTTTGTCCAAAATGCAAGAAGAAACATGCTTTAAGGGAATGTCCCTTGGATGCAAAAGTTGTAGAAACATGTATAACTTGGTCAGAGAATCATGAGACCAAGGATTGTCCTTCAATTCCTAGACTCAAAGCTGTCTTTCAAGAAGATCCAAATTCAGTAGAATCTCTCTGTTTTGTTGCAAGAAGACCTTGGCAGGGGCAACAAACTCAAGGGTTTAATAACCCTATGAATTTTCAACCCCCACCAAATTGGAATCCTTGGCAACAACCTTGGCCCCAACCTCAAAATTCATATCAGTCATGGGTACAAGGTATGCAAAATCCTTATGGGAGATTTGCTCAATTTTATCAATATCCTCCATCTTTTAAAAATCAACAAGCTCCACAACTTCCAAACCCAAATCTACAACTTCCATTGCTATTTCCACAACAACAACCTTCTCAACAAAATCCAAATCCTCAACTCATGCTTCCATTCCAACAAAAGACAAATCAACTTCCATCTCAGCCATTGCCAAATCCTAACAATAAAAATCCTCAGAATACTTACATGATAGAAGGACAACAATTTCCTACCTATATGATTGTTCCTCTCAATGATGTACAACTCAAGTCTGGTAGAGTTTTAGAAAAACCTTCTATAGATGTCCAAGAGCAAGATACCTCTAAGGAGGACTCTCTTAAATTCAATAATGGTTCTGAGGAAGCATCTCTTCAAAACTCAAACATTCAAAAAGAGAAAGAAAATTTAACCCCCACAACTCCTATAGTTGAGCAACCTGCATCTTCATCCACACCTCCTTTCCCTGAAGATTACAAATTGATAAAGGGGTGGAAAAACAAATCTTGTTGCCTAACTATGATTTTCTAGATGAATTAAAGAATGTTTGTATCAATATTCCCTTGCTACAAGCCATTAGAGAGATTCCTATTCTAGCAAAAACAATAAAGGAGTTGAGTCTCAAAAGACCAGTTAGGAAACCAAGAGATACAAGAAGAATCCACCTGATAGGAAAAATTGTAGATATCATGATGGGAAAAATTACCATGCAGAAGTATGTAGATCCAGGTAGTCCAATTGTCAAGACACATATAAATGGGATAGAAATTCCAAACACATTGATTGACTTAGGGGCTGCTATCAACATTATGAGTAGACAGACTATGGACCAGCTTAAACTTCCTAACCTTCTTTTTACACCTACTTTACTGCAACTTGCAGATCGGTCAATTATTAAACCAGATGGTGTATTAGAAGATATTTCGGTCTCCTTAGATTCTTGGGAATATCCAGTAGATTTTATGATTTTGACTCCCAAGAGTAATCTAGGAGGGCACCCACTTATCTTAGGAAGACCTTGGCTAGCCACAGCTGATGCTTTCATTATTTGTAGATCTGGGGATATGTACATTTCTAATGGTAATTCGACAAAGAAATTCAATTTGTATCCTCCAGAAAAAGCAATTACAAAAGTAGGAGACAATGAATGGGTCGATGATGAGGACACTATACAACCTGTCTTTACCATTTCTGAAATCAGTGAGGATAATCAAATTCTGAACACATTAGAAAATTTTGAGACATCTTCAGAATATGACCCCACACAATTTCAGTTGGAATCTGACATTGAATATTTATCATCAAGAAAAATGTCTCTTTACTCTATGGAAGAGTTCGGTAGTTCTACCATTGAGATTTTTCCAGGAAAAACATTGAATATCAACAAAAATTTGGAAAAGTCACAACAGGAAGAACTAACCAAAATCTTGCAAAAACATTCTACTACATTTGCATGGGAGTATACTGATATGAAAGGTATTTATCCTAAGACTTGCATCCATCATAGCTATATTGAGGAAAATAGTAGACCAATTAGACAACCTCAGAGAAGGAATGAATCCAAACCTTAGGGAGATAGTGAAAGAAGAGCTCCAAAAACTACTCAATGTAAACTTCATTTATCCAATTTCAGATAGCCGATGGGTTTCTCCTTTGGTTATAGTACCTAAAAATAATGGTAAATGGAGGTGTTATAGCATCATTTCTCACCTTCATATGATTCATGATTGCTTTTATGGCTTTGGGCACCCATTCCTACAGACTTTGACAAAATTCACTAAAAAACAGTGTTAAAATCCCCATACGCAGTTATGCCCAGACTTTTCCGCGTGTATACGCGAGTCCACATGTACTTTTCCGCGTACGCCATTAAAATCATTAAAAAATATATAAAAAATCCCTATTTTCGGGCTGGGTTGATGGTTACTCTGGTAGTTCAACCACCCCAGCACGTGGCCAACTGTTTCCAACTGTTGAAACTACTTTGAGGGAGTATAAAAGCCCCTCATGTGTATGGTCTAAGGGAGAGAGATAAATTATTGATATTATACTCTCTTGGTATTCAGCTATTTGATAGGTTTCCAACAGTTTTAACTTTTATTTCCAGTCCAGTTTACTCTTTCTCAGTCAGACTGAAGTCCTGGTTTCTTATCCAGGCTTGATCCTTTTTGTTTTTTCATTATTTACCTTTATATACGCGCTTTTATCTGCACACAGTCGCGTATACACGCAATTTTGTCTAAAGGGAGTCGCGTATATGCATGTTTCCTTTAGCACAGTCACGTATGCATGCTTGTTGCTAAACTATGAAGTAGCGTATACCTAGGCAGATTTTGAAATTTTGGATTCCTTGGCCTTTTATTCCTTTCTGTCTGTGGAGACCTATTCCTGCAGTGTCTTTGTACCCTCTGGATTGTGAAGAAAGTGGTCTTTGGTCTTTTCTCTCTTTCATTTGATTGAAAACTAGTCTTTTTGGCAAAGTGTTGTTTCTTGTGCTGGCATTTCTGGTTTGAGTACCAAGATCTCTTTCTGGGGATTCTTGGCTGTTCTTCTTCATCAGAACAAAGAGCTCCTGCTCATTTACTCTTTCCTATCTTTGTGTTTTGCTTTGCACTACGATTTTTGCCTATTTCTTGGTTGGTTTTCTTGAGTTCAGTTGGCTAGGTCTTGTTGCAAATTTTGAAGACTCTTTCTTGGTTCTTTGAAGTTTTTGTTTGCGGCAAGGTTTCACTATTCTTCTAGGCTAAGTGGCTGGGTTGTCTTGTCTTCTTTTGCTCATATTGATCTTGCTACTAATTAGCCTTATAATATTTGGAGCATTTTGGAAGTTTTTTGCTTGAAATTCAGTCTTGATTGGCTTGGGATTTTATAGTTTCACTTGGTCTTTTCGAACTATTTTATAAAACTCAAAAGCTCAAAAAAAATTTTGCTTTGTTGTTTGCTTTTGTTTTTGCATTTTTTTTTTCGTTTCTTTGTGTATTTTGAAGCTTTGTTGAGGTTTCTTGCCTTTAGATTTTGGCTTGATTTTGGAAAGGAGTTGTCATTGATTTCTTCCTCTTGTTGTTAAGCGTTTTTGGTGTCTTCATATTAAGAGTTCTTGATTTTGGGAACCAGCTTTCTGGACAACCAAAAAAGAGATAAAACTGAAGGACTTTTGGGAAATTTCACTCTGCTTTAGGAGATTTTGCATCTTAGGATTTGCATGCTTGTAGTGATTTTCATCAGGTGCACTTAAGCATTTAGTCATTTTCGTAGTTTTTGTGAGTGTGAGTTTGCTATCTGAAAAGAAAAAATACAATTTTTAATCTCGTAGAACCCCTGTAGAAGTTGTTTTTCATCGAAAGACAAGAAATGAATTTGCATGTAGTTTGGTTTTTATTAATTTCTTCTCGCGTCAAAACATCATGCTTCATTTCCGCATCCCTTTGACTTAAAATAACAGCCCATTAAAATAAGCGATATAATTTAAAATCAACTGCAAAGCCTATAAGTGTCATACACCAACTAGCTAGGTTGTAGGGCCTTGGATTAGGTGAGTGGAGAGTTAACTCTCCAAGGCCGCTCAAACTAAAACATAGAAGTTTATTAATTGAGCGAAATCCAACTCCGTTAGGTGGACCGGGAAAGCTCTCCTCCGGAGAGTCAAGTGCGAGGGGAAGTGAAGGCCGAGAAGAGAGATACCCCCTCTCTGATTTGCTGGATCTTGCCTCAAGACCGTTCCGCCCGGCTTCTAACATGGATTGGTGCCCATAGTTGCCACTCCTAGGTTCCACACAGGTGACTGCGGGGGGGAATACCCGTGGTACCTGAGGCAGACGTCACATCACTTTCAGCAGTACTTCTGGGGGGTGCCCTTGCGAAGCTTGGGTGCTTGTGCCGGCAAAGGCTGTCGTTAGGAGGTCGGTGTAACTATTTCTGATACCTTCGCTAGTAGGCCTGGGCCGTAATTATCCCAGACTGCTTTCGGAAGGTCCTATATTTCGCTTTCTTGTATTTTGGTGTCCGGTCCTAATCACCCGGAGCGGAAATACTTGAAGGCTGTTTGCTTGATTGTATCTCAGGGATTTTTCTTATAGTGAGTGCTCTTTGCTCCTAGCTTGCCTAGCTTTTCACTTTTTTGAGTCTAATTTAAAATCTATAAAAGTGGTTGATCAAGCGCCTCGTCGATCGAGGAGAATCCGGGGGTTATCTCCCGAGAGTCCAGAGCCTTCTTCAAGAAGGCGTAGGAGTGATTTAGCAGGTGGTTACCACCCTGTGGCGTCCGACGCAGTGGAGAGAGATCCTCCACAAGGGTCTGAAGGTTTCATAGTTGATTCCGGTGTTGGTTCCAAAAGGAGCGTTCCGCTCACCTCGCGAGTTTTATTTCCTCAGGAAGAAGATTTTCAAATTGAGTAATTACCTGAACCTCCTGTGTCAGGTCCATCTCTTCTTCCTCCTGATTATCCGTTCGTTGTTCAATACATCGGACCTGAGTCAGAGAGACCGGAAGATCCTCCATATTATTCATACCTTTCAATGGCCACGACTGGGAACGCGGTTTCTGTTGTGAGTGCTGCAGGCATTCAGACTCCTGCTTCTGTTGAAGGAGGGGGCACTATTGCTTTATCTTCGATTGCTTCTAGTGCTGATGTGTTTGGCTCTGGTTTCACCCAAGCACATGCTTCTCATTCTGGTCCCTTATATTTCGGAATGCCCACTAGTGGGATTCCTTCTTTTTCCTTTTCCGCTGCTGCAGTTGGATCTACACCCATGTCTTCCATGGCTAGTGGATCAGCTTCTTTTCAGGGGTTCCCCTTTGGAACTGGGCACATTCCTAGTTCTAATCCTTCTTTAGGGTCCTTTCTGTTTACTTCTCAGATCCAGAGTTTCAATCCTTGGTCTGGAGGTCAGAATTCGACCACTTTTACAGGATGGAACCCTGTATTCACTACAGTGGGGGCAGGGAATCAGTTTTACGCTGGTCACCAAGGGAATACTTCTTTCCCTTCGTCAAGTGCTTATCAGACCTTTTCTCCTCTTTCTAATGCCTGGAACCCCTATCAGGGGCTTTCCTCTTCATTTCATACTTCAGCGGGGGGAACTGGTCTGGGCTTTGGTAACTCTGCGTTGGGAGGAGGTTCTTCTCCTTTTTCTACGAGTCCTTTTTGGCAACTTGGTGCCTCATCAAATCCAGGGTATTCTTTTCAGAATGTTGGGAATCCATCCCATCAAGGATGGAATCCTCAGGCTCCACCTCGCTTACCTTTTCTGGCAACGTTAAACTTGCCAGATCTGTCGAAGTTGACTAATGATCCAATTCGTTATGGTCCGGGGTGGCCTCCAGTTCCCACCAAACTTCCTTCAGACATTCCAAAGTTTGAAGGTAAGAATGGAGAAGATCCGGCTGACCACATTACCACTTTCCATTTATGGTGTTCTTCGAACTCCCTGATCGATGATTCGATTAGGTTGAGATTATTTCAACGCACCCTAACTGGAAACGCTGCCAAATGGTATATTGAGCTAACTGGGAGCAGTTTTGCTACATTTGGAGAGCTGGTTGTCACATTTCTGAACCATTTCCAGTTGCCTGTCCGATATGATGCTGGGACTGAACTCCTAGCCAATTTTAAACGTGACGATGCAACCCACATTTCTGATCACATTCAGGAATGGAGGAGAAGGAAGAGGCCGATTAAAGCTCATATTCCAGGTGAATTCCTTTTGGAATGGTTTCTCAAATCCCTGCAGTCAGATATTTTGAAAGATGTATCCCTCTCCGGGGTATTTTCTGAGGAGCAGGCCATTTTTAGGGCCCAGCAGCTAGAGTTGATATATTCTCAGTCTGGGGTCCTTCACAAGTATCTGCCCAATGCTCCTCGCTCCAAATTAGATTTATCTAAAACTAAGCCCGGTCCTCATGGTGACGGACTGATTGGATCGATCAATAGTGGTGCAGCCAGCCTGCTTACTCAATTGCAGCAGTTGTCTTTGCAATCTTCTCATTCTGGTCAGGCTGTGCCTGCTGAGTCATCACCTTCCCAGTCTTTGTCCATAAATGTTGTCCAAGCTTCTGATCCCAAAGGAAATCAACAATCCGAAGGGAAGAAGAAGGGACGAAATAATAAGAAAAAGGGCAAGAATGGGAAGGGTAATGCGAATAAAACCAACGAGCATGTTGGTGAGGGTCAAAAGGAGAAAAGGAAAGTGAAGTTTCCATGCAAGTTGTGTGCTGGAGACCATCTTACACACCTTTGCCCTAAAATTCAGGATGCGCAGCGCTTGTTAGCCTAGCAGGGTTCTTCTAGTTCCCAAGTTGTGTTAACTAACCCTTTTCCCAAAGGGCAATAGTCAGTTGTTGGCGCGAACCAAAATCCTGGGGCTTCCTTTGGAGGCACCCAGGAAGGGGAAATTCCATCGAACATTTTCATGATGAGTGCTCACGTGGATGTTGCTACGAGATCCCGTGATTATGGCGGAGAAGAGTCTTCGAAAGATAAGGATACTTCTGATGCTACTGAGACGCTTCACATTACGAAGCCTACTGTTGAGTCTATGCCTTGGATGCCCAAAGCATCTTCTAAGCGATCGACGATTAATCCAAATGCTAGGGCTGCCCAGAACTACTCGATTGTGGAAGATCTGGCGGAGAGTCCTTGTGCTATGTCAGCTTTAGAGGTACTCCAGTCTTGTCCGGCTCAGCGCAGTGCTTTTCTCACTGCCATTGGAGCTATTGATCCAAAAAATTCTCTTCTGATTACTTTTGATATGACTAATTTTAAGAAGAGACTTCCTCATCACATGGCTTTTCATATTAAATCATCCTACCGGAAGTGCAATATCTTTCGAACGGTTGTTGATGAGGGTGCTTCCACGTGCGTGATGTCTCTCACATGTTGGAAGACAATTGGATCTCCCAAAGGTATTCCATCTACCACTCTTATGACTGCGTTCGATGGTCATTCTCACAGGCCCCATGGTATTGTCCCAGCTTTGCCCATCTGTGTTGGGGGAAAAACTGTCAATATAGAGGTTGAGGTAGTGGATGCAAGCTTGGACTACAACCTTCTGTTGGGGAGAAACTGGATTTATGAGATGGATGCTATTGCATCCTCATTATTTCGCATTATATGTTTCCCCCACGAAGGGAGGATCGTTACAGTGGATCAACTGGACTGTCCTCCTGTAGACCCGAATGCGTCTACTGACTCATCTATTCCTAAGTTGGATAATTCTAAGGTGCCTGTTGAGAATTTAGGAGTTGGAATGTATTCTTCCTTGATGGTTACTTTCGATATTCCTCCTCCTACGGTTCATATCAATGCAATTTCATCCTCCAAGGCTCCTCTTCGAAGAGAGTTCTTTAGAACTCATTATTTTTCGGACCCTTGGACCTTACCTTCCCCTACTGCCACATTAGCGGAAGGTCAAGTGGGTGGAATGGAATTTCCTATTTCTGCAGCTGAGATTGCGTATCAATCTATTGTTGACTCTGCAGAATCCATTCCAGCTCCTCTGTCACTGGAAGAGTTGGATGGAGATGTGGCTCCGGCTTGGACTCTTAGTTCTTCTTTTGCCCAGGATTGCCTTGATACCACTCTTCCATCTGAGGAGGCCATCCTGGAAGCCATGACTAGTATAGATAGACCGTGGGATGATTTGCATCATCGGTCTTACTTTTTACCTAACTTGAGCAAAGTTGAAACGAGTTTTCCAAGTCCTCAGTCTCCTGGTCATGTTCGCCCAGTCTTGAACCATTTAGCACCAACACAAGTTTATGCTGAAGGGAACATAGCTGTGATTTCTCCTACTATCCCAGTGAACATTTCTAGGGATCCCAATATTATTGAGAATGTCTTCATCGGAGCTGAATGTTCTAGTGAAGAGGTTCAAATTTACACCGAGCTCTTTAAAGAGTATAGGGATGTATTCGCTTGGTTTTATGAGGAAATTCCTGGTATAGACCCATCTATTGTCCAGCATGAGATCAAGACTTATGAAAACGGTAAGCCAGTGAGGCAAAAACTTCGTCTGGTCAATCCTAGGAAGGCAGCAGCTATCAAAGCTGAGGTTGAGAAGCTGCTTAAAGCGAGATTCATTTTCCCTGTTCCTTTCACTGAATGGGTTTCAAACCCCGTTCCCGTAGATAAAAAGCAAGGAACTATTCGAGTTTGCATCTATTTCAGAGACCTAAATAAAGCATGTCCTAAAGATAATTACCCCACACCATTTATCGATCAGATCATTGACGAGTGTGCGGTAATGAGATTTTCTCCTTCATGGACGGTTTCTCCGAATATAATCAGATTACTATCCATCCTGAAGATCAGCATAAGACTGCCTTTATTTGTCCCTGGGGTACATTTGCATACAAGAAGATGCCTTTTGGTCTTAAAAATGTTGGGGCTACCTTTTAGCGGGCCATGTCATATGCCTTCCACGACATCAAAAATATTATTGAGGCGTACTTGGATGATTTAGCTGCTCATTCTCGAAAGAGGATGGATCATCCTGCTCACCTCCGGCAAATATTTGAACAATGTCGGTTCTATAAAATTAGATTGAATCCGAACAAGTGCATTTTCGCGGTTACATCCGGTCGATTATAGGGATTCATTGTGTCTAGGGAAGGGATTAGGGTAGATCCCTTCAAGGTTGAGGCAATACTTCGGTTGCCTCCCCCGTCCTCTATCCGTCAGCTTCAAAGTCTACAAGGGAAGTCTAATTTTCTTTGGAGATTTATCGTAAATTATGCTGAAGTCACAAAGGGATTTATGAGATTATTGAAGAAGGGAGTTCCATTTCTTTGGGATGACTTCGCTCAACGCTCGTTCGATTCTTTGAAAAAAGCATTGACCTCTGCTCCTTTATTGAGTCCACCTAATTATAGCAGGGATTTCCTTCTGTATCTGGCAGCAACAGAATCTACCATTGGTATGGTTATGGTTCAGGAGGATGATGCTCTTGCAGAGCATGTTATATACTACCTTAGTCGAGGCTTGGTAGGACCTGAACTCCGGTACACTCTGATAGAAAAATTAGCTTTAGCAGCAGTTCATGCTGTGCAGCGACTCCGAAATTACATTATTCTTCGCAAAACTTATGTTTTGGCAGCAGCCAATCCATTTCAGTTTGTCCTCAGTAGGCGAGTGATTGGGGGAAAATACAATAGATGGATTGTGATTTTACAGGAATTTGATCTTGAGTTTATGTCTGCCAAGTCCAAGAAATCATTAGTTTTCACGGAATTGATCTCCGAGTTGCCCTGTGGGGAAGAGATGATCTATGATGAATCCTTTCCGGATGAACATTTGTTTCTTATCTCTTCACAGGATCCTTGGTACGGCGATATCATTGTGTATCTCCAGACTGCGAAGTTTCCCTCTGCTTTTTCGAAAGATAAGCGTCGTAAGTTGCGTCA
The DNA here is from genome assembly GCA_034641835.2 of Pinus albicaulis. Lineage (NCBI taxonomy): Eukaryota > Viridiplantae > Streptophyta > Pinopsida > Pinales > Pinaceae > Pinus > Pinus albicaulis. Next base: position 99,612,693 of record CM076580.1, on the reverse strand, counting down.
CTTGGCCAAGAATTATTTGATTATTGGTGATGCTTTATACCGTCGAGGGGTTGATTCAATCCTGAGACGCTGCTTGACTTTCGAAGAAGCTGAGGCTGTGCTGAATGATTCCCACAGTGGAGCTTATGGGGGTCATTTATCTGGGCTTGCTACAGCTCAAAAGATTTTGCGTGCTGGATAATTTTGGCCCTCGATTTTCAAATATTGTATGGAGGCGGTCAAAAAGTGTCATCCGTGTCAAGTTTATACTCGAAAAATGCGCGCTCATCCAGCTCCACTTTTTCCAGTCATTACTGTCGGTCCCTTTACAAAGTGGGGTATTGATTATACTACTTGTAACCCGCCTTCGGCTAAAGGTCACAAGTACATTATTGTAGCATTAGACTACTTTACGAAGTGGGTCGAGGCTATGCCTACTTTTGGGAATGATGGTGAGACTGCAGCTCTTTTTCTTTTCAACCAGGTTATTGCTCGTTTTGGTATTCCTAGAGAGATTGTAACTGATCATGGCAGTCATTTTCAGAATAGCATGATGGATGAGTTGGCTCTAAAATTAGGTTTCCGGCAGGAGCATTCATCTCCATATTATCCTCAAGCCAATGGGCAAGTGGAAGCCGTGAATAAATCCTTGAAGACAATTCTTTAAAGGACAATTGATAAAGCTAGATCCAACTAGCATATTATGCTATATCCTGCACTTTGGGCATACAGGACGTCAGTGAAAACTGCAACTGGCTTTACTCCGTTTCAGCTAGTGCACGGGGTGGAATCTGTATTTCCCATTGAATGCGAGATTCCTTCTCTTAAGTTAGTTGTTGAACTTCTTCCTGACACTTCTAGTCTTGAAGAACGGCTCCTTCATCTGGAACATCTCGATGAGTAGCGTCAGGATGCTGCCACGATGAACGAAGTGCATTAAAACCGAGTTAAAGTTCAGTACGATAAGGCGGTCAAACCCAGGGTTTTTTCGGAAGGTGACCTTGTCTTGGTCTATGCCCAAGAAAAAGATGCCCTGGGGGCAGGAAAGTTTAAGTCTATGTGGTATGGCCCCTTCATCGTTAAAAAATTCCTTAAGAAAGGAGCGTATACCTTGGTTGATTTCGAAGGAAACGAGTTGCCGGAGCCCCGAAATGGGCTCTATTTGAAGAAGTATTATGCCTAGGCTTCGGCCTGGCATGTTGCTTTTGTATATAGTAGTTTTGCTTTGTACATATCTGGTTGATTTTCGATCTTTGATGAGTTGGTGATGTTTTTGATCTGCTTTGGTAGGTTGTGTCGGATGTCATGAGTCACTTTGGTTTCACCGATGGTGCTAGTAGACACACCCGGAACTTAGCTTCCGCGGCTTGGGTGCTTCATTATCCTTCCGGTCAGCTGTTAGTATCAAGAGGGGTCTGCATTGGTCCTGCTTCCAATAATATAGCAGAATACACTGCAGTTGTTTATCTACTCTCAGAGGCAATATCTTTGGGTGTTGATTCGTTGGTAGTTTTCTTGGACTCTCAGCTGGTGGTGTCGCAGTTGAACAATACTTATCGGGTTCATGACCCATTTTTATTACGGTTGTTCTTGAGGGTACGTTTGTTACAAAGATCATTTCAATTTTTAACTTTCATTCATATTCCTCGAGCTGACAATTGGTTAGCAGACTCATTAGCTAATCAAGCAATTGATTGGCATATTAATCATTCCATACAGTAAAATTTAATCATAAAAACATCATACATTATGATACATTTATCACATCACATCAAATATCGCTGTATATATATCATCAGAGTGTTCAAAAACTTTACAAAATTTGGATCCATAACGTCATACAAAATTTGGGCTTATGCCCGATCATGTTCAGTCTCAAAAAAGAATATACAGTCATCTGATACATAATATCTATCTACTCCTGAGGTCCCTGCCCAGAAGTCGTGTTCCTATAGAACATGATCACGGTGGCAACTCGGCGGAATAACCGTACCCAGTCTCGGGGCACTCCTACCACCCGTCTCTGGATGGATTCCGGCAGATCTTCCACGGCAGCCATAGGTATTTGGCGAGTTAACCCCTCCAAGTTCCTCTGTACAGCCTAGAGGGTCCTGTCAGAATCCACTGTATCTGCTTCACCCCTGCGATGCTTATGGCACGGGAAACCCTCAGGTCGAACTGGTCCAATATCTGTTTCATGATCATGTTTACATTGTCAGACATTATGAATCCAATCAAAAACATGTTTATTTTCCATTTTTTCATACATATTTGAAAAAATCCAAAAAATTATATAAGTCAAATTTTTTTGCAAACTTACCGACTGTGCCCCATGCTGTGCCTGGTGGAAGAACTAGATCTGGATCTCCATGAAAGTCCATCCCGGCATAGGGATAGTCGTCCACGGTGATGATTTTTTCTCCCCAACAAAGGAAGAACTCATCGTCCCAAGTGGTCCGGGGAACTTCACTTCCCCCTAATCTCTTCATCATGTCTACCCAACGAGCAATTCTTGGGTCCCTTGGGCTGCTGATGGTAGAGATGACTCTAGGTCTCAATGCTGGTATCTTCTCAAAGAAGAATGTAATCAAAATTGTACCATATCCAAAGTGTTTTGTCTTTGCTTGGCGGATTGAGGTCAATTGTTGCTTCATGTTCAGTAATAGGGCTGTGCACCAATTATATACATGAGTCAAGCATTCCACTCCTATGCTCATTTGCGTCCTGGACGCCTGATGTAGGGAGGCAGATCCTACCACTCTGCCAATGGTGAAAAGGAGGATTTTCGTGTGCAAATCCCTTAAATCTTTAATTGCAATCTGAGTTCCAACTTTCTTGTAACCCTCTACGCAGTACACATGGACATAATCTTCCATGGTTAGCCCTCCCAGGGGCTTCCCGTGCAATTCTACTGGTTCCCCCCTCCGGGAGAGTCCAGTGATAAAATATATGTCTTCCACTTCAATGCGTACTGGCATCTGATCTATCATAAAGCAGTCCTCTTCCGGTTCCCAATAATTGACGAGCATTTCTAGCAACCGGACATTGCTTTTCATATTTGGCATTTTGAAAAATTTGAACAATCCGCAATTCCGAAGAATATTTTGCGATGCTCGATCTTGCATGACCTCTTGATCAATTGCGTTGTGTTCATGCTCTCTCCATGAGATTGTCATCCTGTTAAAATTTAATAAATCCTTGATTAGCCACGCTTTTTTCATTTGGGCCTGCGCATACGCGGCTTTCTTTATGCACAGTCGCGTGTATACACGACTTTCCTGTTACCAACCCGCATATGCGCAAACCCGCGTTTTTTAGAAAAGGTTTCTGTGGTGAAAATCACTAAATTTTAATTTATAAACGGACAAAATGATTTGCAAGTATGATTGAGGAGCTTACTTGTCAAATTCGGTACGATTCGACGGTCGGTTGTTCCTGATTTGACGAAAGAAGTTTTTTGCTCCAGAGCACTTTTTTCCAAATCAGTAATGTAATAATGAACCAAATATGAGGTAATTTGTCTATTTATGCCTAAAAAGTTGAAAATTTTCGCAAAAATTTGTTATGCTTATTCTTTCGATCTATCTTAAGTTGCATAACCCGGATGCTTGGAAGTGCCCAGTTTGGTATGTTTTCAGGTACATTTTGACGAATTTGAGATTTTTCCCGGTTTTTGATCCATGATTACTGACTCGTCACGGCAAGTATATGATCTTCACTAGCATATAGGTTAGGGAAATCACTTTCCACTACATCTTGCATACTAGCCTTTATACTGATCACTTGCCATAGGGTCGATCCCATCAGGTCATGACTATTACACCCATTTCACTCGCCGATTATTTAAGCATGACTTGGTGGTTGAGCCTTCCTTTACATGGGCTTCCTAGTTAGTTCCTCGGTATCACTTGTTGCCCATGTTGCGTTTTATGTAGGCTCAGGAGTCCTCTTTAGTCCCGCCATGACTTATGTGTTGAAGCTTCATTCTTCTTCTTCCTCACTATCATTTTTCTGGTGATTACCCTAGAGGCTCCCTGGTGTCGTTAAGTTGTATTACTGCATTACATATTGGCTACTTGTTTATCCGGGCCTTTAGCTGGCTTCATTTGGACTCGATGTTTAAGCCAAATTTTGACCTTGACTATTTGTACAAGTTAACCATTGCATGCACTTAGCTATCGCGACTTGACACCCTTTTACCCATGGATGGAACATTCCTTTGAGTATCGCTTACCAGTTTCCGCCACCTTGCATTGAGCATAGGATTGTTCCAATCCCAGGAACTAGTGCATCTGATTTTTGATACTCATTCTATCCATTGTACCATAGCATTCTTTTATTCTTTTTCAGGCTTATTATATGAAAAAGACAAAAAAATCAAATATAACAAAAAGAGCGGGAATGGGATGTATCTTCGTTGTTTTGATGGCAGTACAGAGTCAGTTCGTCGCCCTTGAACAAAGCACATATACTTATATATATTTTCTACATTTGGGATGGTTTTAGTTTTTTACCTAGGTTCAGCCTTTACCTTGTTTCACTTGTCAGTCCTCCCCCAGTTGGTTATCTCTTCCAACCATATGGAGAGTTTGTTCTGCCTCCTCCATAATAGACTTATACAGTGTCACTTTTTACTACCATGGTCATCATGAGTCGTGCTTTTTTTCAAGGGAAGTCTAACCAGAGTCGGCCATTCTGCGGTGTCTCTTGACTCATTATTCAGTCGGCCTTCCCGGTCTTGTCAGTATCTTGTTCTATCACATCAGATGTTTTGGTCTTCTGCTCGTGCTAGTTTGAGAAGGTCCCCATTGACTTCTTGCTGGCGGGTTTGTCTCTAATCGACTACGACACATTGCTCTGAGAGCAAACCTAGAGCCGCACCCTGGCCCTATTTCCATCATTGATAGGTGACCTTGTGCTCAGCATTTGATCATCATTATGGGTCTTTGAGTGAGTGGTTTCCCCTGTGTTCGATGTCAACACGCATTATCACACTTGGGATTCGTGCAGTACCTTGATTTCCATTTGACCCTATCGGTGGATTTATCGCCTCTGTGTCAACTTTCATTATTGGTTGGTTCATAAGGTTTCTTCCGTGCGCTAGCTTCATCTTGTGCATGTCGGAAACGTACTTCGGTTTTGGTTCTGTCACTCTACTTCGTCAGATTCCTTCCAAATCTTGGCCTGCGGGTTACACTCGCGCTGGACTGATGTGGGATGCCTTAATGCCTTGCTTCCAGCAGATCTTTTCCCATCGACTCCGACTCATTGCTTTGGGAATAAGGTCTAGATTCTTTTTGTCAGCACCTTAGGGTTTGCAGTCATCAGTGGTAGACTCTTCGCCATCGACAGTGGGGATTCATCATTACCTCCTGATTGGTAGATTCTTTCAAGTGTTTGACTTCAACTCATTCATTCGCACTTGTCAGATTGTACTGAGGCACCTTGACACTCATTTTCATTATTGGTGGGTTGTCTCGTGTTGGTTAATGGTATACATCATTGACCAGTAATCCAACGATTTCTCACATGGTCGACTTCAGCTCATTTATTCCCATTATGTAGAATTGTGCCATAGTGATCGGTGAAGACCTCGGGTTGCATCAACATTTCTCGGTTCACTTTTGACAGTCCATTCAGCTTCTGCCAGTGATGCCGTTCACCCTTATATGTTGCAGTTCAGTACAACAACATCCTATATGTTGGCTCCCGAGTTGCGTGATAGTACCGTTTGTTCCACCCTTTATGACTTGGTACTTGGAGATTCAATTACTTATATGATCAGACATCCAATTGCACCCTCCTTGATCAGCTTTCTATATGTGATACTTGGACATTGATTCAGACTTATATTTCCGGGCCATGCTCAGATGATTCATTGTGTACTTTCAGTTCAGCTATACTTGTATACATGTTGGATCTATTCAGTACTTTCTATATGATGTATTTTTGACTGAGCATGGGTATGCCCGCCTTAGCATGAGTTGACTCTCTGTTTTCTTTCATTGGTTTTTGGCAGGCTGAAATCTCGTGAAGTCCTCTCTTGTCCTTGCGAAGTTCTTTCTATGTGCATAATACATTTCGGCCATCATGTACCCCTTCTGACCTCATATATTAGGGGGCATCTGTTATAGCATCATTTCTCACCTTCATATGATTCATGATTGCTTTTATGGCTTTGGGCACCCATTCCTACAGACTTGGACAAAATTCACTAAAAAACAGTGTTAAAACCCCCATACGCGATTATGCCCAGACTTTTCCGCGTGTATACGCGAGTCCACATGTACTTTTCCATGTATGCCATTAAAATCATTAAAAAATATATAAAAAATCCCTATATTCGGGCTGGGTTGATGGTTACTATGGTAGTTCAACCACCCCAGCACGTGGCCAACTGTTTCCAACTGTTGAAACTACTTTGAGGGAGTATAAAAGCCCCTCATGTGTATGGCCTAAGGGAGAGAGAGAAATTATTGATATTATAATCTGTTGGAATTCCCTATCCAAGTCTGAATTCCCGTGCCTCCTGCACTTCCCAGTTCATTACAGGAAACCTTTGTTTCCTGGAGATGCTCATCTCGTTATATGTCATCTCATATGCACCAGTTTGGAAGGAATCTTAGCGAGGCAAGGGTGGGACGGATCCGAACGACAGTCTGCTCGAAGATCGTGGAAGGATTCAGGTGATCTCTCCACTCGTTATTTTTGTACATGCTATTTATAATACAGAAGAACCATCTTGTTCCCGAGATATACGTGTTAGTGTCCGCTTGCATATATGAGAATATTGTTATTTAGGCATTTATTATGATTTATCTAATGTTTCATATGGATTTCACTAACATTTAGAGTAGATATATGCTGTACAACCAGTTCTTCGTGCTTGTTTCTTCTTGTCTTTCAGGTTAAGAAGGAAGAAGGGTTGCTGGGGGTTTGGACCCCACGGGATCTTCTTCAACCGTAGGACCTACGGGTAACTTCCTCAATCTACTCTATTTAGTTTTTCATGAACATTTATGGTTGTGTGAGTCCTTCTTAAGTAGCATGCCCTGCTTTGTGGAGGTTTAAACCCAACAAACCTCTAGGGTGATTTTCCCCGAAACAGGAGGGTATGCATTGATTGCAGGGAATTGAACAAAGCAACTTTGAAGGATCACTTTCCTTTGCCCTTTATCGATTAGGTATTAGATACATTAGCAGGCAAAAAGTACTTTTCATTTTTGGATGGTTTTAATGGCTATAATCAAATTCAGATAGCACCTGAAGATCAAGATAAGACCACATTTACCTGTCCATGGGGGAATTTTGCCTATCGAGTGCTTCCTTTTGGGTTATGTAATGCACCCGCAACATTCCAAAGAGCAGTACTAGGAATTTTTTATGATGTAATCCATGATTGTGTAGAGGTTTATATGGATAATTTTACAGTTTATGGTAATTCATTTGAAGAGGCATTAGAAAATTTGGAAAAATTCCTTATAAGATGTAAAGAAACAAACCTTTCATTAAGCCATGAAAAATGCTTTATGATGTTTACTTAAGGTATTTTTTTGGGGCATCATATTTCAGGAGATGGGATTAAGGTTGATAGATCAAAAGTTGAAGTCATCTCCAAGTTTCCTATTCCAAATTGTCAAAGAGATGTTAAAATTTTTCTAGGATTTACTGGATACTATAGAAGATTTATAGAAAACTTCACTAAAATAGCATCTCCACTCTTCAAACTGCTTACAAAAGACTGTGAATTCAAATGGGATCCTGATTGTCAATCATCCTTTGAAACTTTGAAAACAAGAATATCTGAAGCACCTATCTTGAGAGGACCAAATTGGAAACTCCCTTTCCATATTTCTATAGATGCTTCAGATACATCTCTAGGAGCTGTGTTGGGTAAAAAGGATTTAGTCCCTTATGCCATTTACTATACCAGTAAAAATTTGACTCCCACTGAGTTGAACTATACTGTAACTGAAAAAGAGTTTTTAGCTGTTGTTCATGCAATCAATAAGTTTAGACATTATATAACAGGCTATGAAAATTTTATTCATACTGATCATTCTACGATTAGATATCTAATGAACAAACCTGTTACTAATGGCAGAGTGACAATATGGCTCCTACTTTTGCAAGAATTCAATATTACTATGTTGGATAGACCAGGGAAACAAAATATAGTAGCTGATTTCTTGTCTAGGATTCAGAATATTAAAGAAGATTCTCCTGTAGAGGATAAGTTTCCTGATGAATAATTGTTTGCAGTAACTACTAAGACCCCTTGGTATGCAGATATTGCTAACTATTTGGCTACAGGGAAACTTCCTCCACATTTATTTCCAAGTGAAAGAAGAAAGATTATTCAGGAAAGTTCAAAATATTCATGGATTTCTAACGAATTGTTTAAAACAGGGCCAGATATTGTGATCAGAAGATGTGTCAGGGAGGATGAAATACCTGATATCCTCAAGGCATGTCATGATGAACCATGAGGCGGACACTTTGCTGACAAAAGGACAGCCTATAAAATCCTCTCTTTAGGATATTGTTGGCCTTCCCTCTTCAAAGATGCAAAACAATATGTCAAAAGGTGTGACAGCTGCCAAAGAGTAGGGAAACCTACCCTTTCAAATGAAATGCCATTGCAACCACAAGTACTCATCGAACCCTTTGAAAAATTGGCTTTAGATTTCATTGGACCTATTAATCCACCATCTAAGAAAAAGAAGTATATATTGGTTTGTACTGATTATGTTACTAAATGGGTGGAAGCCAAAGCATTAGTGTCTGCTACTGAAAATTTAGTTGTTAATTTTCTTTATGAGGATATTTTTACTCGCTTTGGTGTTCCAAGAGAAATTGTGACAGATCAGGGAAGCCAATTCACATCCAACCTGGTGGAGAAGCTGATGGAAGAATACAAAATCAAGCACAAAAGATCTACTCCTTACCATCCGCAAGCAAATGGTCAAGTTGAGTCTACAAACAAAGTTCTCGAAAGTATCATCAACAAAATTGTTCATCTACACAGAAGAGATTGGGCAGAAAGGCTTCCTGAAGCCTTGTGGGCCTACAGAACTACATGGAGAAATACAACAGGACATTCTCCCTATGAACCTGCTTATGGGAAAGAAGTCCTGCTCCCCATTGAGTTCCAAGTCAAAACCTTCAAGATGGAAGTTCAGTTGGGGATGGATCTATCAGAAGCCCAAAAGCATAGAATGGAGTAGTTGAATGAGCTAGATGAGATCAGACAAGAGGAAATTCTAAGAACTGATCTAGTTCAATATCAAAGAGCTAAATGGCATGAAAAATACATCAAAGAGAAGAAGTTTCAAGAAGGAGATTGGGCATTGCTATTTGATTCCAAGTTTAAAGATTTTAAAGGAAAATTTCAGACTCATTGGCTTGGGCCATATGATATTGACAAGATCTTTAGCAATGGAGTGGTAAGAATCAAGACCATTGATGAATCTCAAACTCCTCTTATTGTGAATGGCCACAGATTAAAGATCTATCATAAGCCACTCTCAAAAGAGGAATTTGTCAAAATGTTTCAAGATAATTCTGCAATAAGGCTGGTGAAGAAGAATCCTTCTTATCCACCAGCCTAGCCTTTGTTCTTTTCAGTTTCAAAAAAAATAAATTGTATAAGCATGAAAACCAATCATTGATTGGCAGTCCTATACAGAAAATGTAGGGTGAAAATCAGGAACACCTGACACCCTATATTTTCCAAAAAAATTCCCTCTCTCTCTCATTTCACAAGTTTTATGACAACCCACTCCATTTCATTCCACTTCATTCCACTCCACTTCATTTCATTTCACTCCATTTCATCTATTTCATTTCATTTCACCAATAAAAATTTTCTTTCATGACCATTTTCATTCAGTCAGTTATCATCTATCCATCTCCATTCACCCAAATAATTGCTGTGTCAATTTCCGTAGCTGACACCAGTTTCCGCAGCCAGAAGCAGTTTCTGCAGCCACCACTCTGTTTTTCAAAAATTTACAGTCAGATGTTAGTTCAACAATCATGAAATCAAATGCATGTATGAGGACATATTATGAAGACATGAGGCATTCAAAAGCATCAACGAGGAGCAACTGATTGAAGACTAATGAAAAATGGCAAGAATTCCAAGGTATGAGTAGAAATTTATTTCAAATGGCATTCAAGCACATTTTTACATAGTTATAAACCATAGCTCCATTATAAGTAATGATTGCGTTGATAACTCCATAACCATTCCACGATCTTATACGATTCCCCCACAATCCTTGCATTCATTTTTAAATGGCCTCATAATCAGGCCTCCGGTCTTCACTCGTGTTTGGCTATACTTTGATATTCCACCTGTAATTAAGGAACGTGGTTAATTTGACTACGGCTTCTCTCAGCCGCACAAAATTCGTAGCCATTTCATAAACGTGCTTGCGTATACTCTGCAGCCACCCAATTTTAAATACTGTCGGATGCACTTTACTACCCCTACTATTCTATTGACATCACGGCTGCATTTCCACCGTGTTCACATAAGCCTTCACCCCATTTTGTTCTCTGTTCTGCTTCATTCCGTGAACCTATTCTCTGATATCCACTTATAGTCACTGGTCTCCTTTATAAACCCTGTTCATTTCCGCTAATTCAGCCGTCTTACCTCCGCTAAACCCTCCTCACGCAGATGAGTTTTAAAGAACAGAAGGAAGGATGGGTCGGTTGTTAATGAGGGCAGAACCAAAGGGACCCAAATTTATGGAAGGATACCCGCAAGTCAAAGACATATTGAAAAAGGAAAAATGGCTTCGGTTTATTCAAAAGTTTAAAGGTTACAATAAGGAGGTAACAAAAGCTTTTGCGAGGTCTTTCAACGGTCTCGAGGTGGAAATTGGGGACCTCAAATTTACAGTGACTGAGGCATCCATAGCAGTTGCTACAAAACTCCCTCAAGAAGGTGAACGCTGGTTCAAGAACAAGAGCATTGGCGAAGAAGCCTGGAGAGTGATCCTACGTAACCCAGGTATGGATGTCACCATTTTCAAAAAGGGAATTCCTGTCCATGCTTTAAAAGAAGAGTGGACCAGTTTACTATTTATTATTCAAAATTTTATCACCTGTGAGGGACGTTTTGGATCAATGTACATGTATCATACCCGACTATTGATGAATTTCCTAGAAACCCAGACCCTCAATCTGCCATAATTTTTACTAACAAGTTTGAAAAAGATGTCTGTAACTGTCCAAAAGCATCTGGGGGACGTAGAACCACATTTGTATCACCATGGTCTCGTGAAAATCTTGATAGAAAAACAATTAAAAGAGAAAAATGACACCTGGGAGCAGTTTTTAATTAGAAATTTCTTTGAAGAACCCCAAGAAACCCCTGAAGGCAGTACATCAAAAAGAAGTAGAAGAAAGAGAACATGTGATAAAAATCAAAGCACTCCTACTAACATAGTTGAAAGAACTAGTAGAGAAGAAAGACTGTCTAAAAGGAGGAAGGAAAAGACTGAGGGTAAAAAGCCAACAAAATCAAAAGAGAAAAGAAGCATTGAGGTTGTGCATCAAACCCATTCCTCAGAAGAAGACCATCAAGTATTGTCTGAGAGACTAGTTCACCTTCAGGAACAGTCAGCTATGGCCAAAAAGAAAGGAAAAGAAAAACAGAAGGAAAAAGACAATAGTCCACAGCATGTAAGAAGAAGCACCAGGCTTAAAGGAAAGTGGAGGAAAGCACAAACAAAAGGACCTCATTTTATTTATTTGGAAGGAGGAACACCTGAACAAACTCTAGTTGGCCGTATTCCACCTCATTCTTAGCCAAACGTTGAAACTAGTCCTCAAGATGTTGACATGAGTCCTTTTCGGCCAGATTTTGAAGTCAATTCTCCTTCACAGCATTTTGGGGACAGCCCAAGGAAAACGACACCTGAGATATATCCAAAGCAGCAAGAGGTGTATGATTACATAGAATCCTTAGAAAGAATAGCCACGGGTCCCGGCACTTCATCCACTCAGCCTCACACAGCACAAGAAGCTCTAGTCCAATCGTTGAAACAAGAAGTCTTTGAGTTGGAGGTTTTAAATAGACATATTAAAAATGAAAATGAAGCATTAAAGGAGAAAAGTAGATTGGAAAAGATCATTCATGACAACACTATGCTACATCTGGGACTGTGGCACAAAAAGAATAGGAAATTGAAGAAGAAATGCAAAAAGATAAGTAGAGCACTGATTAATCTCAAATTCAGATGCTTGATGAAGAAGTCCAGGATGTTAGTAGCACCAAGAAAGAGGAGAAGATGACTGGATGTACTGGCAGAGGTATCAGGGCATATGAATTGAAGGAGGATGATCAAAATTTTGGTTGCATGGGGACATGCAACACCTTCACAGTGGGGGTATGTTGAGTCCCAAACTTGCATCTTTCCTATACACCTTTCTAGAATTTTTCCATTTACCTGGACCTCCTAATTCATCAACATCATTGCATATTAATCATAAAAGAGAATTTAAAGTGGTTTTTAACTATGTTTTGTGTCTGCTGTTTGAATTAGATTTTTGCTCATTGAGTTGCGGAATCTTGTCACTTTCCGTAGCTGCTTCAACTTTCCGTAGCCATTTTGTTAAAGTCTATATTGTAGGTGTCTTCAGGAAAATCAAGCCACATGGGCAAGTTGGAAATGACATGGATATGGACTGAGTCCTATTGGCTCAGTCGAATTCACCAAAGAAGGTCGTGGTCAAAGGTAGTCAAGCGGTGGTCAACCTAAAGAGTCCTACGGTGACAGACCTCCGTTTTCACCACATGAAGGCTTGCGTGGTCATTCCTAAATCTCAGGGGACATATCAACACCTGTGAACTACTCCATAAGCCAAATCCAATGACCACCCTCCATAGACTTAATCTTCACAGCAGCCATAATGCTAGATTTCTGGACGTGGTTGTTCACGTATCTTTTATCAGCGCAGATTTTAGGAAAGTAGTTATGTCATCCTCTGTTATAAACAATGCGTTCTCATACGCATAGTAGCTAGCTTTTGTAATGTAATTTTGCTGTAAATAAATCCCACTGTGCTGTGACATTATTTCCTTGTTATGACTGTGTTTTTAATACATGAGAAGACTCTGTTCATAAGCATAATTCGTGGTTGATAGCTGTTCCCCAAGGATTGTGCAGAGGGCCCCTGCACATGCCGAGGTTTTGTTTATTGTTGTATAGTTTCATGCTTTATTTCCTTATGTTCATTATGCCATAGTTATTCACGTGTATATATTACATCTCTTATGGTATTAAAGTTTTATTTTTGTCGATAATTCTTCATGCTTTATACTGCTGTTAACTGATCAGTGTTTTTGTTCCAGATTACAGTAGGCAGCCCGGGCATTTGCACATAGTTTTACAATGACTAATGACATGGAATCAGTCTTGTCCTTCTGCTGATTTATTTTTCTTAGCTTTTAATTCCAGCACTGCTTTATTTATTTCAGTTTTGTGCATTTTCTTTATTAGTTAGATTAGATATTAAATTACTCATGTCATTATCAGTTACCTCCGAAAGCCATAGCGAGACTAATGGTGAGGGATTAAAGTATGAGTGTGTAGTTTGATATTAGTTTATTTTTCTGCAAGTTAGATATTAAATTTCTCATGTCATTATCAGTTACCTCCGAAAGCCATAGCGAGACTAATGGTGAGGGATTTAAGTATGAGTGTGTAATTTGATATTAGTTTATTTTTCTGCAAATTAGATATCAGATTGCTCAAGTTGTTTATGATTACCTCTGAAAGCCATAGCGAGACTAATGGTGAGGGGTCAGAATATGAGTTGATGTAATTTGATTTTAGCTTTACTTTGCTTGCAATTCTTGGATTTCTTTGAGCACAGTTTCTTTTGTATTTAGACAGCAGCGAGGGTAATGGGTTTCATGATCAATAGTTCACTGTTTGTTTGACTAGTATAGTGGCACATTTTCATATTTTTTTAGGAATTAATTTTGTCATTGCATGTTTTAAAACCCTTTTGAAGTTTGAAGTTTGGGAAATCATTATAAAGGACATCATTGCCTTGAACATTTATATCCATACTTGTCTTTTAGAATTTCCATCTCACATTAGGAAACCAACCAAGATAAAAACCCCCAAGATAAATAAAAACCAAAAAACGACAAAAAGTAAGAGATAGGTTATCTTGCACATATAGTGCGCCACACTTCGTCAGCTTACGAATCCCGGATTGAAAAATTAATGTAGCAATTTAGGACACACTAAATTGACCAAACACTAACTCGTGAATGATAATTAACTTGATTAACCCATGCTAGCTGACGACTGCTTGGGGGTTTTTAGCCTTTCTAATTTGAACAACAGTATCATGTAATACATAATTCAAGAAACAAGGAAGATTAACTGAAATATTTTGTTTAAGAACAACTAATAATTTGAATTGACGGGGTTTTAACATGTCTTGGCATCCATCACATGTGATGTATCTCTAAACGAATGTTGCCAATTCCTGCCATGGTTATTGTAGGGAGGCAGGGTTAATCCCCCTTCCTTTCCATTCCAATGGTTCTCCTGGATCCTGGTATGTTGTGATTGCCTCTCATAGAAGAAGGTGTTTCTTGGCCCATATTTCTCCCTCTGCTGGTATTCGTGAGACTTCAGCAATGATATCTTCTATGACTGGTATAATCCTTCCCATGGGTCTGGTATGTCCCAGTAAATGCCCCTTTCAGTCAATCTCTGTGCTAGAAATAATATGTTCTCACAGATCTAGAGCGGTTGGAAACCAGCCAACTCGCTGAAGAATGGTGTGAGCTGTGTCTGAGATTGGGAAGGTCAAAGGTTAATTTCAAAGAGAGTTTCCTCCCATGGCTGATGTGTTTTCTGAGCTAATTTCTCCCTCTGTCTGCATTTCTTTTCGACCCTATTGGTTAGAATAAACACTACATGTGAGAGAAAAAAGAAATTGTAGCCTTCTATCGTAAATGTATGTAACTTCATATCATAATTGCATTGATATTTTGGTCTTATTAGTGTATCCAAAGGAACTTGTGCAAGGAATTCACATGCTTAATATTTATGGATATTTACACCCCCTCTCTCGAAATAAGGGCATCCAAGTCCTTAAGTACAAGAGAGATTGGATCAATCATGAATGCATATGGGGGGAAATGTCAGAAATCAGTAATCATAGTGTGTACAAGAGAACAGTGTCGGTGGCCTTGGAGCTCAAGAAAAGAGGAGTGATTGGAAAAATTATGAATTCATGCGGTGAAAAGGTCAGAATTGGAATTTATCATAAGTGTATCTCATGTGGAAATGACCAAAGAAAGGGAGAATGAAATACAACAATTATTATGATAGGATGTCCTCATTTAATGGTATTGCATGACGGAAGCATGACATTGATGGATAATGATTGGTGCCATCATCTTATAATTAGAACATGAAAGAATAGTTCATTCATAGTTACTTATGCGAGTAAATAATACTATCACTTATTCAAGTAGTGTATTTATCTTTGAAATGAATGAAAATAGGAGATAAGGTATATATAAGAGTAATTGGCTATCATTAGAAGAATACTCTCATACCACAAGCAGAGCCATTGCTACCAGAAGGCATTCATATCCTCGATAGGGTTTCTATTTTAACCTGAAAAATGAGCCAAAATCCTTTATGTAAAAGTAGATATTTTTCCAATTTTATGGAGAGATCACAATGCTAGTGTGGTGGCCAGATAGTCAAGGTGCCACTCATTGGATTTATAACAGAGTGATCAGGTCTACTCGTGATGATACCTCTTGTCCTTCAAGCAGTTGGAGTTGTTGAGATGGTCATTACCATGGTGTGTTGAAAAGTGTGGGCATGTCACCTACGATACCCTTATGATCATGGTAGGCTAGCTCGTGATGAGACCCCATATTATCTCTTAAAATTTTTCATATAGGCATAGTAATTTTTTTTGAAAAGTAGGCATTTTGCATTGTTTTATGAAGAGACCACTATGCTAGTGTGGTAGCCAGATAGTCACAGTGCCATTCACTGGGATTGTAACAGAGTGATCAGGTTAGCTAGTGATGATACATCATGTCCTTCAAGCAGTTGGAGTTGTCGAGAAGGTTATTACCCTAGTGCGTTGCCCATTTTGAGCATGTCACCTGCTAAAACCTTATGATCATGGTAGGCTGGCTTGTGATGAGACCCTCTATTCTCTCTTTTTAAAATTTTTTGCATGTAAACATAATATTTATTCTTTATACATGAAGGGAGGCTCATTGACTCCTTAAGAGTTAGGGATGGTGTGAGAAGTAAAAATAATGCCAATACAATTAATACTCATTATTCCTAATTCTTTATGTCAAAAAGGAAATACTACTCGAGAGTATAAAAAGATATACCGCTATAAGACTATGAATTATGTGATAACATGTTTGAGCGGGGGATTTCTAGCCCTTCATTGCATATATGTACCATGTCAACTTCCAGAGTAGATATTTCCATTAAAGTTCCAAAGGATCATCATATTAGTAATATTACTGCTTTTCTCCTTTTTAGGTGCCAATTCCTACTAAGAAATGTCTTTTACAGTTAGGGTGTGGGATGAGGATTGGGTTTTGTGAGAATAGATCATCAAAAAAGAAGAAGGATCATGCTTAAGAAAAACGAAAAGGAAAAAAAAATTAGTTGTTCAATCTGATTGAATAGCAGAAATGACACACGGTTGTTTAGTCCGATTGAACAACAACGAAAAAACAACACACGACTGTTCAATCCGATTGAACAACAGTTGTTCAATTGGATTGAATAGCAGCTATTCAAATATTTGAACAACAATAATAAAAATGCAAAAGGACCAGGTTGTTCAATCCGATTGAACATCAGTTGTTCAATTGGATTGAACAGCAAAAATAAAAACACAAAAGGAAAAATTTGTTCAATCCAATTGAACAACAGTTTTTCAATTGGATTGAACAATAGCCATTCAAATATTTGAACAACAAAAATAAAAATGCAAAAGGACATTGTTGTTAAATCCAATTGAACAGTAGTTGTTCCATTGGATTGAACAAAAAACGTTCAAATATTTGAACAACAAAAATAAAAACACAAAAGGACATAGATGTTCAATCCAATTGAACAACAGCTATTCAATTGGATTGAACATCAGTCGTTCAAATATTTGAACAACAAAAATAAACAACAAGAAAAAGGACGATGAAGG
This sequence comes from Pinus albicaulis, assembly GCA_034641835.2. Lineage (NCBI taxonomy): Eukaryota > Viridiplantae > Streptophyta > Pinopsida > Pinales > Pinaceae > Pinus > Pinus albicaulis. Next base: position 99,595,479 of record CM076580.1, on the reverse strand, counting down.
AGAAGGATATGACTGTGAGTATGAATAATGTACAATAAGAAATTAAAAATTACAGGGAAATTATATACAATATTTACAAAAGGAAGTAGCAAGCTCTCATGTGCTTAAAGTTATGGGGTTATCACCCATTTCTGTTAAAATTTGGATAGTGGGATCGTTATGTACCTACTGACAGAAAGACTCCCTTGTAAGAGGTTTTTGATAGAGGTGCACTCTGTGCCCATTGACTCGGAATGTAGAACCAGACCTGTCTATGGTAGACAAGGTGAGGGTACCATTATTGTGTACTTCCTGAATTTCATATGGACTGAGCCACCTTGTTTGTAAATTTCCCGAAAAATCTTGGAATCTGGAGTCATAGAGAAGTGCCCAATCTCCTCTCTGGAATGTCTTCGTTTTTATGAGTTTGTCATGCCACTTAGCTCAATGCTGTTGGATGATTGTAGTGTGCTGCAGAGCTAGTAGTCGTATTTCATCTAATTCTTTTATTTTTTGGATTCTTCTAATCTGGGCCTCCGTCAAGTCTAGCCCTACCTCCTGGGCTTAGAGTCTTTATCTTGAATTCGAAAGGAAAAATAGGCTCGTTTCCAAATACCAGATGATACGGGGAATATCGAGTGGTGTTTTGCCATGTTGTGCAGTAAGCCCATAAGGCCCATGGTAGTCTAGTAACACAATCTTGACGATGTGTTGATACTATTTTAGTGAGAATTTCCTCAAGGCGTTTGTTGGTACTTTCAACCTGCCCATTTTCCTACGGGTGGTAGGGAGACGTGACTCTATGGATGATATGGTGATTCTTCGGGGTGGCTATAATTTTATTACCCACAAAATGTGCCCCTCCATTGGTTATCACTTCCCGTGGTAAGCCATATCGCACAAATATCTCATTAAAGAAAATTAATCAGAGATTCTTCCGTAGCTCTTGATAAGGCCACTATTTCTACCCACTTTGTTACATAATATGTGGCAACTAGTATGTATATTTTCTGATTTGATGGCGGGTTGAATGGCACAACAAATTCCAGTGCCCATTGTTCAAACAGTTCTACTACCAATTGTGGTTGTAATGGAATTTCATCATCTTGGCCCAGGCGGCCCATTCTTTGGCAACTATCGCAGGCTTGGACATATTTTTTTTCATATTTAAAAATTGTAGGCCATAATAACCCAATTGCAATACTTTGTGCCCCATTCCGAGATCTGCAAAATGGCCACCATAAGGTTCATCATGACATGCCCGTAGAATTTCATAAATTTCATCTTCTCGGATGAATCTGCATATATGCATATCAGCACCCTTGTGAAAGAGGTATCCACCGATCCAGGAGAATCTAGCACTGCACTGAGCAATAAGCTTTTGTTCCCTTGATGTTAAAAGCCTAGGCAGCTTTCCTACTTCCAGGTAGTTTGCTACATCTGTGTACCATGGTTTTTTTACTACTAAAATGAACATATGTTTTTCGGAAAACTGATCGTTCACCGCTAGTGTATCATCTATTTTAGGAACTCTGAGTAGGAAGTCTGCAACCATGTTCTCCTTCCCTGGACGTTGTTTGATAGTTATATCTAGTTCCTGCAAAAGAAAAAACCAACGAGTGATTCTCCCATTTGTAATTGGTTTATTGGCTAGATATCTAATGGCAGAGTGATCATTATACAAGAGTACTTGATAGCCAGTTATATAATGTCTAAAATTATTGATAGCATAAATGAGAGCCAATAACTCTTTTTCAGTCACTGTATAGTTTAATTCACCAAGAGTGATATTTTTGCTAATATAATCAATAGAATAGGGATTTTTGTCTTATTCTTGACCAATAATTGCCCCTATCGTTGTGTCAGATGCATCCAAAGAAATGTGAAAGGGTATCTTCCAGTTAGGACCGCATGATATTGGTGCTTTCGAGACCAGTTTCTTTAAATTTGTAAAAGTCGTGTCATATTTATTAGACCAATGGAATTCAACATTTCCAGTTAATGCATACAAGGGTGCAACAATTTGTGAAAAAATATTTATAAACTTGCAATAGTACCCAGCGTATCCAAGAAAATTGCGTACCTCTATCTGCATACAAGGTGTGGCTAATAAATGGATTACTACTATTTTTTCTGGATCTACCTGTATTCCAGCTGTAGAGATGTAGTGTCCTAGGATTACTCCTTCGGTCATCAAAATGTGGCATTTTTCATTGCTTAAACATAATATGGTAGAAATACATCATTCCAATACCTTTTCTAGTGTTTCTAATGCTTGATCAAAGTCATCTCCATATGGGGTAAAGTTTTCCATGTAAATTTCAAGTCCTTCATTTATTAAATTAGAAAAAATGCTGAGTATGGCTCTTTGGAAGGTTGCTGGGGCATTTCCTAGTCCAAATGGTAATACCCTGTAGGTAAATGTACCCCATGGACAGGTAAATGTTTTTTATCTTGGTCTTCGGGGGCTATTTGGATTTGATTGTAACCATTGAACCCGTCAAGAAAGGAAAAGAACCGTTTCCCTGCCAATATATCGAGGACTTGGTCAATAAAAGGAAGGGGGAAGTGGTCCCTTTTTGTTGCTTTATTCAGTTATCTGTAATCCACAAAGATTCTCCATTTCCCATTATTCTTAGGAACAACTACCAGGGGAGAGACACATTTGTTGTCTGAGATAGGATAAATGAAGTTTACATCCAATAGCTTTTGTAATTCATATTTTACAATGTCTTTTAGATGTGGGTTTAGCCTTCGTTGAGGTTTTCGAATAGGCTGAGCCTCCTTGTCAGTATAGATGTGATGTGTGCATAGCTCAGGGTCTATACCCTTCATGTCTGGGTAGTCCCAAGCAAATTCTCCTTGATACTTCTATAGAACCTTTATGAGCCTTTGCTTTTGGTCACTATCCATACTTCCATTGATATTTAAAATTTTCCCTAGCTTAATTTCAATTGGTATGTTGTTGCGCACAACGGTTGTGGGTATGTGTTGATTATCAATGTCTACCAAGGGGTCTTCTTGTGGTTCATCATCAAGAACTGTTTTTAACATTTGGCATTTTAAGTTTCCAGGTGTAGATGGCTGATTCATGAAGTTATTGATTACATCATATTCAGTTTGATCTTTGAATTCAAGAGCTTCAACTATTGTCAGTGGTGAACAGATATTTTTTTCCCTATATGTTATGTGGATGTCTGTGAATATTTACCATGGGTAGACTTGGTTTGGAAGGTGGGTAAATGATAATGTTTTTTTATGGAAAATCCTATAGAAATGGTCATGATGCCTGTTCGACAACCTATGTAAGCATCAGTTGTTGCCAACCAAGGTCGACCAAGTATCAAGCGGTGTCCAACCATCCTACTTTTTGGCTTAATAACTAAAAAGTCAGCTGGATACTCCCATGATTCCACAGTAACCAGGATGTCTTGTAATATTCCTTCTGGTCTAATAACAGATCTGTCAGCAAGTTTCAGCAAAGTAGTTGTGGGTTCTAATGTTGTTATGCCTAACTTCTCGCAGGTCTCTGCATTTAAGATGTTAATGGCTGCCCCTAAGTCAACCAATGTGTTTGGAAAGGAGTGGCCATAGATTTTCACAGTTACTATGGGGTTCCCTGGATCCTCATGTTTCACGAGTGTTTCCTTACCCAACAGTAAGTCATATAATGCCCCTACCACATGAAAAATGGGTACGATTTTTGGTTTCCTCACCTATTTCTTTCCGCACGGTTCCTTAATTGTCTTGGCATAGATAGGAATTTCTTGTATAGCCTGCAAAAGAGAAATTTTAATGCAAAGGTTCTTTAATTCTCCTAGGATATCAAAATCTAGAGAGACTATCAATCTAGGCAATGTTAATATTTCAGGGAATGGAGGGGGAGAGATCATAAGGTTTTCAGGTTTACCTTGATCAACTATTTCCCTTCCCTGCTCTACCTCTGTTTTAGTCATAGTTGTTTGTCAAGGCTCTGTTAGAGTTCCATATTCAAGTTGTGGTAGGTTCTTCCCTTCTGATGGTGAAATAAAACATCATGATATTAGCCTTAGTTCATTGCATTGCTTCTATACAGTTTCAGGGTTTGGGTGTTCTACAATCTGAATTAGCTGAACTGGCTTGTTGTTAGGATTAGGATTGGGTTGAGTCGACAATTTAGGTCGTATGATAGGCTGAGGGTTGTGCTAGAATGGGTATGGAGTTGGTAATGTAGGTTTATTTTGAACTCCTATCCCCATCAGTAGGTTGGTCATTCCTAGAGGTCACTACTAGTTCTAAGGCCTATTTGTGGTTTTTGAAGGGGAGGCCAACCACTGGGATTGATAGGGAGTGTTTTTCCAATAAGGGGGAGAACAAGGAAAACTTGGAAAATTATTTCTTGAAGAGGATTTTGTTGGCCAAGGCAGCATAGGAAATGATTGAGATGGAAAAGTAAAGAAAGGTGATTGGTTCTGCCAAGCTATTGCAGGGTTTTGTTGGTTAAACTATGGAGAAGAAAAGAAGTGAGGCAGGTCTTGTGGCATACCTGGTCATTCTTGCCATTATCGATGGTGGATCATTAGATAGATTGGTTCTGTCTCTTCTTTTGCTTCTTTAAAAACTACTTTCAGCCCCATAAGTGAAGGGAAATTGTCCATGGCATGGTCCTTGGTGCAAATAGCGCATGTCTGTACTATGTCTAATGGACATTCCCTTTGGTTGTGTTTCTTCTAACAGCGTGGGAAAAATATGGCCAAGTTTTGTTCTGTTATAGATTTCTTTTGCTTGGCCTACATGACATTTAGCTATGTTGTCAGGGTGCCCAAGATGTTAGTTTTGAAATATTCTAAAATATTACCAAATTCTACTCTGGTCACGTTGCCACTTGACTGCTTAGGATCCCTTGTCGCTGAGTCTCGCTTGATTGGCCTACTTCGCATACTACCCCAAGAACACCTGATACATAGTGAGAAATATCATCATATTCTTCTTGGTATATGTCTCCTTTTCCCATTATGTTAAGTGTTTCAACCCACTCTTCTTTCATTCCCTTAATCATCGTTGCTTTTAAGATGTCTTTGGATAGTGTATTATATGGAGACCTTTGTAAGTTATATTGAAATCTTTCATCGTATTATTCTAATGTCTCATTGTATTTTGTAGATATATTGAAGATTTCGTATTTTAATTCTCAAGTCCGGAAATAGTCTTGATATTATTTAAGGAAAGTGTTCTTCATCTGGTCCCAATTATTGATGGTTCCTCCATCGAGCCCCATGAACCAAGGTAATGCAGTCCCCTTCATGGTAGGGGGAAATAATTTCAGTTTCTGATGAGGGTCAGTGGTGTAGTCATATCCCCTACATAAGACATCAAATAAAAATAAAAATTCATTAGGATCTTCTGAGTTCAGCCCATGGAAGGTGGGGATTTTTTGTAAGGGAAAGGCTTTCATAGGGGCATTTTCAGCATGATAAAAAATGGGATACTCCAACATTGATTTCTTCCTCTAGTTCTGGTTCTGATTGCTTTCCATTTGATCATGGACATGTCAATAAAATTTGGGGATTTCTTGTTCTGGAGGAATAATATTAGTGGAATTAGGGAGTGGATGCGGAGGAAACCTTACCGCACTTCCCCGATCTGGGATACCGAGTGTCTTTGTTTCGACTACTCTCTTAGGGGATCCAAGCTCTAGAGTTTTTCGCTATACTGCATTGCTAGTTTCTCCTTCCCCTTCCTGTAAATTACAAGAACCTCCCTCTCTCGAAGGATCAGTACGTATGTGATTAGCATTCTGAAGGCTTTGTTCAGACCCTTCTGTTTCACTGTGAATCTCGGCGTAGGCTATAGATGGTGAGTTTGATGCCTGAGGGAGTGTAGTAGGACTTTCAGTAGGAATCATTATGGGTCCTACGAATGCCTAAGATTAGGCCTTCTTAATGATTTCATTTATATATGTTGTTCTGCCAAGGATCACTAGTCCTTTGGGTTTCGTGGATTTAAGTGGGTTATTTTGGTTTGTTTCTATATTTTTCTTCCTAGTCATAAAACAAGAGCACCTATCCTACTAGCCTCCGCACAATTGCTGAGAAGCAAACTAGAGAGAAATCATTTTTCTTGCCGGTACGTAGGTTCTTACCTCTCATCTTCAATACCCAATTCTTTGCAGCAAAAGAAAAAAGAGATAAAGGACATCACTCTTAAACACTCTCCCTGGAAATGGCGCCAAAAATGTTGGGTCATAAAGCTGACTGTTACAGGTAACTTCAATGCTTCTCATTCAATTATCAACCTAGGGAAAGTCTTGTTATTTCAAGAGTGTGAGCACAGTATATGAAAATGTTATCAAAGGACAAATACTCTAAATTATCATAAGGAAGACTATCTAATTCTCAAATTTCAATCAAATCGAAGTGAAAGGGATTATAAAATTCTTTTGACTATTCCATCTAAGTGTAGAAAAGAGAAAACTACGATTGAACAACATACTGTGATGAATTGAACAACAATCCTAACAAATTGAACAAAAACTTGAATAAATTGAACAACAATTGTTTATCTACATTTTGCAATGGAATTCTCTTTTTAAATTGATAGAGGACATCTCTCTAAATCAAGCAACAACTAGAAACCTTGAAATAATAATGAAAAGATCCAATTGAACTATGTACATAACTAAACAACGGTCATGCTAAAACTAATGAAATGAGTATAAAAGCATTAGGAAATGATGAAAGCATCTAGACGATTATGAAAACATTGACTGTAAGCAAGAAAGCATGAATGATGAACTATTCTGTTGAAAGAGAAAGTTGTAGCGTCTTATGTTCACAATTCAACCAATTAAATGATATCTCACTAAATGCATTAGATGATTGAACGTAAGTTCTGTAAATGAATGTATAGCACAGAGGTTAGCGAAGAAACTCCCAGGGCTAGGCCCAAAGCCACCAGAAGTCTACCACTAAGTAAAACTCAGAGATTGAATATTCAAAAACACCAAAATATTTATTAAGCTGAAGATTAATACATTGATACAATTGGAAAATTCTGTCCCAATACATCTATTACAGAAGAAAATATCTACTCAGATCTATCTATCTTGTTCCTCTTCGAATTTTAAAAAGCGTTTTCAACAGTGGTAATAGATATTTTCCATAAGGGATCCTACTGCTCGTGGCTATCGTTTGAATTCTTCAAGCGTGGATGTGCCTTTCTATCTTCCGCCAGCCCATGGGAGCCATCATGATCCCGTTTGTTTTTCTTTATCTGTTGTCTTTCGGTTATCATCAATTCAGCTAATTTGTTTCCCTATAATAAAGATACAACAAGTCAATTTCCCATTGTTAAACACTTTTACCGTCAGTTCATTTTTTCCTGACTTTACATTAATTTCCTTTCCTTTATTATTAAGATGAGGAAAGATTCATAAAAGTTTATAAAAATTCGTGGTAAATATAGGATGAAAACGTACCTTATTCTTGGCCCAACACTCACTTTATCATCCTTCTAACAATTTGTAGATGAATTAACTAGGCCCACAAATCATTCATTAACAGTCCATCAACTAACTATTTATAGGTTGATTCATATCTCTATCCAAAACTCTATGGACGATCCACGAAAATAAACTCCTCTTCATGTCAATCTATTCCTCATATGGCACATTTTTTCTTCTCCATCTTCTACTCAAGTTCCACCTTCCTTTGGATTTACTATCTCCACACACACTTATGTAAACCATCTTCCAAATTTTTCGTATATATTGCAGAGATAAACTTCTCTCTAAGGGTCACAACCCCTCTTCTTATATGTAGATCTGTCACAGTCTTAATGGAATACCTTATGGATTGAACATGTTAGGAAACCTCCCTAAATATGGAATTATACTTCTATTTTATTTGCTTTAGAACAAACCCTATTCACCCATAGCAAAAACGACAAATATTTCCTCCATAAGAGACTTGGCCTAGCACATATGGATCCATAGATTCTGGATATTTATTTGACTGAACCTTGACCTGAAATTTAGATCTCTACGAACTTCAAACTACAGTTACCTCAATCAATATTACACCTGTGACTACTTCTATTATGGCCCTAAATTCTAGTGTAGACCCTCCTCCATTTGTGTTGGTATTTATCACAAACCTTGCAACCTACTAACCACCACAATGTATGGTCTGAACCCTGTCTACTATTTCAAAATTTGATGTGGCCTTCACACAAAAACACCACTGAAATCACATGCCCAAATTATCATGAGCTGCCTCTCTTGAGCTTTATCTTCCATAAGAGAACCAAAAATATGCCATCCTACTTCCTATCTCGAACCCACTAAGGTATGTGAAATTCTTGTGAACCCTCACATGATGATCTCGCTCTTGGTAGATGGTCATGGCCTCCGTTTAGAAACACTTACTCAGACCTCTAACTCAACCTACTTTAGGACTACATCTCTACTGGCCCCCTTGATCAAATGAGCTCATTCTCACTTGATGTTATTGCCTTCATACTAAGGCCTCCTTAAATATCTTTTTCTAGCCAGGCCTCTTAAGAATTCTTTATAACTTACAAAATTTATCTACTTAGACCTTCGGAAATATTATTTTTTCTTTTAGATTTCAAATCCCATCTCAGGTCCAGAGCCCCTACACTTGGGCTATTTTCCCACAAATCCTTTTGTGGAAAAACTAACACAAACCCATCTCACTAGGCATGTGGAGTACCTCCCAAGCTACAAAAATCAACAACATAGTCTAGTTGTAGTAATCGTAACTTAGTCACACTCCTATAGTCAAGCGAGGACTTGGTTGGGTTCCCAAGTTGAAAATTATGTAAGGGTAGTTGTGAGGGCATGATAACTAGGGAGGGTTTGGGCATGCCAAGGAATGAAAAGGTGTGCTAACACATGTTGGAAAATATCAATGCATGTTGAGTAGTGTTAAGGAGTGTTGAGGCCTCACAAGGGATAACTAGGTCAAAATTCATGGAAATGAACAAATAAGAGTGTCTGCCAGGGAATGTCAGTGAATTCAAGTGTGCCAAGGATGAAGTGTGTTATAAGAAGTTCATAACATTATTTTCAAGAGTCAAGCCTACGATTGCGATAAGGGGTTGGAAAAAGAAGTTTTAGAAAAAGGGGGACTTTGTGCTGGGCACAATTCTATTTTTCTTTTATCTATTACTTTTATATGACATGTGGCACACTTTGGCCGAATGTTCATTTTTAAAACTGTTTTAGACAATTTCACATTGTACATTGTTGTGTATAATTTTTTGGGCACTCATATTGTGCCAACTTATATCTTTTCTCTCTTATGTATCCTGTGGTTCTTGCAAACTCTCAGTTAATGCTCGACTGTTTATATGAAATGGACATACATGTGAAATATTTCCTATGTAAGCTATGTTGCTTAGTTTTTTAATTGCCATGGATTGATGTGATCCTTGTCTTGGTAAGTTCTTAAGTGGGAAAAGTTAAACTTGGATACGAGTGGCCTAAGATGAGGTATAGGCATTTCTTAGGTGAACAAGGCACAATCTACTTGTAGTAGGTGCAATTGATCAAGTTGTTGTGGCTAAAGCTGACCAATATCATGACATGAACTACAATAGATAATTGATCGGGTTCCAAAGTCATGAAAAAAAGTAAGGCTAGTTGTGAGGCATGAGTGCCAAGGCATGCTAGGGAATGCTAACATGTGCCAGATAGTTCGAAGGCATGTCAAATATGCTATATGTGTCAAGTTTTAAGGAATGGAAAAATGTGCAAGGGTGTGACAATACCTGCTAGGGACTATCAAGGCAAAAAAAAAGGAGAAACAAGTTAAAATAAAAGGAAGTGAACACATCATAGGCTTAATAAGTCATCATCTTACATTTTCTAGGAGGGACATGCTATGCACACCAACACTAGGTGGAAATAAGTGTCAAGTACCAAGTGTTAGTGCATTCTAAGTACCAAATCATCCTCTGTTACTTCTCTTCTACTTTCTAATAATTTATCGCAAATAAATTTAATATTAAACCATGCCAAAGCATACCAAGGCATCTTAATGAATGCTAGACATGTTAATGATCATGGTCTCTCTAGGACTACATCTCTCTTCACCCCCTTGATCAAATGATCTCCTTTCCACTTGATGTTATTTCCTTCATCCTAAGGCCTCCTTAAATATATTTTCCTATACCAAGGAACCCTCTAGAACTTACAGGTTTTATCCACATATACCTTAGGAAATATTAATTTTCCTTTTTAATTTTCTTTTAGAATTTAAACCCCATCTTGGGTCCAAAATCCATTTTCGTGGCTTCTTTGCCCACAAATCCTTTTGTGACCAAACTCACACAAACCCATCTCACTAAGCTTGTGGAGTACCTCCCAAGCTACACAATTCAACAACATAGTCTATTTGTAGTAACCATAACTTGTTCAAGCTCTTGTAGTCAAGTGAGGGTTTGGTTGGGTTCCCAAGTTGCAAATTAAGGTAGTTGTGAGGGAATGATAGCTAGGGAGGGTCAGGGCATGCAAAGGAATGAAAAGGCATGCTAACAGATGTCAAACAATATCAATGCATGTTGAACTAGAGTGTTATGGAGTGTTGGGGCATATCAAGGGATAACTAGGTCAAAATGCATAAAAAGGAATGAATAAGAGAGTGTGCCAGGGAGTGCCAGCAAATTGAAGTGTGTTCGGAGAATTTAAAAATAATATTTATAGGAGGCAAGCCTACAATTATTATACAGGGCTCGACATAGCAGTTTTAGACAAAGGGAGATTGCTTTGTGCCACGCACAACATTGTTTTTCCTTTAGCTACTTTTTTTATATGATATGTGCCACACTTTGGCTAAATGCTCATGATTTAAGCTATTCTAGATAATTGCATATTGTACATTGTTGTGTATAAGTTTTGGGGCACTTGGATTGTGTCAACTTATATCCTGTGTGCCTTGTGCATCTTTTGGTTCTTGCAAAATCTCAGTTAATGTTCTATTGTTTATATTAACTAAACATACATGTGAAATATTTCCTATTTAAGCTATGTTTCTTAGTTGTTTTACGACCATGGCTAGACCATGTGATCCTTGTCTTAGTAACTAGTTAAGCGGGACAATTTGAGCATGGACGTGAGTGGCATAATATGAGTTATAGGAATTTCCTAGGTGAATAAGGTAGAATCTACTTGCAGTGGGTGAAATTGGTCAGGTTGTTGCAGTTGAAGCAGGCCAATATTGTCACATGCACTTTAGCATCCAAGGACTTGATTGGGTTCCCAAGTACTAGAAAAATGTAAAGGATAGTTGTGAGCATATGATTGCCAAGGGATGCTAGGGAATGCTAAGATGTTAGAGATAGTGCGAAGGCATGTAAAACATGATAATATGTGCCAAGTGATAAGGCATGCCAAGATGTGCAAGGGTGTGTCAATGCGTGACAAGGACTGTCATGGCAAGAAAGGGAGAAAAAAGTTAAACTACAAGGAAATGAACACATAAGAGGGTTAATAAGTCATCAATTTACCTTTTCCAAGAGGGGCATGCTAGGAATACCAATACTATGCACCACTAGGTGCCAAGTGCAAAGTCTTAGCGCATTCTAAGTACCAAGTCTTCCTTTGTTGCTTCTCATCTAATTTCTAACAATTGATCTCAAATAAATTTAATATTAAACCATGCCAAATCATTTCAAGGCATATCAATGTATTCCATACATGCTAATACTTTCCAGGTGCCAACACGTGCCAAGTGCCAATATGTGGCAGGAAGTGTTATGCATGCTATGAAGTGGAAGGGCATGTTTAAGAGTGGTAAGGTGTGCTATAGAGTGCTAATGCATATTGAGGAGTGCTAATGAGTACTAGGACAAAACATTAAGGGAGAACCAAGTCAAAATTCATGGAATTTAATGAATATGAGTAATGTGTGCTAGGGAATAGTGTTAATGAGTGCTAGTTGTCATGCCAAGGAGGGAGTGACAAGGTATGATAAGAATTGGTAAGACATGCTAGAGAATATCAAGGCATGTCAAGAAGTGCCAAAGTGTGCTAGGGAGTTCCATGGTGTGCTAATAATATGTGCCAAATAGTGCCAAGATATGCCAATACATGCCAAGTGCTACGGATGTGCAAGGTATCAGGGTATGTCAATATGTGTCAATAAGTGTCAAGGAAACAAAAGGAATAGCCAAGCTAAAATTCAAGGAAATGAAAACATAAGAGGTTCAATAAGTCGTGACTTTATCTTCTCCAAAATGGGCATGCTAGGCACACTAATAATAAGTCCCAATACATGCCAAGTGGCATTGTGTTCCAAGTGATAATGTATGTCAATGCATGTAACCTAGGTGTTAAAGGGAATTCTAGGGACTACATGCATGCCAACACATGCTAGGAGAGTTCTATGTTGTGCTAGCGCATGCCACCATGTGCTTGGGCATCAATGTCATTACAAGATGTTCTAGGTACACAGATTTTCCAAGAGATGCAAGGTGCTAATAAATGTTAGTGTGCCAAAGCATTAATTTAAGGTGTGCCCAGTTTTTTGAAGAGTGTTAGCTCTTTCTCATTAATATAATTGACAAAGTTTGATTAAGTATTAAATAATATATTTCCTACACACACTAGTGGAACTTTATCTAAAGGGAATTTTCTAGATAATAAACTTAACATATATGAATACTGTGTTGAATCATAGTAAAACTCTATTCAACTAGTCATTACTTGAGGGAAATGATACACATTAATTACTTCTTAACAAATTGACTGACTCTAACAACTAAGGCATTGGACATATTATAAAAAATACTCCACAATAATGGTCTTAAATCGTTATCTTTTGACAAAAAATATATTAACAAGAACATAGAATCATCAAAAACTCATTGTAATGATCAATGATGACGAACATTTTTTTACTATCACCGGAAGTAACAAAAAGAGCACTGGTGAGGGTCATTAAAATTTCGTCACTAGAAGTGTCACCAAAGAGAGAATTACTGATGGGCCTTTAAATACCCTCACCAAAAGTGTCATAAAAATGGATTTGGTGACGAACCTTAAAGGACCATCACTATATACACTTACAGTGACGCTCGTTTAAGGACCATCACCATATGTGACATTGATGACATACCTTAAAGGTCCATCACAAGCATGACCCTCACCAAAGTCCTTTTTTCTTGTAGTGTATCCTAACTTTATCATTTCAAACATATTATGAAGGATTGAATAACATGGGTTAAAATTTTAGTGTCACTACCAATGAAGTTAAGGTCATAAACATAAATAACAAGGATTATGATATGGCTTCCAACTTTTCTAGTGTAGAAAATGGGGTCAAAAATACATTTGTATAATCCAATGTCAAGAAGAAACATATCCATTTTTACATACCAAGCATAAGGAGCGTGTTTAAGACCATAGATGGATTTATTAAGGTGGAAAACAATGTTGGAATCACTATGAAAATAGTCGGGAGGTTTTTCCATGTACATTTATTCTTGTAGATCCCTACACAAGAAGAGGGATTTAAGATCCATCTCATGTACCTCCCATCTATGTGAGGCAGAAAGGGATATAACAAGGTGGATGGAATTAATTCGGGATATAGGGGAAAATGTTTCATTGTAGTCAATTCCTTAAACTTGAGAGAATCCTTTAGAAACTAATCAGGTCTTATATCTTTCAATACTTCCATCTGATGCATACTTATTTTTGTATAATCATTTACATTTGACAAGTTTTCTTCCTTTTGGAAGAGGCACAAGTTCCAAAGTATCATTTTCCATCAAGGAATAATATTCTTCATTCATTTTGTTTCACAATATGGATGTCATCAAGCTTCTACAAATGTTTCTAGATCACGAAACTATAAAACGTGATCTAAAAGAGATGAGGCTCATTGGACCTATGAATAAGTATGGTATTGATTAGAAGGATCACTAGAAAGTTCCCCAACTACTTCACATGTTGAACTAACCCATTTGAAAATTTGTGGTGTTGGTGCAAGTTCATGTTCAATGGAATCATTTGGAGGAATGTGAGTAAAAAGAGGTGAATTTTCATCCTCAATGTCATCATTTTAAGAAGAAACCAAAATAGGAAGAGAAGGTGGCTCAAAAATTGAATATGGATCAAACGGAAAAATAGGGCATAACTGTCAAATTATTCTCACAGGCCAAAATATTTTCATCAAATTTAACATCTCTTATAATGATAATTTCATTGGAGTGAGGTTGGGATGTATATAACCTTTTACATATTCAAAATGTCCAACAAAAGCACACTTCTCATTTTTAGGTTGTAAAGCTTTCCTTTTTTCATCAAGAATGTGAGCCCATGCTACACTACCAAATATACAAAAGTGGCTGAAATTTGGATTAATTTTAGTCCATGATTATTGTAGTGTTATATTTCTTAAAGACTGCGTGAGTGCAATTTACTATGTGATTTTCACAGTTGATGGCTTCTTCCCAATAATCAAAACTTAATCCTTTATATTGAATCATACAATTAGACATTTCTTTTAATGGACAGTTATTTGTTTCAACAACACCATTTTTTTGTGTTGTATATGGAATGGTATGTCGCATTTGAATACTCTGCGTAGTGCAGTAACTTGTGAATTGATTGTTGACATAGTGTGATGTCCAAATTGTTTTTCTAGAAGGACCTTGTAGGTTGAGAACAAGTTAAAAGCTTTGCTCTTAATTTTTAAGAAATAAACCCAAGTGAGAAGTCATCAATGAAAGTTAAGAAGTATTTGAACCCATATAAGGAAGGAGAAGAAATTGGACAACATAAATCACTATGAACAAGTTGCAAATGGGATAAGGCATGCCAAGAGGTACATTTGTGAAAATTGTCTTGATGATTTTTTCTAAAAACAAATATAGCACAAACACCATCTCTACAAGAACTGAGAGGAACACCATTCATCATAATTTGATTACATGTATGTTGTAGTGAGTGATAGTTTATATGAAAAAATTTCTCGTGCCAAAGTTTGCTGAATTTATCACTACGAGCAATAAAAATTGATGGAAAATATGATGACCCAAAGTTTTCAAAATTTTACAACCGCGTAATATCATCAACTCTTCCCATGGAAAGGAAATTCTTAGGATATTTTAAACCCTTAATTACAACACGATGAGGTGAAAATACTACTATTTTACCTTCACCTGAATGAGTAATTTGATAAACGGATATGATTTTGCAGGAAATACTTGGCACAAATAATACATTATTGAAATGAGCATCATTGACTTGAACTATTATAGAACCTACAAAACTAAGACCCTAAAATATCATCTAATTATATTATTCCAGACCCTACAACGTGTTACAATCATTAATAATAGAAAACAAGGCTTTATCCTTAGCCATATGATAAGACTCCCCAAAATGTATAAGACATTCATCAAAAGAATAAGTAGAGGTTTCATTGAAGGATAAAAATGTGCATGTACATGAGAGGAAGAGTTGGAAGAAGAACCAAGGATGATGTTGTGCTTCTTCATTATTTATTTCAAGGCCTTCAACTTTTAAATCATTTGGAATCTATATGTTCATATTTCCCACAATATTTGCAATGTCTGCTAGGCTTCTTACTCTTTGGTTTTGGTACTTTGTCAACATTATTTGTATATTCTAGATGGGAGGGTTTAGAAGCGTAATTTTCTTGTTGCTGCAAGGACGTTTCTTCTTTGGATTCTTGGTTTTATATTTTTGTTGGGCCATTAAGGCTTTGTAAAATGTACCTGCAATGCTAATCACTCCAATATGTAGGATATTTTCTCGTTCCCTAATCATAGAGTCACAAAAATATTTAAGAGAACGTTTTTGATAGGAATTTCCCAAAGCTTCTCTAGTGACATAAATGTATATACAAAAGCATAGTATTAAGAACCAAGCTTTGAAATAATAATATATATTCAACGTTCATCGTATAGATCCACCTTACAGTATTTAAGAACGTGTATAAGTTTTTTAAACTTAGATATGCAATATTCAATGCAAGAGAAATCATTAGGACTTAAATTCATGATCTAATTTTGAAGTTGATGAGATATAATAATATTTCTTCACCAAATATCATTTCTAACTTTTCCCAAGCTTCATTAAAAGCACTAGTTTCTTGAATATGAAATCATAAATGAGGAGAAATGGACATCCTGATTAATCCATGGGATTCGTCGTTCCTATTACCCCATTTTCCTTTCTTATTAGGATTAGTGGGGGCATTTTCTTGTCTCAAGGTAATCTGGTACAATCCTTTACTACTTAGTACATCATCCATGCTAAATTTCCATTAGAAGTAGTTGGCACTAGTAAGAATAAGTTGACTTAGATTGACCATAATAAAATATGAAGATAATATGGTTTCAAAATCTGAAATTGATTGTCCAGATAGAAAGCTCTTGAAAAAAATAGTTCATTTAAAAGAAAATGACACTTAAATCAGACATGAAATGTGAAAGCTATGCCTTTTTTTTTTAAATGTGTTAATGGCAGCAAAGAGCAACGTGATAGGTAGAAGTTGGCACACATGGTGATGGATGATGATAAAAAAATTAAAATGAAACTTAAAAAAATACCTTCTCTAGGTTTGCCTATAATATCACTTTTACAAATAAATTACTTTGTGAAGTGATCCACTTTTTTAAAATAGGTGAGAATCATTTTTACGATGAATTTATTTTATAAATGAAAGTTGCATGAAAAAATAACTTAAAAATAAATATTAAAGTTATTTTACAGTGATTCACTTTTATATGACAAGTGAAATAAGTTTTTCAAATGAACTTCTTTGACAGGTAACTTAAAAAGAGATTTGAACTCAAGACCTATTACAAAAAAAAGTAACTTTTGACTAAGTGAGCTATTGCAAAAGACAAAATCATAGTAGTAAAGAAGGGTTTATTTGTTTTCGTTGTTGGAGCACCACCTTCAATTGCATGCCTACCAAAAAATATGTGCTCATCCAAAGACAAACAATATTTCAAAAAAAATCCAAAACTCAACAACAAAGGGGTTAAATCTTGGTTAGCTTACCCAAAAAATGCATGTTTTATTATTGTTTTTATTTGTTGAGATTGCACAAAGCACATAGCAAGGAGCATACACAATAAAGAAAAAAATTTCCACTATGTTTTGATTTGATTATATTGCACAAAGAACATGGAAAAAAGAATATGCACACCAAAAAGAGTAGAAAATGGGAATAAAAACATAAAACTAGAATATGAGCTCTACAATTTTATTTTATTTTTAAATGGCCTATTTGGACTATATACGTCTGGACATGACAAAAAATGTTGTATCTCACGAAAACAAACACCTTTTTCAATGAAAGGAAAACCATCTCTAGTTGCAAATAGCATTCTGGATGCAATGGAATATCATGTTTAGACCAAAACAATATAGAAATAATAGATATTATAAATGCAGAAACACAAGATTCAAGATCTCAATCACCATTAGGAGAATTTTTTCTTCAAACAGGCTTTGATACCATGTTTGGGTAAACATGGTATTCCATATAGGACAAATACCTTCAATAAACACTCACACAACCATATAAAAATCACAACATTAATGTTTTTATGTGGTTAAAACCCTTTGAGAGGGAAATTTTTGGAACAGGGTCTCCTACAAAAGCTACAACTATGGTCCATTTTTGTATAATTTTGATTATATTTAGTCTAACGCAGGGGTTTTGGGGTGGGTCAAAGCCCCTAATGCATTGTAAGTGGGTCAAGGGTAGACCAAGAGTCCGCAAACCATAGTTTGCAGACCATTGGATGTGTAGGCTAAATTAGTATAAGTAGTTGAACCTTTTTGAGTTGTAAAGCATATTTGAGCTAAGATTGGTGCGAACTACAAATTAGTAGTTCTATTTTCAGTTTTTGGGAAAGGACTCCTGCTAGCTGTGTGCACGGAGATCCTCAGTCCTGCTATGTGTGGACCCTGCTGTTGTGTGCGTGGGTTGGGTTTTGGGTATTGTAAAAGGATCTGAAGGATTAATGAATGCGGAAGGCTGTTGGGACATCTAAATCTATTGGACTTATGAATCTGTGATATCTAATTATGTATGCTCTATGTCATTG
The DNA here is from genome assembly GCA_034641835.2 of Pinus albicaulis. Lineage (NCBI taxonomy): Eukaryota > Viridiplantae > Streptophyta > Pinopsida > Pinales > Pinaceae > Pinus > Pinus albicaulis. The sequence goes on along the minus strand of CM076580.1, from coordinate 99,577,404 downwards.
ATTTAAGTTGTGAAAGTACTTGTGTTACTTGTTTATACTGTGGTTTGGATCTGTTATGTTATGCATAATTATATATTGTGCTCTGCAAGTAACTGTGTGAAGTACTTATGTTGCGTTGACAATTGATTTGAATATGTTTTATACAATAATAGTTGCGATAGTTTCTTTATTGTCCTATATCTGTTATTTATTGCGATTATATATGGTACTGCGCACATGGATGCGAAAGGACTGATAGATCTGGGTTCTATAGTATGTGATCTGATATTTGTGAAGTCAAACGAAGCTCTGCCTAACTTACCTACCCTCTCCCAGGGTGCGGAAGCCTGGTTCTAGCACCCTCCCATACTGCTTCGGGTGAGACTTTGTCCTGGTCAAGCAGGTCACTGCCAAAAGGGCCAATAGTATAAGGCTTTGTTAGCAAACCTTAACCTCTGAACCTAGGTCAGGACCCCTCAAGCCAACAAATGGTTTCAGTGCCGGGACCAGGAGCATTTTGAGAGAGGGATCAGGTAATGCCAAGGCCATACTAGAAACCTGAAAGAAAAGAAATTAATGAATGGTTCGAACAACAAGTTTAGGAATTCGTAGTAAAAGAAAACTGCAGTAAGAGGTTGACCACCGAAGAGTGGAAAAATAAGTATATTTTCACAGAGATCTATGAGATATTCTTTGTAACCATTGCGATCGAGCTCCAGGAGTGGCTCGCAAGGTTGGTCCAATTTCAAAAGTGTTGGAAGGATGAGCGGGTCACACAATGGACCCCATAATTGATCCAGAAATTAGAGAAGGTTGATAACACCATCACTCGCATAGTAGACCACTAGGTGGACAGCGTGCTAGGAGGATTTGTGACAAAATTTTCCATCGATCAGTTCGTCTCCTACTTTGAAGCAGAGCGAAGATTCTTCAAAGGATTTAGGGGTAAGTTTCTGAAGACTTTACCATTGTTGATTAAGATATTACAGTGCGAAAAAATTATTCTGTGTAGCCACACTGAATGAATGACCTATGATCTAGACGAAAGTATGACGCGAAGTGGAAAATACTATCGAACCAACCAGGAAGGGGGTAGATCTGTCTACAGCCCAATAAGAGAAGCCGCTGCATAGAGTCCTCCAGCCACACCACTTTCAAACCAACGTAGGGGTAATAATTCACCTACACCTCCACCACTAGAAGACGACATGGCTACGCACATGAAGTTGCCTTCCTTTAAGGGTGTAGGAGATGAGGACATGGAGCAGTTCTAGTTTGTCGCAGAATTGATATTGGACTATGTAGAACGTAGCTAGTGATGTGGTGAAGAGGGCACAATTGTTCCTTGCCTTCGAAGGAAGAGCTTTGGATTGGTACATGGGATACATCAGACAACATGCAAACTCAACCATTGAAGAGATCAAGAACACCTTGAAACAATAGTTCAAGAAGCCTAAGTCTTATTCTCAAATAGTGGTCGATCTAAAGGATTTCAAGTAAGGGCCTTATGAGTCTATGTCGGAGGTTGATCAACGACTAAAGAAGGTGATCATAGAAGGAGGATTTTAGTAAGATGACAAACAACACACAGAATGGCTCATTGCTATGTTGCTGCCTCACCTGCGCGTACCTATGGGTCACCAAACTTTCGAATCACTGGAAAAAGCCCTGGAAGTCACTATGAAGTTAGAAGCTGAACCCAGAGATGATAACCAGCTAGGTGTCCAGCAGATCCAAGGACAACTAGAGGTGATGCACTTGGAGATCTAGAACCCATGAAAGAAGCGAGGCACAGAGGCTAGCCCTAAAATATGGTGCATACGATGCAGGACGAATGGTCACACCAAGGATAACTGCCCTCTATTAACAAACTACATGCAGGCCAGGGGACCGAGTCCATTGCAACCTAGGGAAGTTGCAGGACCAAGTGGGGTGGCACTATGGTGTGACGATTTCCGCGTTGCAGGGCTGCACGACACAAACCACTGCCCCCTGCTTTGTTGCGTACGTCCCATAAGTAAAACAAAAATGGTGCAGGTTCTGTAGGTCGATAGGACATGATGAACAGAACTGCCAGACGTATGATTTGATGATCGATCGAGGGAATATCTATAGGGTGTATTTGGATCCATCCTCACCCAGATCCCTCTCAAGCGCAGGGGGCTCCCCATAAGGGGCAAGGGAGGCGGAAGAGGTGGGAGCGCAGGTTGGGGATGAGGGAAACTCATCTGTTATAACTATGGAGAGGTAGGGCACTTTGCCAAGGACTATACAAAACCTAAAAGACAACCCTGCTAGTATTGGAGGCAGCTGGACCATGTATTTGAAGACTGTCCAGTCTTGATAGCGAACATGCAGGAAAAGCAGCCGACACCTACACAGAATGTGCAGAGGGTTAAGGCCGAACTATGAGACAAAGATCCAAGAGTGAATGTTGTAACACGCAGTGGGATGACCACCAGGGGGCTTAGGGAGAAAACTGCAGTTGAGCCTCTAATCTAACCAGCAGTTATCAAACAGGAAGGTTTAGATCTAAAAGAGGAGAAAGAAACATTTTTCACAGCTCGCAAAGACTTCTTTGAGACAGAGGCATCTACTTCGCAGCCGCCTGAGGACCTCAAGGAAGATGAGGAGGTCAAACCCTTTTTACAGACATGTATGAAGCTACTGCACAATCCAAAGGCTATGGAAAATCTTCAGGCATTGATAAATAGTTGTGCAACATGACCTATCCTCCCTCCGGAAGTCAAGGACATACACAAACTCTATAGATATAATAAATGCACTGGTAGGGAGATGCAGTTGACTGCGCAGATCGGTGATTACGAGATGGATTAGGTTATTTTGGACCTAGGATTGGATGCGAATTTATTAAATAAGTAGACTTGGAAACGAATGGGGGAAAATAAGTTGGAGTGGTCTACTATCCAGCTGTGTATGGCCAATCAACAGAATATCATACCCTTGGGAAGACTATCGAAGATTGTGGCGAATATCATAGGGGATAAGGTCTAGGCTAATTTTGAAGTAATTTAGATTGTCAAAGATGTAGACCCCTACCTTGTGCTCCTAGGCTTGGATTGGGCCATTGATATGGGAGGCATCATTAATCTAAAGAAGAGAATCATGGTATTCTAGAATACAAGGGTCATAGTACCATTAGATCCAGTGGAAGGTGAATGATACACAGAACTAGTGCATAACAAAGAGGATATGGATCACATCTATAATTTGACTACACGAGATGAATATTGGATCATCCCCATGGCGGAGGGGGTATTCTACTGGGAAAATGATAGTGAATGTTTCTCCGACTCTGATGGGGAGATAGAGAATTGGCAAAACCGGTTACATGATGTCTCTGCACTGCGATGTCTTCGAATTACGAAGAAATTCCGCTGCATATCTTAGAGGTAAGAGATCTACATTCTTTCGATGGTTTTGGTAATGTTCGGGACTTTTTGTGGGCATTTGAAGCTGAGGTTCCCCAAGAACAATGACTATGGGCTTGTAATCTGGGCATGCGTGGATCACCTGTGTAATGGTGGGTAATGCATGAGGAGGAATTATAGGATTGGTAGGAGTGTCATAATATGATGATCCTACGATTTGAGGCCCCAACCGACGTGCAAATAAAATCATTCCTTGGACCCAAAGATCCACGTGAATATCTTTTTGCTTGGATAAAACAATGGTGCGATAGAACTGCCTAGGAGTGGGTTCATCCACTTATTCATGCCCTGGGACAACTTCCCACTGCATGGTACTTAGATGTGGAGCTCCATTGGCACACCCGCCACTGGGATACTTCAAGGGATTAATTTCTGGGAACATTTGGATTAATAGGCGGGACAAAGACACTTGACACAGCTCTGCAGAACATTGACACTGTAGCATGAGGTGAATTGCACCTGTGTGTCATTCTTGAAATACCCAATTGGGAGTCGCGAACACCAAGCATGATCAAATATTGTAGCCTAGCCCAAAAATAATGTAATAATGATCCACGAGAGGGTCCTGACTCAGAATTGAACAGGGTGCACACGATTACCGGACCACTCGGGCTGTGAATGGATAGCATTGAGATGTACCCCATGTTGGCTAAAATTGGGGATGTGAATATTATATATCCACCAGATCCCACAACAAAGGGGTAGTTGTGCTCACTTCTCAACCACGTAGGTTATTACAAAAATTTTGTTCGGAAATATGCAGTGATCATAGCACCTCTGAAATATTTTCTCACGAAGGTGACTCGGTTCTGTTGCGATGACACATGCTAAGCAAACATACCTTTGGGTTTGAAGTAATTAGGGCTTAAGCCCGTGTTGGAGGAAGATGCGCATGAGGCGCAGGTGTTTTAACCAAGCATAGTAGGAATGCCAAGCACACAGGAGGTGCGAAAACTAGCCGTTGGCACAGTAACATCTGGTAAAAAGAAAAAGTTATCGTTAAAAGGAGCAGGCCACTGACATTTAGTGGGGAAGATTTTGAGGATTTTTTACTGCTTACCTAATGGTAAGTTCCAGGTCAAGTTTACCCTACTATTGGATGCCCGAAAGCACTATAAAAAGGGTCGAATAGCTCAAAAAAGGGTTCCGTCTCACTTGCATAACTTGTATTTCTCCTCTTTATCTCGCGCGAGAATGAGCTGTAAGATCTTTCAGGTTTCCACTATCCCTCTCATGTTGAGCCCTTAGCACCTAGGATCGAGATTCATTTTTCGCATTGAGATGTACCCCATGTTGGCTAAAATCGAGATTCATTTTTCGTGCTAGGATGATAGCCACTAACCCAGGTGAGCCCTTAGCACCTACTGCCCCAGAAGTTGAGGAAGTAATGGAGATCGTGTTTGAGGATGAAGAAGTGCCCTTAAAGCCGGTCAAAAGGAAGGGAAAAGAGTAGGCACAGGGCTCAAGGAAGCCCCCCAAAGATACGAAATGGGCTTTAGGGAAGCCTAGGACCTCCCCAAGGCATGCCAAGTCCCCACGAGAAATGCCTCAGGCTCAAGCTACGCAGGAGTAAGCCCTGCCTGCCAATCTGATCAATTGGTTACCCCCCTTCATTCGCCCATGCAGGCCCTCGACGTGCACACCAAAGAACCTTGATGGCATGGTTACCTATTTTCAGAAGCCGCTAACCTCGTGAGAATTCCCTATCCTGAGTGCCCCCTGCAGAAAGCTCCAAGAGATTAAATTCGATGATCACAATTTGGAAAATTATGAAGCCTTCCCTGAGCTAACCCCCGCGTTGTACTTCGACACAATTTACATGGATAATGGGGTCACAGTCATTCCTCAGCACTGGGTAAGTGGATTGGCCAAATCTGGGCTCTTAAACCTGCTGTGTATACCCCACTTTGGCCATTACAACGTCACGGATCGATTGGCCCGAAAACTACTTGCCCTAATTCATAATGGCTGCTTGTGGATTTGAGATAGGGTCCCCATAGATTCTGCATTGATTCACATAATCATGGGCCTTCCCATAAATGGGCCACACCCTCTGGAGCATGTGATCAATAAATATGAAGGGGACACCACTGAATATGTGTGTAAGACCTACCATGTGGAAAGGAATACGCGGGGCTTTGTCATAAAATCCATCAATGACCCGACTACACAGATGCGTACCATATTACTAGCTTGCAAGCTAATGTGAAAGTGCTAGGTCGTAATCATCCCTACATATGTAATTCGGCTAGCCGGTCAATGTGCGAAGAGGGTCTACCTCAATTGGGCCCACTACTTATGTGACTAGTTCTTATCCAATGTCCGCGAATCGCAGGAGTAGGGAAAAGCCTTCTACTATGCCTGGCTACTATTTCTTATGGCCCTTGTTGCCTGGAAAACTCTTGCAGAATCGGTCCTCCCCGAGCTCCCTCCAGATATGTGTGAAGGGGCCCAATATGCCCATTTTTGGGATTCCAAGGGTGTGCAGTGCATAGAAGATAACCAAGTCTTCTGGGTCCTCTTCCAGAGTAGCATGGCCATTGCCATCAATTCTCGACCGTCACCATCCCCCACAGTATATGACAAGTACAAGAGTATCACAGCATTCTAGGTTACCACGAACAACATTTAGATCTATAGCCACAAGGATAAAACCTGGACATCACTTCCTTATATGGTAGTAGACGAGGAAATTGACAATGTAATTGCGTTATGGCCTCTCGCCTGGAATATAGGCTTCAAAACCAGCACCAGGGGCACTGCTGGTACTATCATGATGCGGGTACCCCCACCTATTATCACCAAGGAAACTGGAAGCACTGGGAAAGACTCAAGTGTAGCCATGAAAAAGGACACACAGCCAAAGCAGACCACCATGAAGAACATTGAGGCTGAGACCTAGGTCAATTCGCAGCTAGGCATGGAGGAAGTGAATGTCAAAGGTACGAAGAGAGCATGCGAGCCTGTCAAGGGACCCCGAAAGAAGGAGCGCGCCCAGTGGAAGGAACAAGATGAGATGGCTGCGTTGATGGATGGAGATCTCAAACAAATCGCAGATGTCGTCACACTGGCCACAGAAGAAAAGTGGGTCGCTTTAGAGGAGCACTAGAAGGCTACAATCAGTGCCACCAAGGAAGAGCTTCGAACCTTGCAGCTAAATATAGACATGATATAGACCAGCATAGTTCAGGGACGAATTCCCTTGGCATCTATCAGTACAACGCTAGCCACGGAAGAAAGTCGTCTTTGTCCCTTACCGAGTGCTGCCTTTGTGATCATTTTCTGAGACCAAGGGATCCAACTCCAAGCAGGTGTAGGGATGCAGTTGAATCTTTACAAGCTACCCCACGCAGCATTACAGGGTCTCCGCACTGCAGTGTTTCAGGAGATTCACCATCAAGACCAGTAAGTACACCACCAACTTAGTATGGCCAAACATACCATCGCATAGTAGAACGCAGAGGTACTCTTTGCTCTCACGTAGCAAGCAGAGCTTGAAACTTTGATCCACCAGCTCTGCATAGAGGTTATAGAATAAATCTCGGCTGTAGCCACCCCCTGGGCTAAAGTGGAAGGATTGGTCGCAACATTGAAGGCCTCCAGGACAGAAATGCAGGTCATTAAGACACAGTTGGAGCAGCAAATATCTGACTTACAGGCCAAACTATAGCCCAAAACACCCCCAGAGGTACGAGCCCAACACGCTACTCTAGTGACCAAGGATACCAACACCATTACAGGATAGATTGCTCAGGGCGCCCAGTTACTTGAGGATGCCATGTAGCTTTGGACCAAGGTCCAATGCGATTCGGTCCTCCGAAAAATCAATCAGGACTTGCAACACAAGGAGGAAGATTTTGAGTAGATCGAGGTTGCATTACCTACCTTGGTCCCTGCATAGTGGTTGGCGCAATTGTGGACCAACAACACCCTCCAAGATGAGATTGAGGGATACTGCCATAAGAAGCATGTTATCGGAGAACATTTGAAGCCTTGGGCTGCTGCAGCCCTCCAGCTTTCAAAGGATGTTCATGGTGCTGTAAAGCGACTAAACTAGACACTGAAGAGTGTCATGGCTACGATAGATGGGCCGACATCACAGAAGCTTGTAGATATTGCACAGAGCGCTATTGCTCAGAGTCAAGAAGTGTTGCCCCTATTGGTCGTAGCTGTCAATGCACTGCACATGCAAGTGGAGACCCCACCTCCACAGTGACTCGGGACGAGTCACAAGATTGTGTTGGGGACTGTTGGAACAGGGTCTCCTACAAAATGCGAATCTAGTCCATTTTTGTATAATTTTGATTATATTTAGTCTAACGTAGGAGTTTTGGGGTGGGTCAAAACCCCTAATGCATTGTAAATGGGTCAAGGGTAGACCAAGAGTCTGCAAACCATGTTTTATGGACCATTGGATGTGTTGGCTAAAGTAGTATAAGTAGTTGAACCTTTTTGAGTTGTAAAGAAGACTTGAACTAAGATTGGTGCAAACTGCGAATTAGTAGATATGTTTTGGGTTTTTGGGAAAGGACTCCTGCTAGCTATGTGTGTAGATATCCTTAGTCCTACTGTGTGTGGACCCTGCTGTTATGTGCGCAGGTTGGGTTTTGGGTATTGTAAAAGGATCCGAAGGATTAATGAATGCGGAAGGCTGTTGGGATATCTGAATCTATTTGATTTATGAATCTATGATATCTGATTATGTATGCTCTATGTCATTGATTTAAGCTGCGAAAGTACTTGTGTCACTTTTTTATACTATGATCTAGATCTATTATGTTATGCATAATTCTATATTGAGCTCTGCAAGTAACTGTGTTAAGTACTTATGTTGTGTTGACAATTGATCTGAATCTGCTTTATACAATAATAGCTACGATAGTTGCTTTATTGTCCTATATCTGTTATTTATTGCAATTATATATGGTACTGCGCACATGGATGTGAAAGGACTCATAGATTTGGGTTTTGTAATATGCGATCTGATATTTGCGAAGTCGAATGTAGCTCTTCTTGACTTACCTGCCCTCTCCCAGGGTGCATAAACCTAGTTCTAGCACCCTCCCATACTGCTTCGAGTGAGACTTTGGCCTGCATAAGCAGGTCACTACCGAAAGGGCTAGTAGTATAGGGGTTTGTTGGGAAACCTTAACCTCCAAACCGAGGTCAGGACCCCTCAAGCCAACAGAAATAGTCCAGGACTGTAACCAACACGACTACGTGAGAAAAATTTATTAATGAAAAAAAAATATTTTACATAAGGGGGTTCTCACAATCAATCATTAGCCATTACCCTCTATTCCCTTTAAATATATATTATGGACCAATAAAGTGTTAATTCATATATCAATAACAATTAATATTGAGGAGAATATGAGTCGTCATTGTAACAAACCTGAGCTAAAATTTCATGTAATAAAAGTTCATAAAGGAAAAAATAAGACCACAATTAAGGGATACATTTTCCAAGATGAATGTTGGCCAAAGATATCCTAGTGGGAATCACTGGGTATGTGGTTATGGCTAAGGAAAATTGGCAAAGGAAAATGCTAAGGCATTAAAGAGGCAAAAGTATTTTTGGCACATTTATTTATGAGAATAAAGGAAATTAGAAGGAAAGGAAGGTAAAAGGTCAGACGTTGCGCGTGAGGAGAAAAATTAAGGAAAATAATGGAAAATGAAGAAAACAGGGGCCTAAGTGATAAATGACTTCAGATGATCAGTTGGTACCTTTTTTCATTTCAGTTTTGGATCTCTCTCATTATTCTTTGTCTCTCACACTCTTAGATACTGAGAGTTTTCTTGAAGAACTTCAACATTGAGTCAAGAAAGAGGAAAGAAAGAAAAGGAAGGAAAGAAAAGGAAAGGAAGTAAAATATCAAGCAAGGAAGAGCCGGATCTAGAAGCTTCAGTAGGAACACTTTCAGGTAACATATTGCATGTGTGATTTCCTAACTGGTTTGGAAATGCATGGATTGTGTATGTTGGTATTTGGTTCTCTTGTTGTTGGTGGCATGGCTTTTTTTGGGTTTTGAAAGTGGTTTTCATCCTTGTCTTTCCTTTTTCTGGGTGCCATGGTGTGTTGGGATTTTTATCATATTTTTGAGCTTTGAAATTGCTGGATGGATTTCAGAATCTGGGGCAGAGGTGGTCTCAAGAAAAATGCCCAAAGGCCTAGGAATCCCTTAATCGGTTTTGGCGGGATACATGGTAGAGCCTGAGGGTTGTGTCTCAATTTAGGACCTAATGATCCATTATTATATTGCAGTAAATCTTGAGAGATAGGGAGACAAAAAATCCTCAAGGATAGTGATCGGGGCATCAGTTTTCGCGTGATCACTATATGGTGACGGTGGAGGTGGTTTAACATCTGGATTTCCCTTGTTTTTTTTTGGATTGGTTTATCCATGAGATCCCACATTCATGCTTGGAATATGGCACGAGGGTGACTGGTTGAAGAGAGATTTGGCTCAGCCATGTCTATGGTTGGGTGGTACGTGGAAGTCCAGAACCTGGTTGGCTATTTCCTATGTTTAATGAAAGCTAAGTTCTCTTGATTTTGTACATATCATTGTGGATTTAATGGTTGTTATATCACTGTTATTTCCATGGATTTTTGCTGGTTATAATCATGGTTAAATGACTTATTCATGTCATGGTTATTTCAAGTATTTAGTTGTAAATGTTAATATAATGGATGCAAGACCTAATTGATGTCATATTAGTTCAAGGAAGAGGATGGTGATCATTATTGTAATGTATCTCAATAGTATTCAGTCATTTTTTCTTTGTCTTGTATCCTAGACCTATAGATTTCATTCATACCAAGTGTTTGACAGAATGTCATTCTCAGTTGGGGATCGTTAGGCCTAGTCCTGGAGTGAGTTTTTGGTTATTTGGAATTTTCTCCATGTGTTTGATCTCTGAAAGATATAGGAATTTATGGGTAGTGTTTGGCTTTAAAATTTCCTTAAATCCTGTGGACACAAGCACATTTCTAGGTAAAATAGTCCCTAGATGCACACATGGCTATGTTGTAAGAGCATCGAGAGCCTCCCAACCGCACCATTGTCCATATCAAGGGAGCTTCCAAAGTTTTTTTTTTAGTAAAATTCAATGGGACCCATGTAAAATTCAAATTGATGACGGAGATATCCTCTGGGGGTCTTGCAGTAGGTGCAAGGAGTCAGTGTTATAGCTTTATGCATCAATTCCACTTCCTTAAAGTCACCAAGGAATTTGAGTTTGCTCTTGATTTCCCTCAACTCATGTTTACCCTAGTTGGTTGGTTACCTGGGTAGATGTGAGGGGAGGTGTACATTACATGTGGCCTCAGAGCGTGGTTTCACTCTCATTGGGAAAAGTATAATGTCGTCAAGATTATTGTCGTGATGCATTCCTTTGGTTACATATGTGTTTCTCATGCTTGTGGTCCTTGTACTTGTTTCATTCGCGTGGCGTTGGTCATGTTGGCAGTAATTTCGCCATGGAAGGGTTAATGGTGTTGTGGTAAATGTGTTTGTGTGATCACATGACTGGTTATACATGCCAAGTGCTTACATGTTGTCAAGTGTGCATTGGTATGGTTGAGGTTGTCATGTATGATGTCATGGTGTGTAGTTGATATGGTCATGCACTAATTATTGGACTCTAGCTAGAATGATGTCTATGTGCTACTACGCCTATGCATTTTAAGTCTATATGTTGTTATGATTATGTATATACATGTATTACACTGATAGGTTGACCTTGTATATGATATATCCTCCCTGAATTATGCTAAGGTATGTTGGTTTATTGTGATTTTGTTTAAGATGACATGAGATGACTTGCAGGAAGAAAGAAATGATGGTTAGAAAGATGGTATACTACAAAGATTCTCCTTATGAATCCGATGGTGTTGGGCACTCATATGATTTAGCAAATACACTGAGAATTTTGAAGGAAGAGATAAGGAGTTGTAAGGCAGAAAATGACAGAATCATATAGGCACCGGAAAAACAAGCAGAATTAAAAGTGACAATCCTTTAGATTTTTCTATATTTGTAGCGACAGGTACTACTTCGGATCAGTTATAGATAGGAGGATGGAACTAATGGGGTATATGGCAATAAGTCTCCTGGTTTTTATATGTCAGATAGAGATGACACTATTATAGATGGAAGATTCTTGGACACTACATGTAGGAGAGGTGACACACAGAGGTTCTACTCTAGTTTTGATTCTGATAGGCATTATGATCATCATCATTATCATCCTTACAGGAGGAGTGACATGGGATATTTTTCGGATGAGTTTAAGAAAAAAAATCCACCTACCTTTGACAAAGTAGTGAAGAAATCACAAGGTGTAGAGGCATGGTTTCTTGGTATGAGGAAGTTATTCAGGTTGCACGATTATTCAGAAAATATGAAAGCCATAATAGCTACATTCTGTCTCAAAGGTAAATCAGACATTTGGTTGGAAGATGTGAAGAATTATAGGGGTATTTATGAGGAGGAACTGACTTGGAGTGAGTTCGAGAGGGTATTTCAGAAGAAGTATCTATTAGAGAGTTACTATGATGCTAGAGCTAAGGAGTTTTGTTAGTTGCATATGGGTTCCATGATAGATGATGAGTATACTAGCAGGTTTTTGGAGTTGTTGATACATGTTCCTTACGTCAAGGAGGAGAATTCCAAGGTTCAGAGATTCATCAATGGGTTTCTAGTAGGCTACAAATATCAGATTGAGTTCAATGAGCCTAGATCATTGGAGGAGGCCATTCAAAAGCTGAAAATTTTTTATGAGCAGTCAAAACTCAAAGTTAAGCCTAAACATGATTTTAAAGGAAATGAGAAAGCTAAAATAAGATGGCCACTAAAGTGGGAAATACTGCAAGATGCAGGTGAGAAATAAAATTTGGTTCCTTATAAGAAGTTAGATACAACTAGGAAGAGACCTAGAGAGAAGTAAACTAGAGTTGATGGTATAACATTATTGCAGTGTTGGATATGTGTCAAGGATCATCATAAGAGGGAATTTTCGTAGTATCCAGGTGGTATACCCCAGATATATAGTGCATAGTAGGCAAAAACGGTTGGGGATGTTGGGCATAGAATTCCTAAGATTTATGCAGCCGTGGACAACAGGAAGGAAAATCATCAAGATTCTATCATTGATATGGATGGTAAGCTATGTGATCAAGTTGTTTCTATTTTTATTGATACCAGATCTAATTATAGTTATATTAATCTTGATCTAGTGGATAAGTGTGGTTTGAGAAAAGAAATACATGAAAAAACCTGTTTAGTGCAGTTGGCTACATGTGCAAAGAAAGAAGTTCATCATTGGATAAGATCTTGTGCATTTGAATTAAAGGGTATGCCTACAACAAAGCACTTAAACATATTTCCATTTGGATCCTATAGTATGCTATTGGGTATGGATTGGCTATTCCTTCACAAGACCAAGGTGGATTGATACGACAAATCCATTGAGTGATTGGATGATAATCGGGATCCAAGAGACTTACAGGGAAAGAAGAAAGCCACATTAGTTAGGATGGCAACATTTATGCAGGACAAGCGCATTCACAAGAAAGGGTGTGTCCTATTTGTAGTACATATATCTAGTGAAAAAGGTAAGTAAGTTGAGGATGTGGAAGTTTTGAGAAGGTATCCAATTCTACAACAGTTTTAGGATGTATTTCCCACAGAGATTTTCGAGTTTCCACCTCATAGGGAAGTAGAATTTTCTATTGAGTTGGTATCAAGGGAAACACTAACATCAAAGTCACCTTACAGGATGAGCACACCTAAGTTGGTAGAGTTAAATTTGTAGCTGAAAGAGATGCTTGATAAGGGATATATTAGGCCAAATGTATCGCCATGGGGCACATTAGTGTTGTTCATGAAGAAGAAGGATGACACTGTCAGATTTTGCATTGATTACATGCAGTTGAATAAAGTGACCATTAAGAGTAGGTACCCATTACTGAGGATTAATGATTTTTTTGATTAGGTGAAGGGAGCAAGATTTTCCTATAATATTGACTTGAGATGAGGGTATCATCAGGTACACATCAAAGAGGAGGACATCTACAAGACAACTTTCTGGACCAGGTATGGGAATCATGAGTTTGTTGTAGTTCCATTCGATTTGACTAATGCTCCATCTACATTTATGTGTTTGATGAATAATGTGTTGTGCCCTTAACTGGAAAATTTTGCGATTGTATTCATCGATGACATCTTGGTATACTCTAAGAAAGAAGAATAACATGTTGAGAATTTGGTAGCAGTGTTGATATTGTTGAGAGAGCATCAATTGTATGCTAAACTTAGAAAATGTAGTTTCTTTCAGACTAAGGTACACTACTTGGGACATATTGTCTCCAAGGAGGGAATAACGATGGATCCAAAAAAGGTAAGAGCTATAATGGAGTGGAAAGCTCCTAGACATGTAGAAGAAGTGAGATCTTTCATTGGATTGACAGAATATTAGAAGAGGTTCATCAATAAATTCTCACAGATTGCTTATCTGATTACATCATTGCAGAGGAAAGGTGAGAATTTTGAGTGGATGTAGTGTTGGAAATGTTGTCATTGATGGCAAAGGAGCACAAAGGAGCAACACCTGAACCAGCAATAAGGCAAAGGAGATGACAAAGGAGGAGCACTTGAAACATTAGCCAAGGAGCAGAGAAAGCATAAGAAGAGGTAGCAGAAGCAGCAAAAAGAAGAAGGAGGGCAGCAAAGAGAAGCAGAGATAGGACCATTTGAAGAAGCAAGGAGCAGCATTAGACAAGAAGAAGAGATAGAAACAAAAATATAGCAGAGACAGGCAAAGGAGACAACAAAGGAGACAGGCAGAGGCAGTGGAAGAAAATATAAAAGAGACAGGCAGAGGCAGAGCAGTTGTCGAGCAGCAGAGGCAGAGGTAGCAAATACAGAGGAAGAGATGAAACGGACGTGCAGTAGAGGCAGAGGTCGAGCAGCATTGAAGCTGAAACAAGCAAAGGAAACAGGCGAAAGAACACTGCTAGAGTGTAACAGTCGAATACAGAGGTAGAGCGACAGGAGCAGCAGGACAGACAAAGGAAGCAGCGACTACAATGGAGGCAGCAAAGAAGCAGAGGCAGAGGCAGAGCGACAGGAGCAGCAGAGGCAGAGGTAGAGCAGTTATAATATAATACAGAACCATATTCTGGGAATCGCACACTCCAGCTAGCGTTATACATATAATATAACACGGATATTATTCCGGGAATCGCAGACTCCAGCCGGGCGTTACACATATAATACAGAACCATATTCCAGGAATCGCACACTCCAACCGGCGTTATACATTTAATATAACACAAACATTATTCCGGGAATCGATTAACTCCAGCGGCAAAGTATATATATATAAACATATACAAAACGTATTCTGGGAATCGCATAACCCATTGGCAAAGTATACATATATATCAGTTATATAAGTGGAGCGCTTTATTATAAGAACCAAGCTTTATACGGTGGGACCCCTCCCCAATCGCAATCGAAGAAAAGGTTCAATCGGCGGAGTTTTGTGATGTGCTCCGATCAAAGGTTGGACCCGATCGAGTTATATGCCACAGTTTATTGCTAATCACATCCGAGTTCCCAATCGCAATCGGAACCTTCCGATTGATCGCATGTCTTTTGTAATATCCTGCGATTGAAGTGGCGGACCCGATGGCGTAATACGATGGAGTTAATAGGTTCAATCACGTCCGGGATCTTAATCGCAATCGGAACTTTCCGATTGATCGCACGACTTTTGTAATATGCTGCGATTGAAGTGGCGGACCCGACCCTGTTATATGCGGGAGTTAATATGTGCAAATCGCATCCATTTTCTGATCGCAATCGGAACTTTTCTATTGTGTGCCCCGATTTCATTTGTTCAAAGTCCAGACCCGATGGACTTATAAATTATGATTAACAAATGTTTCAGTTCCAGGTTCTAATCGCATCGGCACTGGTCAATTGCATCAGAGAATATAAGAGTTGCGATTGCGATTGGAAGTCTGGACCCGATTGGTATATAAACTACGACTCATATACAACTTGAGTTCCAGGTCTAATCGCATCGGCAAAACGTAGTGAACAGTGATCAATCGCAATCGGAGTAGGAGCGATCAATCACAATCGGAGGAGAACCAATGCATCGGAAAACATGTCAGGTGGGCCCAAAAGGGCATTTGTTAAGTATTATCAAGATTATTCATTGATTATAGTACAAGCAGCAGTTGTTTGTTAAAACCTTATATAAGGATGCCGAGAGTTGATTTAAGTTAAAAGGCGTTGTTATATATATAAAGGGCGATTGTATTAAAATATGCCACGTGGTCTGTAGACCCACGGGCCTCGGCTTAAGGTGGAGGGTGATTTGTAACATAATACAATTGTGATATAGGTATGTTCCGGCTTGCGGAACTCGCCACATCAACAAGACACTCGTGGCATGAAAAGGGTTGGAATTTCCCTGATTTAAAAGTCAGCAACTGCATTTTATTTATTTAAAAGGCACAGTTACACGTATGCAACAGTTACACCCCCACAGAGGACAGAAAAGCAAACAGAGCCGAAAAGAGATAAAACACAGTCACAGAAAAGACAAATACAGCCAAAGAAAAGACAAATGCGTAGCGATTCAAAAGACTAAATGAGTTGAGCTGGAGTTCTCATTTGTAAATTTGAATGTAAATGTTTTATTTAAATTTATATTGTTGTGATGCATTGGCAAGTCTCTGGAAGAGAGCAAATATCCCACTGTAATATTAAAATAAACACCTACAGTTACATTCTTCTGAGTGAGATGAAAAGAGATGAGAAGGCAGAAGGCAAAGAGACATGGCTGTCCATTTTGAATTCCCAGCGGAATACAAACAGCCATGAAGCTATTTTTGTATAAAACTAGGTAATATCCAAGGGGAGAGGTTGACGGAAAAGGAGTGAGAGAAGAAGAGAGTATGCAGCAGAATTAAAGAGAGTTGTGTGAATAAGGAGGAGCCGAGAAAAGAAGTGGAAGAAGGGGGGCTGAGCAATGTGGGATGCAACTGGCATAAGAGTTGAGAATAAAAGAAGAAGGTGGTTGCACGTAGCCGATATCCACAAATCAGCCATGCTTTTCTTTGAAAGAGTAAGGAAGTTGGAGCTTCCCTATCAAGTTGTAGCTTGATAGATGTCAGTTGTAGCTGACTGAGGTTGGAGCCTCCTGTAGGTTGGTGCCTGCAGAAAATAGATGGGAGTTGATGCTTCCACATCAAGTTGTAGCTTGATAAAATGTCAGTTGTAGCTGACTGAGGTTGGAGCCTCCTGTAGGTTGGTGCCTGCAGAAAATTGATGGGAGTTGGAGCTTCCTTGCAAGTTGTAGCTTGCAGAATTGAGGCTGGAGCCTCCTGTAGGTTGGTGCCTACAAAAAATCAGTGGTGAGAGGGAGTTGGAGCTTTCCTTTGCATCACAACAATAATAAGATGTGGTTTTCTCCCTTTATGGGTTTCCACGTATATCTGGTGTCTATGTGCATGATGTCTATGTGTTGATATGATATATCTATTCTGCTAATACTTGCTGCTAACATATTAAGACTGCTGGTACATTATCTAATCTGCTTATTAATTGCTGCTCATAAATAAATATTGCTCACACATTATGTTGATCATGAAATGAAGGTGTTAATAAAGTAAAATAATTTTTAAAGGAAAAGTTTTAAAAGTCCATGAATGTGTTAAACTGATTCACCCCCCCCTCTCAGTTTAACTAAGAGTTCAACACAATTTACCTATTTGAATGATCAAGATGAATGTAATTATCAGGTTATTACTATTTACTAGGGTAAATGCATTAGGTAAATGAAGCATATGAGGTGTAATGAATCAGTTCATATGAGATAGGAATGAGTCACTTTTCTCATCCTATACTTTAGATATCAGTTAAAATTTTTGTGTAATATATCCCTCACCTCATGGATTCGACCCCTGAGGATGAATGGAGGTGGTTTTCATGTCTATTTATCTCATTTATTCATAGGAGTCAAGGGTTGGAATCGATTTCATTTTGCTTAGTTGATCAAGGAGACTTTGTACTCAGTTTGGCCATTAATACAAGAGGAGTTGCAACTATATTTATGGGATACTTGTGGTATTAAATGTATTTCATTGTTTCTTCTTAAATGACATATGTGTGAATGTATTATTTATTTCCTTTTCATGTCTATGATTATGATCTTTTATAAGTGTGAAATTCAGAATACATGCTATCCATGCTTTGTTTTGGGTAATTGACCATATTTTGTTTCATATATTCTATATAAGAGAAATACATCTCTTATGATTCCCTCAACCTCCTTACATTTTCTAAAGCATTCCATAACCATTTACCTCAAGTGATTGGAATTATACCTACCTTTCCCCATTCATCCCTGCAACCCTAACTCTATTGCCCTGACCTAGTTCTCCTTGACCTACTTCCATTATCCACTGATTTACCCAACCAAAACCAAATCAAAACAACCCATTGGACTCATTATCTAGCCTAAAACCATATTCGCTCCAACCCTCCTGGTTGTGACGCTTTTGGAGAGAGCCCTCTCTGGCTTGATAGGGCTATCTATCAAGTCAAAAGCTTGGTTTGTGGTTACCTCTGTTGGGATTCCTTCCTCACTTCAGGAATCTAGTGGAGTGGATAACAATTCTTTTGATTGTATTTTTCTTCTTTTTATTATTGTTGTTGCTTCTCGGTGTTGTATCACAGCTCTTTCTCTTCTCATGAAAATTACATGCATAATGACCTCTCTTGTGGTAGTGTTGTACTATACAACAACCCTCCCTTTTTCTTAAAATTTTAGAAATAAAATTCATTTAGAAATAGGGTCCCTTTCTTTTTCTTATAGAAATAAAACACTTAGAAATAAAATTCATTGTTTTGGAAAAATTCATATTCAACATTCAAAAAACTTATAGTCCGATCTAATATAAAAGGCATTATCATAAAAACAAATCAAAGTTAAAAGCTCAATCGCAATCGGAGAATCGGAGATAACACTCATTAGAAATATCATATGCCCATTCGAAATCTTCCGATGCGATTAGTCCAATCGGAAAATTCTAATCACTGAGAGTTTAAAACAATTAAACAAAGATTCCGATGCGATGCGGTCAATCGCAATCGATCAATCGGGACAATCTTTAAAAAACTCTTTACGCTTAGTTGAAATTCCCCGATCCGATGTGCATTTGATAATAAGCGCTTTTAAAAGAAAATCGAACATTTGTTTTAAAAATATGGTAGACCCCACCATCAGAGATCAGAAAGATCTGCAATCGCAATCGATCAATCGGGATAAACGTATTGTGATACTCATTTGCCATTCGAAAACTTCCGATGCGATTCATCTATTTTGCATACGAAGATTTTTGTTGAATATATTAATATATCACAAACGCCAAATCTTTATTGGTACGAAAGGCATTCAATAACGAATCAAATGAATATGGTTTGTGATTTGGTGTTAAATACTTAAGTGTGACCCAAAAGGAGCATTTACGCAATATACGAAACAAATGAATGAAAACCATAAATTCATAAATCATTCCGTTTGAATGACTTGTTGAGCACGACTGAGAGTTTATTGTCTTTCAGAGCCAAAGAACACCAAGTTCTTTCATTCACAGACAAAGAGAAGCGGTAGCAGACGTAGAAATGTCAAAAAGAGGAAGAAGAAATAAGACTGTTCTACCAGTGAAGTTTGCCGAGACTCCTACAGTCTCAAAAGAAAAGCCAGTAAAGCTAAGGCTAGTCACAGATACATCATGCCAAGGTCTTGGAAAAATGACATGGGACACAGTCTACAACCTGTTGGAAAAATTAGACCCCAAGGTTACAGTTGAGAAGGCATCAGTTCCAGACGAGGATAGCTCGGATTCCGACTCTGACATCAATGAAAGAACACTTGCAAATTCATTTCTGCATCGAATTGCAGCCAGAGCAAGCATCATGCCTTACTATGATGTAGTTCGATGGATTATTGACAGTGTAAAGATAAAAGATAGAATGTTTATTTCAACATCCGGAGTGCCTTTCGGCTCGTTTAAAGCAGAAGACTTGAAAGCAATGTACCACCTTCCAGACCCACAGAAGGTGTATAACAAGGAATTTATCAAAGAATTTGCTGATGATAACAAATTCCAATCCGACCCTATTAGAAATTGGAGGAAAAACCCAGAGAAGCACCGAAATGAAGCATCCGGTATGTATTCTGTAGATTCTCTTCTGCCTCCATATTCCTATGCAGCTGCCATGATGTGTAGGTTATTTGGAAATGATAATTCAGCTAGGTTTTCTATACAAATGGTCCCCTTAATCCTAGCAACTGTGAATTCCGACATTATGGATTGGGCTGTTATTCTTTCTGATAGAATGGCCAATAGGATCCTTGAGTACAGACAAGAAAAGGATGCTGGAAATTCTACCCCCTTTTTCTTTTGTGTCTATATTCTTGATGCTATTTGTTTCAATTCTGAATTTCCCTTATTTGGATGGAAATGGACTCCCGATAACCCCCTTCCAATCCATATTTATCATAAATTGCTTTGGAAGAGTCATTTCCAAGCTAATGTATATAGAATCTGTCATGGCTTCCTCATTCCCGTTTTCCAAACCATTTTTAATCGCTTCCCCCCTAGGATTTCTGATAAAGCTAAAGCCGACCTGTCTGCAATCGGAGATTGGTTTGGGGAGGAAAAATTTACTTACACTTGAGCTGCAGGCATAGTGGAGCCGCATGTCTTCCGTTTTTTGTCCGGCATAAACTTCGCTCAAGAAGCTATCAATTGACAATCGAAGGTATATCTAGGTCTTCGAATAACAAAGAAGAAGAAATGTGGCTTCAATTCCCACTCACCAATTAGGAATTCATTTCTCTCTAAATGATTTCAAGCATGCAGAAAAGGAAGTCTTCAAGATAAGAGGTTGTAAATTTGCAACCATTCCTGGAAGACAGTATGATCCAAAAAAGATAGCATTTGATGTCACTGCTTCAGTTTCAATTGCTCGTTTTGAGCATGACCCAGATATGTTCGATGATTTGTTTATTTCATTAGATAATTTTCCTCAGATTTTTGACTTGATCAAGTCTACATTTCAACAGGAGGAAATAAATAAATTTCTCTTATTTAGAAGTCAGAGATTGTTGAGAGTACCTCTAGACCAGCTGAGAACTCAAATCCAAAAATCAGAGACAGAAGGTACATCCGGCCAAATGCTAGTAGAAACATCTACCAGCAAAATCATTACACAATCGGCTGTCAACCAGCCGATTGTACATTCTCAAAAAATGGTCACTATTGACAAACCTGATGCCCCAAAAGGGAATACTGCTCAAATGATAGACAAATGTACAAATATCAATGATGAGGTGCATAATCAAAAGGATGGATCAGATGACAAAAGCACCAAGCAGAGCATAGATAAAGAGAAAGAAAAAGAAATACCAGAGATTACGGTTTCCACTAATCTTGATATTTCTTCTCAGCTATTAAATCAATATGATCAGTTTGCTCAACAGCTTGGATTGCAGGATAAAGGTTCAGAACAAATAGAGCAAGAGGTTGAAATCATTCCTGAACATCCTACAGGTCATATTGTATTAAAATGTGAAGAAATCCCTCCTTTGGATGTATTCTACAGCCCTAAACATAAGGCTGTTGTAAAGAGACAAAGAAAGAAAAGAAAAGCAGAACAGGGCATATTCTCTACTCCATCAGAGGAGTTTATGAATATTGTTTATAAGAACAGTGAAATGAATCCATTTGAAGACCTTACGAAATTGTCACAATATACAGGAGCCTATAGTGCTGCAAAAGTTGATAAAGTTGTAGAAGTTTCTCAACTAATAACTCAGAAAGATCTTCACATAACTTCACTGGAAGAAAAAGCTAAGGAGAATCAGCAGCTGATCAGCCAATTGCAGCAACAACTACATGATCAGATATTCAGGTCTAAAGAATTGGAGAAACAGCTGGCTGAAGAAAAGAAGAAGGTTGATGAAAAGCTTTTAAGCAAACAAAAGCAGCTAAATGAAGAAATTTCTAAGTTGCAGAGTCTGTTACAAAATCAGGAAAAGGCAAAAATGACTCAAGAAAAGGAATTCCAAGCAACTTTGGATAAGTTTAAAGATTATCCAAAGTTAAATGAATTCAAATCGGAAGCCCTTGAGGCTAATAAATTATTGACTCAGCAGTTAATCGAATTTTGCTCAAAACTGTCACAAGCAGAACCCTTTTGTGAGATTACTTCATCTTTGATCCAAACTATCATAACTCTTAGACAAGAAATAGATGATGCCGATGAAAAGATTTCTAAGTTTCTCACCTGGCAGGATACAGAAAAGGGAAAAGAAGCAAATCTTCCTAGGATAGAGGAAAAACACAAAGAAATCCTGTTTACATAATGGGAACATCAATTAATGAAATCTGATAGAGCAATATCAAGGGCCAGAAATATAATGAACAATCTCACGCAATTCATAAATGACAGCCTATATTCAATTAATCTCATTTCAGACTGTATTCCTGGCAGTTTGCCAAAGATAAAAGAAACTGAAGACAGGTGAAGAGAAGAAATGGAAAGGAAAAGTCAACAAATCGGCAGACTTCAAACTATATCCTGGGATAGTATGTGGACTTATGTGATCAAGCCAAACAATCAACAGACAGCTATCAAACTTCTATCAAACGTTGTTGATTGTCTAATTCCAGAGTTTTTTGATGCCACCTATGCTGGACAGTTGCATACTGAGATGAGTCATCCACCAAGACTCCGAGATATGTTGAACATTTGCAACTTGGCTTTATCAAGCGAAGGAGAAAAACAATGAATCAGTTTTATTCAAAATAGCATTTCAGTTTTAATTTGATAGATTGTAGCAATAGTTTTAGGATTTTGTTATGTAATTTTATTATTTAAATCCCTCTCATGCATTTATAGAAGGATCGGAAGTTGTAATATTTTGAGGATTTGGAGCTAACATTTCTGTACTTCATTCCTTATTATATTTCTATGAAAGATCACATCTGGTGATTTTTGTGCTCAAATTATCTTTGAAGTGTTGCATTTTTGTGCCTTTGGAGTTAATTTTACATCGTAGTTACTAGATCAGAGTATCATACTTCGTTTGACAGTCTGCAATATGAATGAGGTATTTTTATCTGTTCATTGTTAATTGTCTCTGTTATATGGTATTCATTTGAAGAATTTGCTATCATTTATATATTTTATTTTCATAATATCTCCTCTTTATATTATCATTTCTGAGTATAATTGGAATATTATCATTTATAGACATATATGAATGGTATATGATGATGAATGCAATATGCTAATATAACTCTGTTTAATTTATTAAACAGAGTTATCTTTATTCGTTTCTGCACATTTCAATTTAACTAATAATACATTTTCATGGTTATTATTAGATTGAAACAATCCTAAGTTGTATTCACATATTATTACCCGGGTTAAAATTAGAATTTCTTTATCAGCATTTAGTTTAGATTAGATAGTTTTATTATTCCGTCAATTTAGTCCCATTTTCACCCATTCAATTCAATCCACTTAGTTATAAGGAAACTGGTCCTTTAAATCCAGTCGGAGCCACCATCCCAAACGGAAAAGGAGCTGTCTTAAGGTCCCGACCGGGTGGTTTTCCCCCAATGTTTGAAGCAGAGATTTTCTAGGTTTCAACATTTTTGGCGCTAGAAGGAGGGCCTTCAACTGTGAATGGCAAGCAAACCCAAATCTACAAACCATTCTAAGAGTAATTCTCCCTCCACATCACCTCGTACTTCCAAATTGCCCGCTGATTCCTCAGCATCCAAGCAAGAAGAAGAGGTATCAACTATCACTGCTCAAACCCACCATACTTCAGAACAATTAAGTCTTGAATCTCCTGAAGTTCAGTCTCTCATCCATAAACTTCAGAGTTTCTCGATTTCACCACAGAAATCTGAGCTATCTCAAAGCAGTGAGACTTCGCAATTCAATCTACCTCACCCTCTTACTAGACTTCAGAGTGAGAAGCTCGGTATTGAACCTACTGAATTTCCTTTACCTAAAAGGAAAAAGGCAAAGAAAAATACTGAAGATTCTGACAGTGAAGCACTTTCATCCACATCTTCCATCTCCTCTTCCCCAGTGCGAAGTCAACCATCCACTTCCTCATTACATATCATTTTTCACCAGGAATTGCGAACTTCAACATCTCAACCTGCTCACTCCTCAATATCAATTCCTTCCCAGACATCTGGAATCTCAACAGCAGTATCATCCACCACTGGTATTACAATGGCAGATCCATGGACCAGACCTGGTGCAGTCAATATGCCCGCACCATTACATGCATTACCTGATGCTCCTGAAAAATGGCTACCCAAATTTAATCCAGAAAATGGAACCCAAGCTGAGGAACATATCAATAACTTCATGTTAGCAGTTAATTTGAAGGGAGTAACTGAGCAAGATGTCGTTGTTAGGCTTTTTCCTTATACATTGCAAGGATCAGCAGGATCCTGGTATTTTTCCCTGCCTTCTGATTCTATTACCAGTTGGGACATTTGCCAAGAACAGTTTGTCACTAAGTATGGAGACGATAGATCTTTAGCTACACTAATAAATGATCTCTCCAATCTTAGGATAGAGCATAGGGAACCCATTAAAGAATTTAATGCTCGTTTCAATAAACTTTAGAATAAAATCCCAACGACTTCCAAACCAAGTGAACAAATCAGAAGTGAGTGGTATATTACTGCCCTACCTGCCAATATAGCTATTTTTGTAGACAGGGCCGCAAAACCAACACTTGCTGAAAACATGAAAGAAGCACTTGCTGGGGAAAAACGTATTAATGCTCTAGAAAAGAAAGCAGCTCTTGAGGAAAGAAAAACCAAAAAAGTTTCATTCAAAGAAGACTCAAAGAAGAAAATCTCAAAAGATCCATATGATATGGAAGGCCTCCAAAAAGTTCTCAAGACTATGTCAAATGAAATGATTGAAATTAAGAAACAAGTAGCTGAAACTTCAACCAAGAGGCCCTTCAGGAATTATAAGAAAACCGAATCAAAACCGCCAAATATCGTATCTTATGCAGAATCAGATCAAGAAGAGGAAGAAGAGGAAACAATCTCATCAACTGATAATGAAGAAGAAATTGTTGAATGTCATGGTATGTGGGATTTCATACTTCCCAACTCCGATACAGATAATGATGAAGAAGCTTTACCTGTCTCTACTAGGAGTAAAGGTACTCCCGAACCTGTTCAGACAACTTCAAAGAAGCGGAGTGCAGGTGCTGCTACAACAAAAGAAAAAGTACCTACAAAGAAATCACCCGCAGCAGTTCCCCAAAATCCACCTTCAACTTCAAATACTCTTCCAACATCCAAAACATTAGTAGTATCCGATTCAATGGATTACAATATTGTTGATGATATGAAGAAAACTAAGGCAAACATTACTATGTTTGAACTTAGCAAATTAAAACATCAGCAGAAATTGCTTCTCAAAGAATTGAATGTCGTTCCCTGTTCACCTCTTCCCAGTGCTAAAGCTGCAAATGATTCTGGTCAACCACCTTCTGGTATGATAGAAGCTACTGATTCAGTCCTGATTGGGGATAGATCAAATTCTCGCACTCCACCCTTCCTTTTGACTTTTGAGATCTACAACAGAAACCTACACAATTGTTTGATTGACTCAGGGGCATCATCCAATATAATGCCAGCTTCAGTTTGTTCTAAACTGAACATAGAACCCCAAAAGTCTTCCATACACATTGTACAGCTAGACAGAAGCAAGGTCCAGGTTTTAGGAGAGATTAACTCCGTAACTATCAGGTTAGCAGCTGATCCACGGGTAGTTCAACGAATTGATATCTTAATAGCTGATATACCTGAATTTTATGGGTTGATTTTAAGTAGAGATTGGTCCGAAAAGCTCCACGGATATATTTCTACCGATTGGTCTCACATGTGGTTACCTTATGGAGGAAAGCCAAATCAAATAAAAATCAATCGAGAGAAACACATGACCCATACCGTAACAGATTTTGAACAGGAAAATCAACCAATTGCATTTAATAACAACATCTTGGGAAATTATTCATCAGATTCATTTTTTGGAAATCTCACTGCCCAACCATCCCCTTTCTCAGTAAACAGTTTAACATCACAGATTGAAAAATATTCACAAACTGATAGATCAAGATGTTTTAGTGATACTGGGGAAACTGTAAATAATCTTGTTAATACTTCTTTATTTTGGTCTTTATATTTTGACAGCTCTAAATCTAACGAAGGTTCAGGAGCAGGGTGTATCTTGGTTAGCCCGCAAGGTGAAAAGACAATGCTGTCCTGTAGGTTAGAATTTGAATGCACGAACAATACAACTGAGTATGAAGCTCTAGTCCAAGGTTTGTATAAAGCAATTGGCCTTAAAGTGCAATATTTGAAAGTATTCGGCGATTCTGAAATTATTGTCAAACAGGTGAGAAATACAATTCACTGTCTTTCAAATCACCTCAAACATTATCAATCGCTGGTTCAAGAACTCACTACACACTTTTCTGCATTCAATATTTCTTCCATCCCTAGGTCTCAAAATTCAGCAGCAGACTTGCTAGCCAATGTTGCTTCCAGACTCATACCTTCTGAAGATTTTAGCCCAGATAGATTTTCAATAGAATTACTTTTTAGACCATCTGTCCCAGACAATGTCACAAATTGGAGAGTTTTTTACCATGATCAAGATATCTTGAATTTCATGACTTCAGAGAAATCATATGATGATCAAATTATCGATGAAGAAGAGCATGATTTACAAATTTCTTCAAAAAGTAATGAAAATCCCATTCCGAAATCTGTTGTTAGATTGGAGGACTTGTATGATATTAAAGACAGATTCAAGAAAGTCACTAATACCAAGCTTCAAAGTTCTACTTTGAAATTTGAATTAGTGAATCTTGGTTCTAATTCAAAACCTCAAAATGTTAATTTAGGACTTAATTTAACATCAAAGGAAAGGGATGCCTTCATTAAACTATTGAGCAAGTACAAAAATGTCTTCGCTTGGAATTATGATGATTTAAAAACATATGATACTTCAATTATTCAACACACAATTCCAATGCTTCCTGATATTAAACCTGTTCAACAAAAGCTAAGGAAAGTTCATCCAAATCTTGAAGATCAAATCAAATCAGAACTCAATAAACTTTTGAAAGCCAAAATCATTTTTCCTGTCAGGCATTCCAATTGGGTTTCCAATATGGTACCTGTAAGGAAGAAAAATGGTGATATAAGAATCTGTATTGATTTCAGAAATTTAAAGAAGGCATCTTTGAAAGACAATTTCCCATTGCCAACCATGGAGCAGATACTCCAAAAAGTAGCTGGTTCTGAAATTATGTCCTTTCTTGATGGATTCTCAGGCTATAATCAAGTCTTAGTTCATCCAGATGACAGATTGAAAACAACTTTCAGAACGAAATGGGGAACTTATGCTTATCAAAAAATGCCTTTTGGATTAATAAATGCAGGAGCAACTTTCCAAAGAGCCATTGACATAGCATTTAAAGGTCTGATCAATAAATCAGTTGTTGTTTATCTCGATGATATAACAGTATTCTCTAAAAACAGAACCAATCATCTACATGATCTTAAACAAATATTCGAAAGATGTAGAAGGTTTGGTATTTCATTAAATCCGAAAAAATCTTTCTTTGCTTTAGGTGAAGGAAAACTTTTAGGATTTATTGTATCAAAAGATGGTATATATATTGATCCAGACAGAGTTAAAGAGATCTCTGATATTTCTTTACCTCATAACAAAAAATCCATGCAATCATTTCTTGGACAGATCAATTTTGTAAAAAGATTCATTCCTGATTTTTCTTTAATTGTTTTACCTATGCAAAATATGATCAAGAAGAATTAAGTATTTAAATGGGGGCATAAAGAGAAAGAAGCATTTGAGTTAATCAAACAGGCAATCATTAATGCACCAGCATTAAGTACTCCGGATTTTTCTAAAGATTTTATTTTGTATACTTTAGCCACAGAAACATCTTATGCAGCTGTTTTAACACAACTCAATGATCAGAAAATTGAAGCACCAATTTCATTCTTCAGTTCAAATCTGCAAGGAGCTGAACTGAATTATTCCGATGTTGAAAAACAAGCCTTTGCTGTGTTCAAATCAATCAAGCATTTTAGACCTTTTCTCTTAAAAACTCATACAAAAATTATTGTCCCATTCTCTACAGTGAGGCAATTATTAATTCAGAGAGAAGTAGGAGAAAAACGAGCTAACTGGGTGACAGCCCTACAAGAATATGATGTTGATATTAAACCAGCTAAGATTGTTAGAGGACAAGGTTTTTACAGATTATTAGCAGGAGCTCATAACATACCAGAGAATGATTATTCAAATCAAGATATTCAAGTAAATCAGATAAGTGTTACGGATTCTGAGTCTCAGTATTCTGATCTCATCTATTACTTAAAAAATGGGTATGCTCCTTCTGATCTCAGTTATAAGAAAAAACGTGCTTTAAGATTAAAAGCTGTTAAATATGAGATCATTGATAATGTGTTGTTTAGAAAAAATTATGATTCAATTTTGTTGAGATGTCTAGAAAAGACTGAGGCTGAAAAGGTTTTGCAAGAGTTGCATGATGGACCAGCAGGAGGTCATTTTGGAGGTGACACCACAGCTCACAAAATAATTCGTGCTGGCTATTATTGGCCTACCCTTTTTAAAGATACACATGAATATGTAAGAAAGTGCAGAATCTGCCAAACTGCAAGTGGAAGGCAAAGGAAACCAACTTTTCCTTTGCAACCAGTAAATATTGAGCAACCATTTGAACAATGGGGACTTGACATTATTGGTGAGATAGTACCTCATTCTTCCAAGCAGCACAAGTACATTCTTACTACAACCGATTATTTTACAAAGTGGGTAGAGGCAATCCCTTTGAAGGTAGCCAATTCTGATGCAATTATTGATTTCATAGATCAATTTATCATAACCAGGTTTGGTGTACCTCAAGCTCTTGTCTTTGATAATGCATCTTATTTCTCAGGAAACAGTTTAATTGAATTTGCAGTTAAAAGAGGTTTTAAACTCAAATATTCAGCAAATCATTACCCACAAGGTAATGGATTAGCTGAATCCACTAATAAAAATCTCATCAAGATTATTAAAAGGACTATCGATCAAAATCAAAAGAATTGGCATAAATCTTTAATCTTTGCACTATGGGCTGATCGTATTACAGAGAAAGCTTCAATCGGAACTTCACCTTTTAATTTAGTTTATGGAAAAGAAGTTGTGATACCATCAAATTTAACTCTTCCATCATTAGCCCTAGTACAATTTATTGAAGAAAATCCTTCTTCATCCGTTCAATTGAGGTATGATCAAATCCTTAAACTAGAAGAAGAGAGAGATAAAGCTAGAATTGTTCATGAAAAACATCAACAACTTGTGAAATCTTCTTTGATGCAAGTTCTACCGGCTCAAAAATTTTGTCAATTAGTGATCTTGTTCTAAAATGGGATAAGGCACATGAAGAAAAAGGTAAACATACCAAATTTCAAAAGATGTGGCTTGGACCATTTCAGATCGTTGAAAAGATAGGCTCAAATACATTCATGCTCCAAGATCTAACAGGTAAGAGAGAATCTCTTCCTGTAAATGGGCTTATCTTGAAGAAATTCTTTTCATAAGGAGGTAACCCCTTCTTAAATTGTACATATTCCTTTTTGCAAAGTCTTTTATTTGTTTTTTATAAATAAAGGTTGTTAATAAGTCTCTAATTGACTGTTTACTTGATAGAAAATTCTTAAGGAAAATATTATAAATATTTATTTTAATGTAAATAAGAATTTTTAAAAGAAATGATTATATTCCCTTGATAGTTTTAAATAAGATGTTAAGCTTTGAAAGATTATACCAATTATTTGCATAATCTTTTTGGAAAAACTTGAGGAAAATGTAAATCATTACAAGTTTATTAAGCAGAGAGAAGTTATCTATAAAAGTAAAGATTATTCAAGTCTTGGTACTCAAAAACTCAGAAAATTGTCATCCATTGATTCTTAAGGATAAGACTAGTTCACCCCATTCATTTAGGTTGTGATTTTTAGAATATAATTCTAAGAAATTATTGAAAACATTTTTTAAGAGATAAGAGGTCTCATCACGAGCCGACTTACCATATTCATAAGAAATAATAAAGCTGACATTACCAATACTGCCTATCAAAACAGGGTAATGGCTTATTAATATAAGACAAGGGGTCTCATCACGAGCCAGCTTGTTCAGTTTTAATTATAACTATTGAATGGCATTGTTAACAACTGGCTACCAAACCAGAACAATGGCTCTTAAAAAAAGAAATAAAAAAATAAATAAAAGACAAAAACATGAGATAACATATCTTATGAATTTATCTTTTAAAAAGTCATAATCTTAGTTGAATGGGACAATGAACAGTTAATGGTTAAAAGGTAACCCTGTCGAGACTATGAACGTTTGCGGGCAGCAGAGGCAATGCCTATGACAATAGAGTATATTATCAAAACCAAGCTTGAAGAAATCCACTTACTTCATTATTAATACCAATCAAAGCTTAAGACAACTCAAAAATTTTTTATTCTCAAGAAACTAGAAAGAGATTGTTAATAATTTTTATTCTTTTTCATAAGTTAGATTTTATTTTTGATTATCCTAGGATAATTTTTATTTACCTTTAAAAATCTTTACTTACTTAAGATATAGTATTCATTCTATTTTTCAGAGATAACTGGTTCTTTCAAGTGAATCGCCAATTGTTGTACTATACAACAACCCTCCCTTTTTCTAAATTTTAGAAATAAAATTTAGAAATAGGGTCCCTTTCTTTTTAGAAATAAAACACTTAGGAATAAAATTCATTGTTTTGAAAAAATTTCAGATTCAACATTCAAAAAACTTATAGTCCGATCTAATATAAAAGGCATTATCATAAAAAACAAATCAAAGTTAAAAGCTCAATCGCAATCGGAGAATCGGAGATAACACTCAAAAGAAATATCATATGCCCATTTCAAATCTTCCGATGCGATTAGTCCAATCGGAAAATTCTAATCGCTGAGAGTTTAAAACAATTAAACAAAGCTTCCGATGCGATGCGGTCAATCGCAATCGATCAATCGGGACAATCTTTAAAAAAACTCTTTACGCTTAGTTGAAATTTCCCGATCCGATGTGCATTTGATAATAAGCGCTTTTAAAAGAAAATCGAACATTTGTTTTAAAAAAATGGTAGACCCCACCATCAGAGATCGGAAAGATCTGCAATCGCAATCGATCAATCGGGATAAACGTATTGTGATACTCATTTGCCATTCGAAAACTTCCGATGCGAGTCATCTATTTTGCATACGAAGATTTTTGTTGAATATATTAATATATCACAAGCGCCAAATCTTTATTGGTACGAAAGGCATTCAATAACGAATCAAATGACTATGGTTTGTGATTTGGTTTTAAATACTTAAGTGTGACCCAAAAGGAGCATTTACGCAATATACGAAACAAATGAATGAAAACCATAAATTCATAAATCATTCTGTTTGAATGACTTGTTGAGCACGACTGAGAGTTTATTGTCTTGTAGAGCCAAAGAACACCAAGTTCTTTCATTCACAGACAAAGAGAAGCGGTAGCAGACGTAGAAATGTCAAAAAGAGGGAGAAGAAATAAGACTGTTCTACCAGTGAAGTTTGCCGAGACTCCTACAGTCTCAAAAGAAAAGCCCATAAAGCTAAGGCTAGTCACAGATACATCATGCCAAGGTCTTGAAAAAATGACATGGGACACAGTCTACAACCTGTTGGAAAAATTAGACCCCAAGGTTACAGTGGAGAAGGCATCAGTTCCAGACGAGGATAGCTCGGATTCCGACTCTGACATCAATGAAAGAACACTTGCAAATTCGTTTCTGCATCGAATTGCAGCCAGAGCAAGCATCATGCCTTACTATGATGCAGTTCGATGGATTATTGACAGTGTAAAGATAAAAGATAGAATGTTTATTTCAGCATCCGGAGTGCCTTTCGGCTCGTTTAAAGCAGAAGACTTGAAAGCAACGTACCACCTTCCAGACCCACAGAAGGTGTATAACAAGGAATTTATCAAAGAATTTGCTGATGATAACAAAGTCCAATCCGACCCTATCAGAAATTGGAGGAAAAACCCAGAGAAGCACCGAAATGAAGCATCCGGTATGTACTCTGTAGATTCTCTTCTGCCTCCATATTCCTATGCAGCTGCCATGATGTGTAGGTTATTTGGAAATGATAATTCAGCTAGGTTTTCTATACAAATGGTCCCATTAATCCTAGCTGCTGTGAATTCCTACATTATAGATTGGGTTGTTATTCTTTCTGATAGAATGGCCAATAGGATACTTGAATATAGACAAGAAAAAACTGCTGGAAATTCTACTCCCTTTTTCTTTTGTGCCTATATTCTTGATGCTATTTGTTTCAATTCCGAATTTCCCTTATTTGGATGGAAATGGACTCCCAATAACCCCCTTCCAATCCATATTTATCATAAATTGCTTTGGAAGATTCATTTCCAAGCTAATGTATATAGAATCTGTCATGGTTTTCTCATTCCCGTTTTCCAAACCATTTTTAATCGCTTTCCTCCTAGGATTTCTGATAAAGCTAAAGCCGACCTGTCTGCAATCGGAGATTGGTTTGGGGAGGAAAAATTTACTTACATCAGGGTTTTTGGTAGTATAGTGGAGCCGCATGTTCTTCCGCTTTTTGTGCCAGACAAACTTCTCGCTCAAGAAGTTTCTTATCAATTGACAATTGAAGGTATATCTAGGTCTTTGAACAATAAAAGGTGAGGAGATCCCTCCTTTGGATGTATTTTACAGCCCTAAACATAAGGCTGTTGTCAAAAGACAAAGAAAGAAAAGAAAAACAGAAAAGGGTATATTTTCTACTCCATCAGATGAGTTTATGAATATTGTTTATAAGAACAATGAAATGAATCCATTTGAAGACCTTACGAAATTGTCCCAGTATACAGGAGCTTATAGTGCTGCAACAGTGGATAAAGTTGTAGAAGTTTCTCAACTAATAACTCGGAAAGATCTTCACATAGCTTCACTGGAAGAAAAAGCTAAGGAGAATCAGCAACTGATCAGCCAATTGCAACAACAACTACAGGATCAGACATTCAGGTCTAAAGAATTGGAGAAACAGCTTGCTGAAGAAAAGAAGAAGGTTGATGAAAAGCTTTTAGGCAAACAAAAGCAGCTAAATGAAGAAATTTCTAAGTTACAGAGTTTGTTACAAAATGAGGAAAAGGCAAAAATGATTCAAGAAAAGGAATTTCAAGCAACTTTGGATAAGTTTAAAGATTATCCAAAGTTATATGAATTCAAATCGGAAGCCCTTGAGGCTAATAAATTATTGACTCAGCAGTTAATTGAATTTTGCTCAAAACTGTCACAAGCAGAACCTTTTTGTGAGATTACTTCATCTTTGATCCAAACTATCATAACTCTTAGACAAGAAATAGATGATGCCGATGAAAAGATTTATGAGTTTCTCAACTGGCAGGATACAGAAAAGGGAAAAGAAGCAAATCTTCCTAGGATAGAGGAAAAACACAAAGAAATCTTGTTTACAGAATGGGAACATCAATTAATGAAATCTGATAGAGCAATATCAAGGGCCGGAAATATAATGAATAATCTCACGCAATTCATAAATGACAGCTTATATTCAATTAATCTCATTTCAGACTGTGTTCCTGGCAGTTTGCCAAAGATAAAAGAGACTGAAGACAGGTGGAGAGAAGAAATGGAAAGGAAAAGTCAACAAATCGGCAAACTTCAAACTATATC